>JAJKFI010000048.1:9820160-9861919 GCA_029204185.1 Lerista edwardsae
AAGTTGGATAGGATTGGGCCCTTAATCTCTACCTAAATGAATATTCTGACCATTATGTTAACATCAGTAGGAGAGAAATCTATATATATATAAAAACGGACGTGTGTATGTATGTGTGTATGTATGTGTGTGTGTATGTATGTGGGTATGTATGTAGGTATGTTATTTATAGGTGTCTCCGTGCCTTGACCCACAGCCACGAAACATGGCACACACGTACCTTGCAGCCTGGCAAAGAACACTGCGGGGGTCAGACCCCCCTACAGCCCCCCGTTTTTTGGGGAGCGGGGCCAGATTGTAAGGAACCAAAGGGATTGCATTGGGCTACAGGTCTGCTGCCACCCTGTGGTCAGAAACGATTCTGCAGGTTATGTGATTCACAAAGCCAAACTGAAAGTGAAACTGGCTTAAAAGAGTTGCAGATGATCCAGAGAGTTCCAGCACCCAGTCGGATCTGAGAGGGACCTATTTCCAGAGAGCTAGCTGGCCACCTCTTCCACTTTCTCATACTTCAGTGCTATCCTAACACATGACCTGCAGACATTGGTCAGTGAGTATGACTGCTCCAGTTTGCCCTTGTACGTGATTGTGTCCCTGACTCCTCATATTTATTCTTCCTCCTGGAGGGGAAACTAACAATGTGGGTTACAAACAGGGTTTGAGTTAAATTAACATTACTGTGAGTTTCTCACACTGCCACGGGACCTGCAGACATTGATCAGTGCGTGTGACAATTTCAGTACGCTCCTTTGCTTGATTCTGTCCCTGTATTCATTCCTTCTCCTACTACACGCTGGGGATACTTTGTCCCCCGGGCAACGCCGGGTAACAAAAAGCTAGTTATCTTATATGATCCTAGGCGACATCCCGGAGCCTCCTGGCACCCAGAGCCAGGTGATATGGTGACGTGGAAACATCACCCCCTGTGCTATGTCACCCCATGCTACTGCCTCACCTTGCATCTGTGTGCCACACCTGGAAAGGCTACATTTCGGAGCCAAACCGAGACACAGGAGGTCAGGAGGGCCTAACATAGCAGCGCTCACCACTTTATGTGATGACCGCTATGCGGAGGGCCTGGGAAACACCTGGTGCACCGAGCATGTCACCCCAGCTGACCGCCTCATGTGCCAGTGCCCCTGTGGCTTGCCCTCTGCGCCCCGCTCCAAAGAATGTAGTGAGAATAGCATTCATGGCCCAATCCTGTATAGTGATCTGCCACCAGAACTAGTGCTCTGGCAATGGAATGTGCTCCCTGGTCATTGTAAATGGTAATCTGGAAGCATGCACAGCCATACGTCTCTGTACTACCGCCGGAGATACATGGTGGTGCATGGTGGTGCAGTAAAGAAAGCCTGCTGACAGAGGCAAGTCAGTGAGGTGGGTAATAATAGGCAGGGGAGGGTGTAACAGGGTGGAATGGGAGAGGAGGGGAGGTATGTTGGAAGTGAGAGGAGATAGCACCCATTGCAGGTAACTTGCACCGGATTATTACAGGACAAGCTGCTACTCTCACTTTGTCTCCTCAGACTTGAACCAGCTAAAGAGCTGGTGGAAGTCCAAAGAGACCCATTGCAATCCAGGGGCTTACAGCAGTGGTGGGCCTAGCAGTGGGTCCAGGGGGTCACAGGCGGAGCTGCCACCGTCACCGCCACCGCCACTCGCCTGGCTCCGCCACTGGATTACAGCGTCTAGCATGGCTCTATGCTATGGCAGGGAGAACTCTAGGATTGGGCTGTCAGCCATTATCCCATCAAGTCTGAGTCATGCTTAGAAGCTGAGCACTTTTGATTGACGTCATTTCTCAGGGACAGGAAGTGGTATACTGTAACATGGACTTTTGGAATACGCATACTAGAATTATTTCTTAACCCAGCTCCAGGCACTTCAGTCAACATTTGAGGCCCTGCTCTGGATTGCTCCAACAGCTGGAACAAGGCAGGTATCAATACAAAGCAGGGCCTTTTCAGTGTTAGTGCCAGTCTTATGCAGGGCTTTTCTCTGGGGAGCTGAACCTGGTCTCAATACCGAATATTCCTGAATACCTATTGAAGAGCTGGCTTTTTTTAAAGGAGGCCCTTGGTGTGTGCGGATTTAGCAATGTCATTTTCTCTTCTGCTTTACATGAGGGCTGTTTCCCATTTCCATCTGATGTTTGAGTTTTGACAGTGTCATTGTTTTGACTGGGTTATGTGGTTCTTTACTGTTTTCTTTGCAATTACAGTTTTATGGTTTGTACTTTGATTCTAGGTTCCAAAGAAGAACATGTTTTACTTGTCTTTTTTTTAACAATAAAGAAAGATTAACTATCCGGGACTGCAACCTTTTCAAGCAAAAGCTCTTGTAAACTCATTAGCCCAACTCTGTTATCTCAAGTTATGAGATGGAGCACCAAAATCATGTTTTGATGGTTTTCCTGGGTGTGGTTGGATAGGATGGTTTTGGTGCCTTGCTGCTTTTGTTCTGTACCACCACCACTACCATTTCTTGGGGTAGTGATAGTGGAGGAAGGGGTGGATTCCTACTGCCTTGATACTCCCGGCCACCGAGAGCAAGAAGAGAACTGGAGCATGAGGCAAAGTGGCTAACTGGGCAGTGGGGTTGGGGGGAGGTAGCGGCAGGTAGATGTGACAAATGAGGCACAGTTCACTGCCTCTTCCAGCCCACTGCCCAAGGTGACCACTTCAGTCTGCCTCTTGGCTGGACTGGCCCTGATCCAGGACTCTGTATTTTCTGCACTATTCAAGCGGAATCCATCATCCTGACCAATCTTGGTGTGCAAATAGCCTTGCCTGGTCCTTCTGCGACCAGAGGGAGCTCTCTGACTCTTAACTGTAGCCCACTAGGCTGGACCCCAGCTGTAGATAACCCTGGTCTAAAGCTTGGTGGCACCAACAGTCTGATGTTCCAAGAAAAGGAGGGCTTGTTGGAACATAGATACACCAGCACTTGTAGGACACCAGGGACCATCCAGGACGCAGATAATTCAGAAGCTGCTTGCCTCTACTCTTGACCTCTTTGACCTGTGGAGGTGTGTCCCTAAGTGGCTTCTTCTCCCCACCTCCTTCTGATCTTGCAAGTGCAGGAACTCCCTTGATGAACTCTGGCAGTTGCATGAAGTCCACCATGCCATGAGCTCCAATGCACACCTATGCAAATTCCTGCTTTCAAAGCTTAGGACCCATGCGATCACTAGAGATGTGCATGGTTGCAAATTATAAGTGCTTTTTCTTTAAAATCTGACACCAAACTAGTGGATCTTCCATTATATGACTTTTGCCTCATTTACACCCAAAGAGCCTCTTTTCCAAAAGATCTTCTGCACATGGTCTCTTGAAACCAGGCATGCCATAAAGTAGCCAAATAATAAAGTCACATAGGAATGTGTGCATCCAGAACAACAAATACGGTGATGCAATGTGAAGGCAAATTTCAATGTCTTTTGAGAGAATAAAAAATTGAATCAGCACGATCCTAACCTGGAGTTAGGCCGGCGTAGTTATGGCAGCAAAGTTTGGCCGGCACAAGGGCCACTGTAAAACGCGTTTGGACCACTCTCAGAGTCAGGGAGGATAGCGCATGTCTGTGTGCTGACCTCTCTGACTCCAAGAGTGGTCCAAACATACTTTACACTGTCTCTTGTGCCAGCCAAACTTTGCTGGCCTAACTGTGCCAGCCTAACTCCAAGTTAGGATTGTGCTCTCTGTCACCTGACAACAGATCAGTCAATTGTAGTTCACAGACCTGCTTCACTGTTTATTCTGAGGAGAGTATTGAGTGACAGCCTCATGATGTCAGTCAATATTCTGAATAAAAAAATGTTTAGTTCTGGATTAGGTCTTTCTGATGCAGGTCCAATAGGCATGTGGCAAATGCTCATGATGTATTAATGAGAAGTCTTATTGTGAACATTCATAAGCAGTAGACAGATTTATGCAAGAATTTGAGCACGTGCAATATGTCAGCGAGACTTCGAAGGTGGCTGCTAGGCAAATGCTGCACACATCTTACAAACACCACCTCTGTGCTTGCATTGCCAGTGGGAGGGAGAAAAGGGGCTGATTCGGAGAGGGAATGTGCATCTTATTAGGAGCAAGCGCTTCCATACAGAAGCAGCTGTCTGTAGGTTTATTGACGCTTGACGGGGGTTCGGCAGAAACAAAGTAGAGCCTTAGCAATGTGGAGCGAAGGTGGAGGGCAGAGGGCATTCAAGGGAGAGAAGGAACTCAAACATAATGCATTTCTTAGGGTCCAATCCTAATCTGGAGTTAGGCCTGCACAAGTCCTGTGTGCTGGTTCAGGAATGTCGCAAATGTGCCGTAAAGTGTGTTTGCAACACTCTCTGAGTCAGGGAGGCCAGCACATGGGTGTGTGCTGCCATCCCTGTGAGAGTGGTCCAAACGTGTTTTACGGTGCATTTGCAACACTCCTGGACTTGTGCCAGCCTAACTCCAGGTTAGGCTTGCGCCCAGAATTGCTGCTTTTATATCTCACTTTTCTTTTTTATGACCATCCAAAGTGGCTGCTGAAACATTTAACATCCAAAGGCAAGAACTTGCTTATGGAGTTTGGGTCTCTTGGATTTAAAGAGTGGGTCAAATGGAAATGTTTAGAAATCATGAGACAGGACCTGATGTCTTTAGATGTGGCAGCTTTTCTAAGCAGACAAAAAAAAAAGGCATTTGCCACCTTGATTGTTGTGTGGTAACAGAATGCTGGACTAGACAGGCTTTGGGTCTGATGCAGCCAAGCTCTTTCTTTGTTCTTCTGTTTCTCCATGTGGCTGTTTTCAGGATGGATTTTCTTACCACATGGGGGAATTTGGAAATATTTAGGGCAGGGAATCATTTAGAGCAGTGGTTCTCAAACTTTTCAGCACTGGTTCTTAAACTTTTCAGAATGACAATCTGTCCAAGACCCACAAGAAGTGATGTCATGGCTGGAAATGGCATCATTGTGACCCCAGAGTCTGCCGCTTTCCTGAGAATGCAGCAATACATTGGGGGCGCAATCCTAAGCAGCCCCCAACTGGTGAGGCCGATGGGCCAGCGCCATATCCAGCGCTGCTTAGGATGGGCTGGAGCCTCCCTGCGGCAAGGGAGCGTGCACTCTCTTACCCTAGAGGAGGCTCCAACCTCCCCTATGTGCTCCTCAGATCTGCGCCCGCTAAAGAGCGGGCGCAGATCCGAGGAGACTGTGCAGCCCAAATCGGGGCCGCATGGCCCCGCTGACGGGCTTAGGATGTGGCCGTACAGCCACCTTCCAAGCCTGCCCAGGTCCCGCCCAAATACCCCCACCCCCCCCCCCCCTCCCACCGATCCCTGTCCCGAAATGGGACAGAGAATCCCTTGTGCCAACAGTCTTCGGTCGGCACAAGAGAGGCTCTCCATCGGTGCTCTGAAGCCGACGATGCGAGCAGCGTCGACTTCAGAGTTGGACTACCGATGCGGGGGTGCTGCTCGGCGCCTGCACACCAGCACTCCATCTCTTGCGTCGACGTGATGACGTTTCATCGACACAAGGGGCATGCTAGGATTGTGCTGTGGGTTACTCCTCAGCCATTTTCCAATAGCAAAGTGAATCAGAAAGGGAAAAATCCTATTTACAACCTTGAAACAAGCAAAACAACCACACAGCTCTCCTCCTTTCCAGTATCTTCCCATATTTTCAATATGGCTGGTCTAGGTGCTTTGTGACCTACCTAAAATTGACTCGTGACCCATTGGTGGGTCCTGACCCACAGTTTGGGAACCACTGACTTAGAATAAGCACTCCACTTCAACCTCCCAAAAATACTTGCCTGAATTGACATGGCTTGGATAAAATTATTTTGGCACAGGACAAAAAGCTCAATCCTACCCCCCACCCCAGCATTGCAAGCAATGCAGTTGCTCTACACTGATGGAGTATGCATTGCATCAAACACTGGGAGTGGGGAGACGGCCAGAGGCAAACCAAATTTACCTACTTACTTCTAGCTACCTATGGGTTCCTTGGACACATAGACTCCTTGGACCAAAAAGAGGCAGGGGGTTGGAAAATGGGGGATAGGGTTCTACGTGTGTGCTGCCAAGACCTATCCCTTCCAACCAGATTCCTGCTCCTTTCCCTTCCCTACACAAAAACCCCCCTCAAACTGCCCACGACCTCCCCCCGCATCTTACCTGGGAGGCACAGGCTGGGCTCCTCAGTGCTACACAGTGCACAGAGCGGCTGACTGGTTTCATCGATGGTTCTGAATTGCCCGGCAGTGGCATTCCATTTGTGGTGGTGCCCCTGAATTTGCAGCCACAGAAGGCAATTTCTGCTACGGTAACCAGCTCATAGGGTTCGGCCATAAGTGGACCCCCAAAATGCTCAAACCCATGAACGCCGCTTACCCAATGGGCATACAGTGATTTCTCCTTTGAAGCAGAGATTGGTCATTTGCAAACTGCTGTATGCTCTTGTTTGCACAAGGACAGTATCAAAATATGTTTTTTCCCCCTCCATCCTAGCTGGGATTACCTGCTTGCCTGTCTGGTTTCTGTTTTCCATCCTTCTGCTGATGAGAAAAGGTGAATTTTGACAGCAAACAAACCATTAGCTGGCAGTACCGTGCTGAAGCCCAGCTTCTCTTGAAAGTTGAGCCCAGTCAGTAACAAGCCAAGGGACCTGGAAGCCCTTCCTGTTTAACCCTGCATGACCTTTATCAGCAGAAGTAATACGGCACCACTAGAAGGGAAGGTTCCCGGAGCAGCAGCATTGCCACGGCGGAACATCTGTTGATCATATGGTCTGTATCATAACAACTCTCCCTTTAATGAGATAATCAAAGTTATATTCCCATAATTGTATAATATATGGGACTGGCATTGTAACATCAGTTGCCTCAATGTGATACAAATTGGATGCAGAAACATAGCCTTTTTGGCAGCCGCCGATTCAAGGATTATTATTTTTCATAAAAGTTATATATAAACACAGCTCCAGTTTCATCATCTGCTACTCCAGATACGAAGGAGTATTTTACCTTGCTACTTATTAAAAATAAATCCTTGAACGTTTTAATTTGTCCACTTGGTAATTGGGGCTTTTTTTTTTTTTTTTTTAAAAAAAGAAAGCCGTTCTGAGGTTATGAAGAGTTGAGATTGTCAGTGGCGTGTTAACCTGGAGAAGTGTGAGAATCCAATGGAAGGGCTTCGAGCCTCATTTTATAGCGCATGCTTGCAGTGGAGAATTATAAAATGTGACGGCCGTCACATTTAGAGCAAATTCAAAAACGTCAGACTTTTGACTTCAGATAATTCTGGTGCCTTTGAAAAAACTGAATCCGTTCCATATGTTGAGTTGCAATTGAGCTGATTTGTGAATTTTTCCAGAAGTTCAGTAGGTAACTTCGGATGGATATCAGAACAAACTCTCAAATCAGTGTAGCAATGGATTCAGTCCACATGTTATGAGCTAGTCCAACAGCACACGCACACTTAAGAAGTCAGAATCCTTCTGAACAACTGTTAGGTGGGGAAGAATGGCCTAGACTGAACAAGGCCTGCCACTGCGCCTTCTAAACAGCTGGTTAGTGGCATCCCCGAAGTTGCAAAGGGCTATGTTAATACAGCTCTGGTTACCAAATTTGGCTGCTGAATCCAAGCACACAAAACCTGTCTTCCATATTTTGCTAAGGCTATGCACCCAGAAACTTTTTTTTTTTTTTACTTTTATGGCCCAACATGAATCAGGGCATTTAATTTTTTTTAAAATGCAGTGTAAAATTCCCATTGTCATATATCCATCTATGTTTTCAAGTTTGGTATCAATGACAGTCAATTAGAAAAATTGAATTGATTTGCATGGACTTAAGAGTTTGATATTACACACCAGCAACTCCACTTACATATGCAAAAGTCCATTAACGTGTCTGAACTCAGGTTACCAGGTTAGATACTCTGTCAGTACAAAAGTCTTCTGGATCTGAGAACACTCAGTTTGTATTCCAGACAAGAGACTGCTAGGGGAAAGCATGAGTCCTTTGGCACTGGTATCCTTTTAGACCATTGGTCACAAGCCAATTTCAAGGGGTCCTGGACAGCTTGGGACCGCCATCTTGAAAACCTGGGCTTGGAAGCTAATTTTGAACAACCACCTGCCGCCATCTTGAAAGGCCAAGCTTAAGAACATGGTTAGTGAGAACATGAGGTGGGAGGGAGAACACAGTGAGAGCCTGAGGGCTCAATCCTAAACAGTGCCGGGCTGGCGAGGCCGACGGGCCAGTGCCATATCTAACGCTGTTTAGGAGAGGTTGTAGCCTCCCCATGGCAAGGGAGCATGTGCTCCCTTACCATAGGGGAGGCTCCAGCCTCCCCTATGTGCTCCTCAGATCTGCACCTGCTAAAGAGTGGGCGTAGATCTGAGGAGACCATGCAGCCTGAATCGGGGCTGCATGGCCTCGTGGATGGGCCTGGGATGTGGCTGTATGGCCACTTCCTGAGCCCGCCCAGGTCCTGCCCATGTCCTGCCCCTCCCTCCCTCCCTCCCTCCCTCCCATCAATTCCTGTGCTGCCTTGGCACAGAGCCTCCCTTGTGCCAACTGGCTTCGGTTGGCGCAAGGGAGGCTCTCCATTGGCACACTGAAGCCGATGCTACGAGTAGTGTCGGCTTCAGAGCTTTAGCACCGATGCGGGGGGTGCTGCTTGGTGCTCCCACGTCGGTGCTAAGCACGACTTTGCGTCAGCGCTATGCGCCTTTTAGGAATGCACTGTATTAGAGGTTTTTCTTGGAGCGAACGTTTGGTGGCGAATATGCTTTCTTTACTATCTTTACAAAAATTATGTCCTCCCTGTGCCTGCTGGTACCCTTTTGCAAACTAGCTTTGCAAAACCTGTGAACAGTGTGAATTTCTGGCTAGGGAAGAGGCTTCCCTATTAAGCTGCTACTTCCTCAGTGCTTCTGGCTGTGAGGGAAACTAGTCTTGGGCTCTACTTGGTGTGTGTGTGCATGTGCTTGTGTAGTGAAATCTCTCCCGGGAACATAAATACTCTGAAGAATATCTAAAATTTACCATCTTGATCAACAATGACATAGAGAACAGAGTCAAGGGAACAAATGTGCCTGCAAGAGACCATTGGGATGGAGAATCATAGTTTTGAATGGGACCTTCATATATTAAAAAAAACACAACCTCCCTACAAATAAATAACTAGTACATCATATGGAAAGTATACGGATGTATCCAAAAGTATCCAAAATGTTGTACCCCTCTTTCTGCTTTCTTACTATTTACTGATATAATATTTGCTATATTTGATATTTGATATAAAAAGTAAAACTATTTACTTTCTTTGTGACTGACTTGGGCTTTCCTTGCCTGGCTTTCATGCAAAGAGATTTCTGAGTTGCTTGAACGTAAACACTTTTTTCTAACTCAGAAATCTCTTTGCATTTCCTCCATTTCTGCACATGGATTGGTTCCCTTCACTGAAGTGCATGGGGAAGCCTATGCATGTGAAACTCCCTGTACATATTACAGTCATGCTTTCCAACCAGTAGGACTAGTACCACCACTAATATGGCAGGCAGTATCTGGCTGCCCTGCCCTACCAACATCATGACACTGCCTTGCCTGGCCTGCCTGTGCTGAAGTGGAAATGGCTCAGGGAGAGGGAGTGCAGCAGTAGATAATATGCTGTTGTGCAATTATCTGGCACTTAAAAGAGATACAATTTAAGGTCAGCTCAAAGCCCACTCCTGGGGTCAGCTGCCCATGATTGTGCACAGTGTCTCTGGTGGCAGTGGGGGATCTTGCAAAATTGGTAAAGGTTGTGGAGCGTGCATTAGACTGCACATGGTGGTTGGGGAGTACATCCCCCTCCCACAATTTACTTATCTTGAAACTAAAACCACAAAATGAAATTCCATTGGAGCATTGGGGCCAATTCATTGTTAATTTGCACTACACAGAAAAGAGTTATTATAAGTGCATGAATTTGTCGCCTGGTATGCCCACCGAAATTTGGTCCTAGAAGAGAACTTGTAGAAAACCCCCCCCAGCATTTATCATCTCGGTATGCTGAATTAAACAAAAAAAGTGCGTTCAATGAAATGTCCAGTTTCTCAGATAATATTATTGCACTTTATGATTGCCTGCCAGTTAACAGCAGCAGCTGTTTTATGTGTTATGCGCCTGTAATTATGACATTGTCAAGGCTAAAGCACTTGCATTATTCACAAAACTTGCTCTCTCTCTCTCTCTCTCTCTCTCTCTCTCTCTCTCTCTCTCTCTGTGTGTGTGTGTGTGTGTGTGTGTGTGTGTGTGTGTGTGTAAATGCATGAACACTTAGGGCACAATGCTAACCTGGAGTTAGGCCAGCATAGTTAGGCTAGCAAAGTTGGCCAGCATAAGGGCCACCATAAAGTGCATTTAGACTATTCTCAGTGTCAGGGAGGATGGTGCATGCCTGTTGGTGCACTGCTGCTGCTGCTTCTTTCTCTTCCAACTTATCTACCTTAGTGTCCAGTGCTGCTGCTGCTAACTTTAAAAGGTGCAGAGGGAATGCATGCTGGGCTCCTAACATTCCATCCACTGGCCATTGAAGCAAGAGGAAGATGTAAAGAGGGAGATCGTACCTCTTTGTCTCAGCACACAGAGCCCTTGCCTCTGCCTCCTCTCTCTCTGTTGGCCAGCAGAAATGATCCTGTATCTGATGGATCGTGTATTGGCCAATGGAGGGATATGTTATCCTGTACAGCGTACCCTGACACTGCAATTTGGGCAGCAGCCCTGTGTGAAGGATAGCATGTAATTCCACCCTAAATGTATGACATGAATAAGATCTGCAGATGGATTAAAGGAGACAGGACTCCTTCACTAATATTTGTCATTGCTATATATAAGTGCTTTGTTTCAGCCACCCTGTTGGTTGCTATCAATGCTGCACATGTGTTCCTTCTTCTGCAGAGGATGCTTCATGAAACTTTTCAAAAGCCAGTCACCTTTACAGTGGCTGTTGTGGGAACACGAGCCCATTCTAGGAGTGACATTTTTGAATTCCACCCAGGATTTGGAAACGCATAATAAAGGGGTTGAGATACAAAGCAACTCTCTCGACTGATCATGTGCGGGAGAAGTGGCTGTGCATATCGGCTGGGTACCGGATGTTTTCCCAATTAAGCCAGGACCCCCATCCAGTGACTCCTCTTTCTCACAACCCATTGCAGCTGAGGCGTGAATGGTCCATGGTCACTGGGCGTGGCAAGAGGAACTGTGTGGAGCGACGCTCAGCTGGACGTCCTGCTTGACATGTCTTGCAGATGACAGGCCCATCAGAATGATGCTGGTCTCGGCAGCCACAGTCTAATATGTCCCATGATGAATTGAAATGTATTCCCCCCTTTGTGATGATGTCAATTAATTGGACAGCCCAACTATTGTTGCATAAACCTTTCCAGCATGAGGCCCCATCTGATCTCCCCAAGGTCCAAGTGTGGGGCCCACACACATTCAAAGCGAAGGAAGACTCCTGCTGGGGCCTGCAGAAAGCTGCACCTGCTCCCCAGTGATGAACAGGGATAATATCCTTTTATCCTCCATAATTACAAAGGAGCTTAGGCCGGATGGGGGATCTTTGATAGGGTCCTTTGGATATGATACCTGTCAGCAGCTGTGGTGCAGCCTTTGAGCTGCAAGCACCGAGAAGCCAGTGACGAGAAGATGACAGAGAGTCCGTCTGCTTACCTCTGCACCAACTGAGCAAGGCAGGGGCTGGCAGAGTTTCTTCTCATTATGGCTGCAAGCCGCTAGCAACTTCCTGGAGAATAGACAGGGTGTCAGTGAGGCTGACACCCTGCAATGGGGTACGAGAACCAAACTGTAGCAAGCCTTCACTGAACACTGAGTAACAGTCAGGGAGAAACTTCTTCCTAGTTGCTGCTGCTGCTGAACATGAAGTAAGGAAATCCCAGTGATGAGGCTTTCCTTCCACCAAATCTGGAATGAGGCATTTTGGAAAGTGAACCTCCTGTTTCAATAATACAGAATATTTCCCACCATTCAGTCTCCAAGCAGCTCCTGACCATCCAGGCACTGTAAGAGTTTAACGTTCTCCATTTTAGCACTCTCATGGTCAAAGTATGACATGCCACATTTGTGTGCCTATGTGTATCATTTCCTGACTTTGGGGTTTTTTTTTCTTACAGGGACCTTCTGGTGTGTTATGCTGCCCTGTCCAGGTTGTATGTGTTAAGCAGAGAACAGTGACACAGGTAGAAGAAAAGCACCTTGTGATAAATATATGGTTTACTATCACCAGGCTGTTTGCTACTGAGAGAAAAAGATGCATTTAAGGAATAAAAACTGAGGCTGAGGTTAAAGCTTAAACAATACTTTTCTGTAAAACATAGAACATAACGGGCGACACAATCCTAACATTGTGCTGGGCTGGTGTAAGCCCCTTACTCCGACCCAAGAGTGTCACAAATGCACTGTAAAGCATGTTTGTGACATGTTTGAGACTGCCTTAATGGCATGTTTGTGACCACCTTAATGGCATGTTTGCAACAGGTACAAGGAATTGTGCTGGCCCAGCGAGCACTTATGATTGCACTCTGAGAGAACTAAGAGCTGAAAGAGCTCAGCAAAACATGTCCATCTTATTGGAAGTTCAGTTAAGAACTGTTTAACTGTCATTGCCTACTGATACTGTTGACTGTCACTGTTGATTGACAGTTGGTAACTGCCTCCTACAATGCCCATGGAATCTTCTGTCATTCTCTGCAGCTCCTGCATCTGACATTGCCCTTATTTCCTGCACAGGCACCAAGCCTTACAGAGACCCACTGCCTGGGTCTACATCAAGGCTACAGCAGTCTGCCAGCAGATGAAGCCTCATTTCCTCTGTCTCCCTTTATGCTTTGCTTGCCTTGCCAAAACTGACCACGATGGGAGAGTTTTAGCTAGGAGGAAAAACACACACCTCCCTGATGAAGTACAAATATTATACCATGATTAATGTTTCCAAAGAAAGTCCATGCTCAGAGACCAAAAGAAAGCCAATTGATGTGGTGACCACTAATAAAATAAGCAGAACAGAGTTTCTTAAAGTAACTTGACCACAATCTCACTACTCTGGCAACAAAAGAGCCTGCCTATTTGGAGTAAAAACAAATAAGAGTGAATTTGGTGAGCAGAGGAGACACAAAGAACCAGGAGGAGCATGGTCCAATGCATTCTTTTCCAGAAACCTGTGAAATGAATGACAGTTGCATTAGGAGGCCAGCAATGCTTCCTTTGCCATGGATTTTGTTAGGATGGGTGATATAGTATTAAGCAAGGATTCCACAGTGGAAGACACCGTCTTCTTATTTTTAGTGCTGCTTAAGAAACCGGTTTGTGTTGGAAAATTTTTTGTGAAGCTCGTGAAGCTACAATAATAGAAGTGTCATTCTGATCAGCTAGGGTAATCCTTCTAAAACAGTGGTTCTCAAACTGTGGGTTGAGTCAATGTCAGGTGGGCTGCGAAGCACCTAAATCAGCCATACTGAAAAAAAATGAGAAGATAGAACAATGGAAAGGGGGAGGGCTGTGTGGTTGTTTTGCTTGTGTCAAGGTTGTAAATAGGCTTTTTTCCTTTCCGATTCAATTTTGGAAAATGGCTGAGAAATAACCCAATTTATTGCTGCATTCTCAGGAAAGCAGCAGGCTCTGATGTCACAATGACAGCACTTCTGGCCGTGACATCACTTCCAGTGTGTTCAAGACAGATTTCATTCTAAAAAGTGGGTCAAAAGTTTGAGAACCACTGTTCTCAACCCATGGAAGATGCTCCAGACTCAAACTTCCTTAATAGGTTCGTGTGGATTACCAAAGAACAGAGAACTATATGCCTTCTTCAGAGACAGATTAGGACTAGGTTTAATGTATTCAACTGAGATCAGATGTTCATCTTAGGTTACAATCACACTTCACTGGGAGTAAACGTTTTTTGAGCGCAATGGGACATACTTCTGAGTACACATGCAGCGGCTTGCATTCCTAGTGATGCAGTTCTTACACTCCTTCCTTAACTGAACTTTTATGACAGTATACCCAATACCTACTGTTTGTCTATTAGTGGGCATTAGTATCCATTAAATGGTTCTGACAAGCAACAGCCTGTAACACATGCCAACACTTTCCTCTTTCTCTGTTGGCAAAAGGAAGGAAATGTACGACTGCCCTTGTATTGTATCTGCACAATTCTCAAACATGTGGAAAGAAAGAGACAAATCAAATTTAAGTTTTGAGGCAAGGATTTGACTGCAAAGTACAATCCAATGAGTTTCATTAAGGTTACACCTCATTCTTTTAATTAACTTCATGTTCTTGTCCTTGGCAAAGTAGTAATTATTTTTTAATCAGCCCATCACTGCACATTGAAGAGGAAGCCAACCTTAGCCTCATCTCACAAAGAGGTGTCTTAAGAATTAACTTAATTAGCTTGTCGTCATTCTCATAAAATATGGCTTGAATTCGGAGAAAATACCCTTCTTTGCTGTTCCAAGGTTAATTAAAAATGCAGTGCAGGAGCAGGTCAACACTGAAGGAAGTTAAGGCAGATGCTGGATTTTGGCCAATCCTGTGATTAATAGCTTATTTATTTATTTTTGTCTAAAGATTTATATCCTGCCTTTCCTCTTAAAACATAGCCCTTTTTTCAGGGATCCAGGAAAAAAGTCCTACGTACAGTACACAGTGTCAGTATCACTATGAAAGCCATGTGGAAATGCTGGGTGCGATGCAGCAAGAGGTCCTCAGTCAAATGCTGAACAGCAAAATGCCTCCCAGGTTTCTATTCATGTGGACAAGCTCTCCCTCCACCCAGCAGAAAGGTAGAGGCAGGATCAGGACTTACTGGGCTCAAATCATGAACCAGATGGCCTCATTGTATGTTCATTCCAGAATACTTCTGCAGATCAGCCAAGATCACGAAGGGAATTGTATTCAACATTGGTTTGAATGACCTTCTTATAAATACATTCAGCTTCTCTCTTGTTCCTTCGTGAGCATCAATCTTTCTTCTAGTTTTTGGGTCCATGTTTTTGAAGCTCTTCTTGCCTCTCTGAGGGCACAATCCTAACCTGGAGTTAGGCCAGCACAGTTAGGCCAGCAAAGTTTGGCAGGCACAGGGGCTACCATAAAGCATGTTTGGACCCTATTGGAGTCAGGGAGGATGGCACATGTCTGTGTGCTGCCTTTCTGACTTGGGCAGCGCAATCCTGTAACATGCACAGTGTTGATGCAACAGGGTTGTGTCGACGCTGAGCACTTAGAGCCAACATGGGGGCGCTGAGCAGTACCCCCATGTTGGTGCTAAGGCAATGGGACCGGCACTGCAGGCAGCGCCATTTGAGGCCTGCACATCGCCTCCCTTGCACCGGCCAAAACCGGCCAGTGCAAGGGAGGTGCCATGTTGAAATGGGGGAGGGAGTGGGCGGGGGGGCAGTTGTGGGAGGGATGTGGGCGGGCCAGTAGGTGTGCGGGCCGGAACATGGGCGGGCTCCAGATTCAGCCATACGGCCAAATCATAAGCCCGATTGGGAGACAGCACGGTCCCAATTCGGGCCGTGCTGTCTCCTCAGAACTACGCCTGCTGTTTGGCAAGTGCAGATCCGTGTAGTGCAACAAATGTGCCCTTGCTGCAGGGAGGCTCCAGACTTCCTGAAGCAGCACTAGGAGCTGGTGCAGGCCCATCGGCCTCGCCATTCCAGCGCTGCTTAGGATTGCACCCTCAGAGTGGTCTAAGCATACCTTATGGTGTCCCTTCTGCCGGCCAAACTTTGCTGGCCTAACTGCTGGCCTAACTACAGGTTAGGATTGCTCTCTGATCAGTAGTGCTGACTTGGGTGTGGCACATTGGCCGTCTGCCACCCCAATTTTTTTTTGGGGTGGCTGAGCCCTCCCAATATCTGGCTGCCCTGCTGCCCCCCCCCCCAAACAGCAGAGCAGAGCAGAGAGAGAGCAGCAGCAGGGAGAGCAGGGAGAGCCTATGGGATGTGGCTGCTCCCAATGGTTCCTCCCTCCAGCCTCCTGATTGGCCGACTTCCCCGCTTCCAACTCCAGGAAGGCGTGCATGTTCCCGCCACCACAGTTTGGACAGTTTTGCCTGAGTGACGGCAGGGAAAAACCATGTGCTTCACCGGCTCTGAACAGGTGCACTCCAGCACAGTGCTGAACATGGAGGTGCGATGACAGGCAGCCCCTTCCAAGCCTGGATCACAGTGATTGAGGTTAGCTCGCTCGTCGCGGTCCAGGATTGGAAGGGGCTGCCTATCATTGTGGCACCTCCATGTTCGGTGCTGGGCTGGAGCATGCCTTTTCATCAGAGCGATAAGGCCGAAGTGCACCTGACCATTCCAACAGAGGCACTCCTGGTCCAGCGCCGAACATGGAGATGTGGCCATATCAAATGTGGCTACATTAGGGGGCGTGGCCACTCAGCCCCCCCAATGTTCGGGGCAAGTTGGCGCTCCTGTCTCTGATAGCTCTGACCTATTACCTATCAACTTTCGCAGAGCTCCTGTCAACACTGACTTTACCATATTGGCTTATTCTAATTGTTGGGCTACAGCCTGATTTGTGTCTGACATCTTTTCATGATCTTTCCCATAATATTTCAGCCATTTGTCATTCAGGGATAAAGCCTTAGAGCTCTCCTTGGAAGAGGCTGCTACCTGCTCAGTTTCCAAAATTACTGTAGTCATTCCTAGTAACTGGACTGTCCCCTGAAGGAGCTGGTCAAAACTCCTCTGGTAACTTATCTGGTAACTACAACTTCCTTTTCTTCCTTGATGTTATTTCTTGTATTAGTAATCTGAAATGCCACTTTCAGGTAAGAGAAAAAGCACAATGTGCATTGGCACGGCACGTTGTGCAGGACTGGCCCACCCATGAGATCTGGAGAAAGATGATTTTGGTTGGCCAACGAGGGATGGTGAACTGGCAGAGGGTGCCCTGCACCCAAAATCCATTCGTTGCCTCCCCCAGTATTCATGCTTTCAGAAGGGAAAGTCAAAAGGCAGCAAGTCTGAGACAACCCAATGTAGTGGGCTTCACTGGCTCACCTCTCCTCTGAAGAAACCCGTTAGAAATGGCCACAGACTAAGAGATTAACAACCCAATCCTATCCTAGGCCGGACCATTGCATGCAGTGGTGTCAGTGTAGCCTCCACTGCATGCTATAAACTGTCTGGGAAACAGGCAGCGATGGAGAGGTTTTCTATTTAGCTACTCTCCTGCATTGGTTCTCAAAGGGCCTGCTCAGACCTGCACCAGCTCTTTGGCTGGCTTAAATCTGAGTGAGTTCATGGGGTGTAATGAGAGCAGGTCTGGGGCATAGAATATTGTGGTGCTGCTGCTGCTGGTAAACACTCCCAACCCACCATTGGAATGCTCTGGCCAGTCCTGATCCCCACCCAAATCCTCCTCAGGAACACCCCAGAACATCCCCCCCCACCAACTTACCTGCTGCGGCAGGAGCTGGGTGCTCTATTGGTCCTGGGGCTGCCAGCCCAGTGGTGGAATCTACCTGCGCTAACAACCGGAACACAGGAGGTAGCTATCAGGACGCACAGTTGATTGACAGTTCCTCCACGCATCCTTGCTTCCCCCGTGGTCCACTGCCTGCTTCCCTGCCTGGCTGAAACCTCTGGCTGCGGGCTTGCAGGGCGCAGGCATGGCTAGCCCCATTCGTGTATTGTAGGGGCGCGCGGCAGCGACAACTGCAGTGGGCGGAGCCAGCCCTACACGGAATAACCGGAACAGCATTCCGGAGCATCCTGGCTACATGACATCACTGTGCCAGCCATGACACTAGTGGCCCATATGCCATCACTTCAGCTGTTGCACCAGCGGCCAGAGCCTTGAACTGACAGAATGCAGGTTCCGTCAGTACAGATCCCAAATAGGATTGGGCTGTTTTGCTGTACACAAATGTATACATATTAAAGCAGCATGAACACATTCATATTATGAACACATTCATAAGTCATATGTATTCGACCAAATGACAGGAATGGAAATCAGTTTGTAGACTTAGTTTTCTTCTATAAGGAAAGGATAGGCTCCCCCACCCATGAGTAATTCTATCATTGTTTGCATAAAGTGTGAGTTTAAACTTTCCTATTTGGTAAGCAATTATGGGTCTCTAAGGTTAGTAGATATTTTCAATACCATGTCTAAGTCCCAGAAACAGTAGAGCAGATGCATGTGCAAAGTGACTTTTTCTCACCACTGGATAATTACATGGCTGCTAAGCATCTGGGATTAGAGGAAAGGGCTTACAGGTTAGATATATCTTGGCACTTCACACTTCAGAGTGTCTGCGCTGGCAGTTTCTTGCACTGTTCTCCATATGAGGGCCTTAAAACCTTTGCGGCATGTAAAACTGCTTATTATCAGGAACAAGCTAGAGAGTTGTTGACACCGGAGAGTCTTGTAAATCTGATGTTCCTATATTTGCATGATGCCTGGCCCACCAAAGGGT
Source organism: Lerista edwardsae (assembly GCA_029204185.1). Taxonomy (NCBI): domain Eukaryota; kingdom Metazoa; phylum Chordata; class Lepidosauria; order Squamata; family Scincidae; genus Lerista; species Lerista edwardsae. The sequence continues at coordinate 9,838,658 of JAJKFI010000048.1, forward strand.
TAACCATAGGAGGCCCTCTAAACCTTTCAGCTATGGCTGGTGTTTTTCCAGTTACAGATAAGGTCTCTCATCAGAAGAAAGAAAAAGAGTACTAAATCCGCAGAAGCCTTCTTCAGGGAATTAGGATATTAACTTAGGCTTTAATAAAAACATAATGTTAACTAATCTACTGTGAAGGGTCTTAGTCACAAAATATGGTAATTTACCAGTGAAAAATTGGAGTGGGATTGAGCATTAGAAAGCATTCACATTTCACAGCAGAAAATTAAAGTGGGAGTTATGCTTCCAGTTGTATCCATCTATTCATTAGGAAGAAGGAAGGAATTTATAAAACAGAGTGGTGGTGAGATGTCTCCTCTCCAGCATTGGAGAGCATAACACTCATCAAATGTGCATAAAATGAAAGATGCATTGATAGCAAAGAGGTGTGAGCCCTCCTTGCAGCAAGGCTAAACCCATTCCCAGGTATTGTGTGAGCCCAGTATTTTGTACTACATACTAGCCTGAATGGGACTATACTGTAGCTGCTGCAGTGTCATGACTCCAGAAGACCAACATCATAGGGATTCATAGAAGATGAATGAGGGATTCATGATGAATCCATGATGAGGGATTCATGAGATGAATGAGAAGAGGGATGTTCTTTTCCCTCTCTCAAAACACCAGAACCAGGGGGCATCCACTAAAGCTGAGGGTTGGGAGAGTTAAAACAGATAAAAGGAAGTACTTTTTTACCCACCGGGTAGTTAATCTGTGGAACTCCTTGCCACAGGAGGTGGTGATGGCATCTGGTCTTGATGCCTTTAAGAGGGGATTGGACAGATTTCTGGAGGAAAGGTCCATCATGGGCTATAGGCAATGATGGATTGTGCAACCTCCTTACAAAGGTGGTGGGCTACTGGTACCGGGTGCAAGGGAGTGGCAACAGGATGCAAGCATCTTGTTGTTACATGCCTCCCTGGGGCACCTGGTGGGCCGCTGTGAGATACAGGAAGCTGGACTAGATGGGCCTTTGGCCTGATCCAGCAGGGCTCTTCTTATGTTCTTATGTTCTTAAGAAAAGACATAGGCAGAGACGGATGAATACCTCAGCCTTTAACTGGAACAAAATAACAGCCAGTCCTCAGAGCCAAAATAACAATGGGCAGATCCATCCCAGGGAGGAGGATAAACTCTTCTGTGCCCTCCAGGTGTGCATTCCCTGAGGCATTTGGTGGGTCACTGTCTGATACACGAAGCTGGACCAGACAGTTATTTGGGGCTCTTCCTATGTTCTTATGTCCTCAAGTTTGAAATGAACTTCAAAAGGCGTTGTAATGCTCCAGGCTCTGACAAAAAGTGAACTGCACTTATCCTGATAGGTGCAAAGCTACTCTCTGCTGAATGAGCTTCTCTACATCTAGCCCGTCTCTCCGTGGTGGTGTACCTCTCCAAATGTTGGGGATAAATACTCTCACCTTACTGTTGTCAATAAGGGGTTTGTGCAGGATCCTGTGGAGGTGGGAGAAATAGGTGGGCAGCCCAATCCTAAGCAGTGCAGGCATAGCAAGGCCGGCGCAGCAGGGTTGCATCCTAAGCCCAGTAGGAGGCAGCATCAGCACAGCTTAGGGCAAGGGGAGGTTTTCCCCGTGTACCCGGGTAAGCCCCAGCCAGCCCTATGGGGCTGCTTGGATCTGTGCCTGCTTATTTTCAGGCGCAGGTGAATGTGCGCAGCAGAGGCCTGAATCAGGGTTACCTTGGCCAGGGATGGGGTTTAAGATTCAGTGCAACGGCCATCATCTGTCGCCGTCCCCATCACTGCCCACTGCGCTGCCCCGGTACGCTCCCGGTACACCTCTGGAACACTCTCCCCTATGTCCTCCACTGACTGAGTGTTGCTGGTGCTTGACTGGTTCACAACTGGTGCAGCCGACGGGTGCAGCGGAGCCTGAACGTTGGCGCTGCTGCTTGTGCTGGTCCATCACCTGACTCACTGGCGCAGATGCGCCTGACGGCACATGTGCAACAGAGCTGGATTGGCACAAGAGCTCAGTGCTGGCACAGCACCAGTATAGGATTGAGCTCTTAGTGCCTGTTTGACTCCTTCCTCAGGCATTTCTCTTGCTTTGAGACTTTCTTCTCCTATCCCTATATCATGATCCCAGTTGAACTCTGTTTTCTGTACGAGTGCTCCAAACCACTGTATAGTTCCCTGTGCAAAAAGGCAGAAAATGGGAGGAAGAGGCCATTGTCAATGGGTGTAACAATAAGAAAACATCGTAACATGCCAATGAGATGGCCAATGGCTCGTTCCTCAAATGGCTATCTGAGAGGTTGGTTGGGATGTCAAGGAAAGAGAAAGGAGGCAGAAGGTTTCCCATAATAACTGTTTCAAAAATGGAAAACATGTTGAGGCAGGGCCTGTGACTGCTAGCTGTCCTCATTACTCAGAAAGTAATACATAATCCCTTTTAATCTCATTCCTAACATTCCAGTGTGCTGTAGGCAGCGGCTTTGGTAAAGTCAATTTTTTTTCTTGTGATGGATTGGCTTGTAAGGCAATCAAAGAGGCAATGCAGGATATACTTTGCACACGGTGGGCCTGCAGCAGAAGAAATGAACTACTGAAAAGTCGTAGAGAGACTGGGAGGGTGAGAGGGCACAAAGCACTGGGCATGCTAATAAACAGAGAAGGGAGCTGCAGTCTTTCCCCACTTGTCAGGTTTATTCTATGAATGCCTAAGTATGCTTGAGTTTGGTTTCTTCCAGTTCTTAAACACAGTTGACATGGGCCCCAAGAGTCTGCTGGTATTTGATAAACATGGGGCAAACGCACATCAAGATCTCCACCCACAGTGGATATGAGGAGGTATTCATTCCTGACTAGTATAGAGAATTCCACTAGTCTGCTACATGGCTGCCATTTTGTCGTGAGTTTGTTGCTGCATTGGGACATCTCATTGTAGCCAGCACTGAAGTGTAAGTCCAGAGAAGGTACGCCTACCATTTTCTGTTACTGTCAGCCAAAGGACCAGAGAAAGTGGATTCTTCTCTTCTTTGGGGAACACTGGAATGCCAGGCAGAAATAGATGGAAGTATAGAACTGCAGTTGGTTGCAGATTGCCATGCTATTACCATTCAGCTAAGAAGACACTAACGAGCTGCCAACACCAGGATAATAATATCATTGCTTGGCTTGTACATTGTGCTTTTTGCACAGCTTGTCCTGGGATAATACCAATAGATAGATTTAAGCAGATACCAATATGCAAATACCTATAGACCAGCAGTTCCCAAATTGTGGGTCATGAATCATGACCCACCTTCAGTGGGCCATTAGCCATTTTTTTTGGTGGCTTGCGAAAATATTTTGCACTGACGGTGGTGCTGTAAGGAATTCCGGGACACTACTCATCCATCAAGGTGGGTCATGGTACTCAAAAGATTGGGAAGCACTGCTGTAGCCACATCTTGATTCACATGTATCGCTAACATGCAATCAATTTGTTCATGTGCAAATTGAGTTTCTGAACCCAGCTTGGACCATGATTGGTTCTGTGCAAGATCAGAAATGGCAGCAGTGGTAGATGTCCATGGAGAGAGGAGGAAGACCGCAGCCCAGCTGCTAATCAAGGGAAAGCATTCCCTCTCCTCAAAGGGGAACCCACATACTAACTGTCCCCTGTAGACTGTAGCACTAATGGGCCAAGCCTCCCTTCTTTGGCCATTGTTGGCATGTTGCTGTAAAACACTCATAACCACATGTAGTAGGAGCTCCAGCAGGAGCTTAAGCCATGTGCTGCTGGATTGCCAGCAGGAAGGTCAGAGCCTTCCATATGCTCCAGAGGAATCAGAGGCTGCTGCCATAGTGGGAGAGGTGAAAGCAGTGATGTCATGCAGGGGGAACGCGGGGGAACTCAGTTCCACTAGTTAAAATTAGGGCTGACTCTGCCCACTTCACTCTCCCTCCCCCCTCCCAATTCCTCTGCAAAGAGCTTTTCTTCTTGGTTGGCCGGCACTCAGACGGTTAAAGGGAGTGACTCCGGATTCCTAGGGGGGTGAAGGCAGTGATGTCATTCAGGGGGAATGGACCAGAACAGGCGTTCCGGATCCTAACGGGCTCCGTGGCTGGTTCCGGGTTCCCGACAAGTGCCAATCAAAAGTGAGTTCCTGTTCCTAAATCATTTGAATTACACCACTGGGTGAAAGGCAAGGGTGGGGCAGCAACAGTGGTGGTGATGGGCCAGGATGATTGTCCCCTTACCCAGAGGAGACCTCTATAACTGCCCACCCCCCATACCACAGAATGCAGTGGTAACCATTATGGAAAACAAAAGGATTGTGTTCTAATCTAAACGATGGTTTAGCATTATGTCTGAACCGGCCCCAAGTCAATTCAGTCTGCCGCAAACAGCAGATTAAACAGCCATCTATTTCCAAGTTTAGTGGAGAGATTTTCCTTCTGCTGGTTAGAAAGGAAAGGAAGCAATCAAGCATCAACTCCAGGAGAGTTTTAACTCATTACTCTTAATCCCCAGTTGGGACAAATTAACACCATTCCCGTAATGGCTCCTCCATCGTCCCATCACCTTTTCCTACTGCTGGAGCAGGAGATAGTGAATTGGAAGACACACAAGCATCTCAACGTGCTGCAAAGCCCCACTTCGGGTGGCTGATGTGTTTTCTCCCTTCTTCAGCAACCTACCCGATCCCACTAGACGTCACTGACAATCTGAGGTTGGGAGAACAAAAAAAGAGGATAATGACACTTTCTCTCTCCCTCCCCTCTCTGCCAGTGCTTTCTTCTCTTCTCCTTTGTCTCATATTTCTGAGTTAAGAGGATTTTTTTTTTAAACACAGTAACGAGCTCTTGCTTTGAACTTGGAATACGTCTGCTGCATAAAGCCTCTGGACCGTCCTTATTTAATATGCCCAAATATGATTAGTGTCAAACAGTAAAATATCACTTCCTTATCTCGAGAAACCAGCAGACAGGAACATTCCTAGGGATCCGGGTCTTTCCCCCCCTTTACTTTAATTTTTCTTTTTGGCAGTGCTCATACGATGAGAATAAGCGGCTTGTTTGTGTCTCTGTATACAGGTCCTTCATGGGTTTGTTGCTTTCTTTCACCTTTCAAATGAGCTTTCTTTGCTTGTCCGGTGCCTTGTCCTTATCTGGTATGATGTTAGTTCATGGTGATCGTGATCGAAATAGCAGGCGCTCATTTCTGGCTCCTGTCGCTGCCATCACAGCCCCTGTCCCACCTCTCCCCCTCATCGAAACTTAAAGAAGTGCACATCAAAGCATGCCCCAGTTGAGCAAACCAATTACTGGGGCCCTTGCAAAGACCACGTCACTGCTGTTTATCTGCCAAGAAATGCTGTTTTGGCATTTTTAATTTTTTTCCCCTGGAAGCCAGAATTCTGATTTATTTACATATGAAGGGTCTTGCATGTCAACAACTGCAAGCTGTTGATAAAGGATTTGCATCTCTCATAATTTCATGGGTATCTTCAATGGTTCTGTCAAAGAAAAAAAAAAGGCGGGGAGGAGGGGCAGCTTGAAATTTAGTATTATTAAAATGTGTTTTCAAGTTCTTTCGCAATGCTAACCTCCCCTTGCTACAGCTCGGCAGAAGAGAAATTGAAACGGGAAAGAAAACCCACCGTAATGATGACAATCCTATATTGTGAATATTTTCTATGGTACTTTTCAGTGTGTCCAAGGGGTGGGTGGGTATGTGCTCACAATCCTGAGGTCGTTTATTGTCATTAATTCCAGCGTGGGATCTTTGGAATGCTACATTGCTAATACGGTTTGTATTCAAAAAGTTTGCGGTTCACTTCACAAGCTTGCACTAAGTATAGTTTTTGCTGGGCTGCAGAATATGATGGTCAGAATGTCAAGTAGGGTAATATAAATGTACGTTTTGCTTATGAGGAACTCAGCAGAACTCCTGCTTCTCAAGGTGGCCAGCCCAATGCCTCCAGAAAGCTCACTAGCAGGGTAGGAAGGCAAAGGCCCCATCCCAGCTGTTGTCCCTTAGCACACACTTTGGACACATGTATTGGGGGGGGGGCTGCCAATGGCATAACTTTGAAAGGTCTATTCTCCATTAATGTATCTATTTCCCAATTAAAACCATCTAAGCTAGCCAACATGACTACATCTTCTGACAGTGAATTTCAGAAAGGAATTACGCACTGTGTGTAAAAGTTCTTTCTTTGGCCTATTCAGAAGCTACTTCCAGAGAGAGAGAGAGAGAGAGAGAGAGAGAGAGAGAGAGAGAGAGAGAGCGCAGGAGTTTCCAAATTATGCCCAGGGGCTACATCTTGCTTGCCAGGAGATTTTATCCAGCTCTCAGCAACTTACAATATTTTTTCCCAACCACGCATGCGCTCCAAGCCACCCCCTACGCAGCCATTGTAGGGTTCCACGCCATCTGGGGAAAATGAGAGGGAATGACTTTTGTGCGCTTTTTAAATTTTATCTTCTTTTCTTCTTTTCCTAAATACTTCTTGTCCCTTGTTTAAGTATATAGTACCTGTGAGGTTTGTCCTGGGTTATTTATAGTAGCGTAGATAGAGGTGGGGGACAGTAAGTTCTGCTGGTGCCAAAACAGGCTGTGTTAGTTGCCCCTTCCACTGGCCATTGGAGCCATTCCGGGTAGCAGTGGCAATGTGCAGGCACTCGCAGAACCAAACAGCATCCCCTTTGCTTTGCTGTTGCTGCCTGGAATAGCTCCAACAGGGTGTGGGAGGGGTTGCTTACCTTGCATGCTGCTGCACCTTCAGTACTTACAGTTTTGCCCTCCCTCTGGTACATTACTGGTTATTGAAGAAGCTCTGGCCTATGAACACCTCAAAAAGTTGACATGTTTCATGTCAGTCCTAGGTGACATTTGTATTGAATGCCACTTACTGTACATTGTAATAGTGAAATGATGCAAATTGCCGGTTTGTTTGCTCCACGCACACACTGAAGCCCTGAAGGACTGCCTAGACAGTACAGTATAGTTGCAATGTCTGAAGCTGTAGACTTGTTACAGAACAATGAGAGTGTGCTGGAAGTCAACAACTCTGCATTTTGGCTTAACCATAATGGATTAATCCTCTTATGCCTATAAGTACATCCAACTAACCACACAAGCAGAAATGTGCTGACTATTAAGACTTCTGCTAGAAAGGTTGAAACTGAGTAACTGGGTGAAGGGAAGGAATTAATGGCTGCTTTGACCGTTTCATCTCCTTCAGCTGTTAATTCAAAAATATCTTGGACTAAGACCCTTTTATGGCTCTGAGGCAGGTGGCTTGAGTGATTAATCTGTACAATTACTTTTAATTATTGAGGCTTTGTTGTTGTGGCTGTTCCTTTAGACAGGTGGCCCATAGAGTAGTCAACGGCTTCGCTTTGAGGGCAAGAATGTGCCCTGGCCGTGTGTCAAAGCAATCACCCCTTTTAGCCAAAGGGACAAGAATTCCCCACAGTTTGCTTAGTCCTTTCACACCTGGAATAACCAATGCTTTGCTCCAAGAAGGCAGCTGTTCCTTAACATGGGTGCTTTCAGGATCAGAAATAAAAACATAGGCCTCAAATGGTCGCATTCAACTGAAGGAAATTTTTCTATCATATGCCTCATGGGTTTTAAAAATTCCTCAGCTGATTAAAACCAGTCATTCTGTATTTCAGCATAAGGCTTAGTATCAGTCCTTTTCTTTGAAATACTTTGAAAATATGTCACCAGCATCCCAAATGCAAATGGGACATTTACGGCCCAATCTTAACCAACTCTCCGTGTGGAGATGCAACCAGTCACTAGAAAAGATGCTAAGCGGGAATTGCTCTCCTCCTGCTAAATATAAGAGAGGCACCACTTTAGTTTCCCCAGTTCCCCAACCCAGATTTGACACAGAGAAAAATCAAATAATGTTCATATATTTGCTTGTTTTGCCTGGTTTAGCATGCTGTTTGTATTCATGCAGATGATGAGGGGAACTGAAGCATTGTTCTCTAGCTGCTCATGAATCAAGCTCACAAGTTTTCCAAACTTACTAGTGTGAAAATTTTATATCTATGTTTGGATGTGGAACAATGGAATCTCCTGCTTGTTCCTAATCCCAGATGTGTGGAAGCTGGTTGCAGTTACTACTGCTGCTACCACTGCTGTTAGTACTGCTAGTTGTAGTAGTAGTAGTAGTAGTAGCAGTAGCAGCAGCAGCAGCAGCAGCAGCAGTAGATTTGAATACATCCATCAGGAAAGCCTTTGCAACAAATGTATTGGGACAAAAACCACTCTGGCCTCATTCTTTCATAACTGACTATGGACCTCCATGGATGAAAATGTAGCAGGGCAGTTGGCACTGCACATGGTGTTTTATCAAAAGTAGTGATTTTTCTTACAGTGAGTGCTGTTTGCTCTTTTTCTTCCATCCTCTGCTCTTATTTAGCCATCTCGTGTTTTATTGCGTATATAGAGAAGTTACATGCCGACACAGATTTCTCACTTGAGATGAAGTTACGCTCTCAAAATCAAGTTGGGGGTCAGCAGTATCATATGGATAAGTGGCTGTTTTACTATCATGTGATTCTTTTAGCAGAGGATTAAACTTTTTGCCCTAAAATAAAAGCAGCCTCGCTCCTCTTTCCGCTAGCCCCTTTGCCCTAGATACAATATCCATTCCTTCTGCTGGTCTACTGAGCAGTTCATCCAGATATTTGATCTTGTGACTTAATCATTTTCTATGCAATGTGAAAATGAAGTGAGAATCTGAACAGAGGGATGAGAATAAGCTCTGTGAGGAGAAATTTGAACGGATTTGTGTTTTATTAAAATCAGATTTTGCACATTCCTTTTCATTTTTGTGAAGACACACTACAAATAAAATATCGTGCAATATGGCTTCCAAAATGAAGACAAAACAGACATAAACTACAAGGTAGTTTGCTTTTCTCAAAAGAATAAATATGCAACTCAAATGTCAGCTCCAAGTTTTCCATATGTAGTATGTCACAGAAGGCCCCGAGGCAGGGGAGGTTCAAACACGCTAATGTAGTCACACTGTCATGGTAGATGGTAAATTTTCATATGATGTAGCCCAGTTTCAAAGATATGTAATGAACTTCGCAAAGGCCAGTTGTCATGGGATATAAAACTGATTACTAGAGTTGTGTATGATGTGTGAACAGAAATTAAGTTTCATTGGCTTCTAAGGTTAGGAGGGGGTAGTACTTATTACCTTATCATAGTCAATGCTCTTGCGCACAGGGCATATTTAGGGTGCTGCGAGGGGGGGATGCTCCAGGCACCTGTTGCGGTGGGGCGCAGCGGGAGGAAAAAGCCGGAGGGTTTTTTGGCCCCGCCTCCTTCCCCTGCGCTTGTATGGCTCTGAAATGGAGCAGGCACAGAAGGCAAGGCAGTGGCATAGAGGGTGCGGTGACATAGGGGGCGACATCATGACTTTGCCTCGCCTCTGGCGCACTCAGAGCTCACTATGGCATTGATGCTTCCTTTGAAACTCACCCTCCTCCTCACTTGGAATCTTTTGGCCCTTCCCCTGATGCTACAATTATTCCATGCCACTGCTAGGCAAAATTTACTACACAGAGAAGTATAGGTTGCTTGCTTCATTCATTCATTTCTATCCCACCTTTTATTGCATAGTACCAAGGTGGCTAACAAGAGCATAAAAACGTGAAATAATAAAAAACAAACCCAATAGCTATATAGAAATCAGAAACTTTTCAAAGTACAATATTCTAGCAACATCAGGCACAGGAACAGATTGGGTTCTCAACCCAAGAGCTTGGCAGAACAAGTGTTTCTTGGAGGCTTTTGTAAAGCAAGGAGAGAGGGGGCTTCCGGAACTCCCTGGAGCAGGGAGTTTTATATCCAGGAAGCTGTCAAAAAGAAGGCTCCATTCCACTTTCATGGCAATAGCCTCGCTGGTTGATGGTCTATGGTGCAAAGCCTGACTCTACGTAGGACCAGACCCAGCACAGCAACGCAATGTCCTTCCCAGTCTTACCCTACTAGAACGTCTTTAGAAAGGTACCATGGTATTGAACATGGCTGAAACACTCAGCAGAACCAACAGCGACACACTCCTGTTTATTTTCCTGCATTCATCATCATCATCAGTTTTAGTTCCAAAAGCAAACAAGGCAATTTCAGGAGCTAGACTGAAAAAAAAAAATGGGTCAAGGCAACATTGCAATGGCAGAGAAAGAATTACGTTGGTGGTGGATAAGGCCACTAAGGTGATGAGGAGCATCTGATGCCAATTTCTCGAGTGAGGAGGGCTCTAAATCCAGCCAAAGGCACTTTTCGCCTGCAATTTGAGTTTGGGACCCAATGCAGTTCAGAGGGAATAATACTGGATTTAGAGATGGGTTCAAATTGACTGTGTACTCATGGGATGGACTTAGGCAATAAACTGTTTCTCAGGGCTCAACCGTAACCTGGAGTTAGGCCGGCACAGTTAGACCAGCAGAATTTGGCTGGCACAAGGGCCATCATAAAGCATGTTTGGACCACTCTCTGAGTCAGAGTCTGGCATATGTCTGTGTGCTGGCCTCTCTGACTCTGACAGTGATCCGAACATATTTTATGGTATCTCTTGTGCTGGCCAAACTTTGCTGGCCTAATGGTGCTGGCCTAACTCCAGGTTATGATTGCGCCCTCTCTCTCGTGTATTCAACAGTAATAATCATAACCTAATCCATAGAGGGTTGTGTAGATGAAAAAAATAGTGATGTATTACATTTGTTTTCACATCAGAAGTGCGATATGAATTACTAATAACAGTGAGTGCTGACTTGCCTACTCCTTGCCAATAACATAGAATAGCTTTACCACAAACAATGAAACAATCATAGTATGTTAAGGTCAAAGCATGAATTAAAATGAAAGTCACATTCAGAGTATAAATATATGCTTTCCTTCCTCTCCTAATAAAACATGTGTAGCAACATCTTTGCTCTTTTAGCCTGCAATCCTTTATACACTTTCCTGGGAGGAAGCCCTGCTGAACAGAGTGAGGGCACAATCCTAACCTGGAGTTAGGCCAGCACAGTTAGGTCAGCAAAGTTTGGCCGGCACAAGGGACACTGTAAAGCACGTTTGGCCCACTCTCAGAGTCAGGGAGGATGGCGCATGTCTGTGTGTTGGCCTCTCTGACTCCAAGAGTGATCCAAACATACTTTGTGGTATCCCTTGTACCAGTCAAATTTTGCTGGCTTAACTGTGCCAGCCTAATTCCAGGTTACGATTGTGCCCTACTTTTTGAGTAGACAAGCACAGGATCAGACTGTTAGTCATGGTATTGGCCACCCTTTTAAAGACTGGGTGTGAAAATAACAATTACAGCCATATTTTTGCCCTTGTGGGATTCTATATACTCAGAATCAGCTCAAACTAGGTTATTAGTTCTGACCTGTGCAGTGCTAGCTTACCAGTATAGGTGCCAGCAGTCTGGTTAACATGACACGGAGGACCTAGGTGTTTATCTTTGTAAGCTTAAATGAAAGACTATTGTATTATAACCAGTGGCATAGCTAATGAAAGTGTAGCCTGGTGCCAACGGCAAAATGATGCTCCGAAAGTGAAGTCACAACAGGAAGTGACATCACAAACAGCGATTTTTACATGAGAGAGGTATTTTTGTTTTCTGGTTTTTTGATCATAACATTTGATAATAATATTACACTGCAGCTTGTTTTATTGCATTCTGCATTAAATTACCTTTCCTATGATATATAACATGACGGTATTATTCATAGATACAAAAGTTTTCATCATTTTGGCCACTAGTGTCAAGCTCAGCTTGTTGCCCCCCTAAAACTTGTTGCCTGGTGTAGTTGCACCCTACTGCACTTCTTTAGCTATGCCCCTGATTATAACAATGTTGATCAAACCCAGTGCCATCTTTACAGTGAGCGCAAGTGACAGAGTGTAACATCACTACTTTCGCATAACATACTAACCCCAGCTATCCATTATGGTTTTGCATTGGGGGGGGGCGGTTCTCAGCACACAGCGTCACCCATGCCAACGTTAATCCACTAGCTGTCTCTCCCCATTTTCTGATAATTTGTTCCCTCTCCACTGAATCATTCACTGCTGCTGGAAGTCTTTTTTTCAACCACAAGAAGGCCTTCCAGGAAGGTATATCTGTTACAGAGATCAGGCAGCTGGGCCTGACCATGTCTGAAGCCGAAAATTTCTAGAGGACACTAAACACTTCATAAAAAGGAACACTCAGCCTAAGATTGGATCGGCTTTGAGATACTTCTGATAGTTAGCCTTTAAATATGAAAAATGTGTTCTTGCTACAGTTGAGAGTGAGGAGGAAACCGGTTCACAAGTGGTCTGGATTCTCCATAATGGATGCAGTCTAAATTGAGAATTCTCTGTCATAGACTTCCCATCCCTTTGGTTGGCACTATCCTATCTGACAAAGGAGGCCCTCAGGCTATGACTGCACAACACATTTGCTTCAGGTAGGTGCCAATCTGGGCACGCTTCCAACTCGTGAATTCTACTCTGAAATGTCGGCCTTCACCCAGCACAGTCCTGGAATGCCTATGTTGTGTTGGGCAGTTACTCTGTTGTATATGACCACATTCTTTAGAAACAGGTGGAATTGCTATAGCAGGCCACTCTCCCTTTATGATCCATGAATTGCATGAGTTCCAAAATCTCAAGCAATACCATTTTTCCCCCCATCAAAAGTAATGGAAGAGAAGATTGAAGGGGATCGTGTGCAAAATGAAGGACTGAAGTATTACCAGCATGGAAATGTCATAATCCTGGCATCGTTTCCTCTTCTCATTGTTTCAAGCAGATGTGACTATGCAGAAGCACAACACCATATTCAGAAAGATGTGGTGGCTCTGATGTTGGCAAGGCTGTTGTATAGCTACAGAAGAGGACTCCAGAAATCACTTGCTGTGAATGACAAGACTGCTTTCAATAGTGCCATCTCAACAGTATAACCATTTACGGATTATACCTGAAATAGATCATAAGAACTTAAGGAGGAACCCTGCTAGGTCTGACCGAAGGTCCAACTGTTCCAACTTTCTGTTTCCTATAGTAGTTAACAAGATATCTCGGCCAGAAGCAGGGCATGGACCCTTCCATTGTTTGATCCCCAACAAATGGTATTCAGAAGTATTCTGAATCTGAACATGAATTCTATTTAGCTGGCATGGCTGAAAGCTGTCAAGAGACCTATCCTCCATGATTGATTGATGTGCACCAAACCTAGCATTACAACTAAGTTCATGCTCTTGGCTCACTGTTAAGGGGCAAGCTACTCATTGCACGTAATAATGCTCCAAAGGACTTTTTTTTTTCTAATAAGGAAAACAGATTTAAGAGCTTGTAATTTCAGCATGAAGGTACAAGCTTACGGCTTTTCCCTAGCCATCACTTATCTGTCCACATCACCCCAACTGCTGCTTTTCCCCTGAGAGATTCTGGGTGCGTGTTTATCCTCACCCCCATGTGGAAACCTAAATGGGTGGGGCAACTTGGAGGATGATGTTACAAAAATGGCAGGTGAATCAGGGAGCAATCCTAACTTCCGCTGGTATAGGAAGGCCTGCAGGCCTGCACTATATCCAGCGCAAGTGAGGAGGTCGCTGGAGCTTCCCATGGGGTTCCTCAGAATTGCGCCTGCTGTATAGCAGGTGTATTTCCAAGGGTGCCGTGTGGCCCAAATTGGGGCTGGGCAGCCCGGGGACGGAACCTTCCTGGGCCAGTGCGCCCACCAGGACACCCATCCCCACCCTCCTGCCTTCCCTCCCTCCTCCCAGTACTGCCCTTGCACCAGCTGAGTTTGGCTGGCACAAGGGCGGCTCTCTTCCAGTGGCGCTACTGCTAGTGTCAGCCTGAGAGCTCTAGTGCCGAAGCAGGGGTGCTGGTCGGTGCCGCCACATCAGCGCTGGTGACACAGCGCCGATGCAACAATGTTGCACTGGCGCTACGTCCTATACAGGACTGTGCCATCAGCAGGTAGCTCTGTTTCTTCTCTACTCAAAACCCTCCCCCCCCAAGCTGCTTTTCTTAGCAGAAAAATTCATTACACTCCTTTTCATGTTGTGTAAGTTGCCCTTCATACGATTCATATGAACACTTTGCATTTTCAGGTGCACACTTAACACACCTTAGCTGCACATTTGAAAGCATAATATGAGAAGTGACCCTGACAGAGATTGCTATATATAGAGAGAGACGTGTGAATTTGAAATTGGAGAGATATATGCAATCTTGGTTCATAAATTGCCTGAACATCCCATGCTTTTATAGAATGAGTACATTTCCTACAGTCTGCTGCATCCAATTTTGCTGTTTGCTCCATCCCATAAGAAAGGCTCACCAGCATCTCTTTCTTGGACACAATGTGCTTAATCCTTTCCTGAGGCTCCCCTACCACCACTGCAGTCATTCAGCACCTTATTTCCAGCAGGTTGAGATCCCCTTCTGACAATTCCCTTTCCATTCACAAAAGCTAATATAATGAGAACTGCTCATTTGGTCAGTAATGGGGTATTAGCACAGGACGTAGTCAAGGGCTTTTGCTCAGCAGGGGTGCCACTTGAAAGGGCTTAATGGGGAGTTGGGGATTTAATCTTGTCAGGTTCCCTCCTTCGCCTCAGTATTAGACCTTTAGGCTCATATACACGGAACATACACACAAAGGAAGGCATCAATGTTTGTCACTCAGTCGCAGAGAGCTCACCCTACTGCCTCACTTTCCCAACAAAGTGGAGCAGGCATTGCCTTCCTTCAGTCTCAAAGCATAAACCTCAACACACAATACTTACTTTATACGTACAGGTTGCTTGATATTTACATAATGCTGGAGCATTCCAGCCAATTGCATGCTCCCATGGGACGCAATGCAGTGTGGCTTGTAAACTGCATCTTCCATCTTTCTACTGATGCTGGATTCTGAACGGTCAGGGAGTAAAGCTTATGGCATTTACTCACCAAGGTTCCTTCTAGGCTTTAAGAATCCCAAACATTATTTGATGAATCATTCCATCACAAATTATGGAAAGGGCACCTTGTGTACCAGACCATACAGAATAAATTAAAATATCATACACGCAGCCTAAGTGCAATGGCATCATTAGGGTTGGGGTAACCCCCATTAACCAACAAAAAAACCATTTCAAAAAAAAATTACAGTCACACAACTGAGGGTGCAATCCTAATCTGGAGTTAGGTTGGCACAGTTAGGCCAGCAAAGTTCGGCCCACAAGGGACACTATAAAGTATGTTTGGACCACTCTCTGAGTCAGAGAGGCCATACACAGACATGTGCTATCCTCCTTGACTCTGAGAGTGGTCCAAATGCTCTTTACGGTGTCCCTTTGTGCTGGCCAAACTTTGCGGGCCTAACTGTGCTGGCCTAACTCCAGGTGAGGATTGCGCTCTGAATAAGAGTTCTAGTATTAGCTCTAATATATGGAAATGAGAGGTGACTTATACTAACACCTTATTGTCTTCCTGTGTCTCAATAATATCTCATTGGCTCTTGGAACAATCAGTTTGATTGGTCAGGTTTGAGTTAAAGAAACCTACTTTAGGGGTCACGTGGAGAGTCCCAGTCGCAGTAGCAGAAATGCGGAGCTCCGGTAACTATTTTGTTTTTTCTACTCCCTTTTTTCTCTAAGGAGTTTTGTGATTTATTTTTGTTCGCGTGTGCCTTGTGGAATCTCCTCCCCACATTTTTATCTCACTGCTGGCCTTCAACTCTTTTTATTTTGGCAGTTATACTCATTTAAGCTTTGCTTAGCCAGCAGGAGTGTTTGTTCTCCATTTTGCTGCGTCCTTGTTGCTGTGTTGCCGTTCTGTGCTGCTTATTTTTCCACCCCTGACTCGTCAAACAGCTCTAATGAGACGCAAAAGAACTCTCTCCAGTCCAGATGTTGAGGCTTTGCCTCCTTTATTTAAGCAGTCCAAAATTGAGGACTATTTACTTTGCCAGGATTCCTCGCTGGATGAAGTGCCCCCAGGGCAATCTCCTTCTCGGACTGCCTCCCCGGCCTTACCTCCATCATTGGAAGGAAGCCAGCCTCCGTCGAATTATTTTCAGCCCACACAGGATGAGCAGAAGTCTCATCTGGACTGTGGGGTGAATTGTGAGTCATCCAAGACCCTTAAGGAGTATTCCCAACTTACTGCTCAGACGGTCTCTTCTATTTTCGACTCCATTTCTCAGATGTTCAAACTATTAAAGGAGCAGCACCTAATATTAACCAAGCTCTCCAGCCTGCCGGCTTCCTCTCTTTCTAAGTCTGTGTTTGACTCGTATTATGTCTCCTCTAAACCAGCTGTTTCCACAAAACCTATCAAGGTGGTTCCGGAGATTCCTCCTTTCCAATTAAAATATGAAGTGTACTCTGCAGTGTTATCGTTTGACTTCTACAGAAGGAGGCACCCTGACTGGTCTAAGATCTTTTTGGCAAAAAAGCATTTAGCCTCCCTACTTCGTGTTTCTATTTCCTTGGTTGACCTGCACAAAATAACTTTCATATCTCCATCCAGAAGACAACTTCGCCTCCTCCTAGAATTCCATTCATCATTTATTCCAAGACTTTTGTTTGCTGCTTCAAACAGGTTGCAGAATGCAGGTATAATTGCCCACCGGTACTTCCGGAATCAAGCTACCTTTAACCTCATCTCTTCGAAGACACAAGACCTTGGAAGAATTCCGAAAACTACTACCACAGACCAAAATATTGACTTGGACAATAGTTGTTTGCCCTCCTTATCCTTACCTGATTGTTTATCATCTTCTTTTAACTCTATTTCTGTCCCTTTTTCCCCGAAGTCTGATACGCTGGATACTGCCCCCACTAATCAACTGACATTTAATACTCCAGTGGAAGATCTATTAAGCCTTCAATCGTCGCCTCCTAAACCTTCAGTACCGATCCAAGTGTCCTCCAAGGGGCCCCAGTGTACAAGTGGTTCCTCTGTTTCTTTTGATGTCTTTTCTCTCCCCAATCCTAATATCCCCCCTCCTATTCCCCTATCCCCTACCTGTATTGTCCAAAAAACCTCTTCACTTAATTCTTTCCGCCTTGTTGATGCTACCTCTCAATTTCCTCCACCTATCGAATTTGACTTTACTGGGTCCCCTCCCCACTCCACTGACCAGACTCCTTTGTCACAGCCCCAGTGACTCCCTCCCTCGTCTCCACCCCCCTCTTCTTTCTCTACTCCCCTTCTTTTTCTTTCTTGGAATGTGGGTGGGTGGAAACGGAATGAATTTGATCTAGATTTTATTGATTTTCTTAAAGAGTTTGACATAATTTTGATTCAGGAATCTTGGACTCTTTTGTCTCCCAGTCTTCCTGGATTCTCCATTTTTCATCTCCCTGCTATCAAACTAACAACCAAAGGACGTCCTTCTGCGGGTCTTGTGTGTTTCTTTAAATCTTCTCTATCTTTATCCATTACATGTCTGGACTCGGACTCCCAGTATATTCAAGCTTTTTTGGTTTGTTCCTCAGTTCCCTTATTCTTATTATACAATGTTTATTTCCCCCCTGTCTCTGTCTCTTCTCCTCATTGGTCTGTATTTCATAATCTTTTAGAGAAACACCGTGCCTCATGGCCCTCTGTTTCGTTTCTTATTTTCGGTGATCTGAATGCCCGTATGGGTTCTAACAATAATAGTTTATCTTCTTTCCTCCTTTGGGATCCGGACCACCTGCCCCCCTGTTTCTCTCTCAAGCGTTCCTCTAAAGACCATAAATTTAACAACCAAACTGCTTCCTTTGCTGAATTATGTGCCAATTTTGATTTATTTATCCTTAATGGTTCTATGCCAACAGATAGTGAAGGTGAATTTACCTTTTTCTCTCACAGAGGAAAGAGTGTAATTGATTTTGCGTTGGCCTCTTATTCCTTACTTTCGCATCTTAGTAATTTTAAGGTTCTATTTCGCACTGAAAGTGACCATCTTCCTATTTCTTTGTCTCTTTCTTGTCTGCTTCCTTCATGCCTCTCTGTTCCTTCTTCCTTTCCTTCTGATTGTTATTACATTAGACCCAAGTGGACTTCCTCTGTTCAACAGGTCTATTCTTCTTGGCTTTCTAATTCGGACACTCTATTGCTTAAACAACAGCTTCTTCAATCTAACTCTTCGTGCTCTACTGTTTCTACCTTTGACTCTTTAGTTAAATCCCTTGTGGATTCGCTCTTTCCTTTTTGCTCTCCTCCAACTTCCAGACCATCTAGATCTTGGTTTGATTTTGATTGCTGGCAGTTTAAACAACTTTTAAGGTCTGCTTTTGCCAAATGCCGCCAATCTTCCAATCCTCTCTCTTTTTCTTCTTACACGTTGCTTCGCCGCTCTTGTATGAAGCTTTTTGAGCACAAAAGACATCTATTTGCTCTACGTAAATGGTCTCTTCTTCATTTAGCCATAACCTCACGCAATAACAAACTTTTTTGGTCTCTTATCTCTTATTCTTTTTCTTCTTCTTCTAACCTTCCTAATGTTTCTATTCCTTCTGAGGTTTGGGTCGCCCATTATTCTTCGATTTTTTCTGCCCCACCTTTGCCTTCTCCTTCTTCTTTTCCGTTATCTAATGTTCCAGAATGGTCCCCTGTTTCCCCTTCTGAAATTCTTGAATTAATTTCTACACTTAAGACTAATAAAGCCCCTGGCCCAGATTCCTTGATTAATGAAATTTTCCTTCATAACCCTCAATGGTGGGCCCCGATTCTTGCTAAATTATTCACTCATTTAAATTCTACTGGTTGTTTTCCTGAATCCTGGCTCTCTTCTGTTATTTGCCCAATTTATAAAAAAGGTGATCCCTCACAACCTCAAAATATTAGGCCCATTAGTTTACTATCTAATATTGGGAAGTTATATTCCAAGTTCCTTCTTTCCAAACTCCAGAGCTGGGCGCATGATATAGGCATTCCTGGGAAAGAACTAATTGGTTTCTCAGCGGGCTCCAGTGCCCTAGACCATATCCTAGTTTTGTCCTTTCTTGTCCAAAAATACACTTCTCACAAATCCGATCTTTATGTCGCTTTTGTCGACCTGAGAAGTGCTTTTGACTCGATAGACAGAGTCATTCTTTGGGACAAGCTTCATAAATGGGGCATTGACCCCCAACTTTTGTTTCTTCTCCGCAAACTTCATTCAAATAACTCTTGCCAAATTCGTCTCCCTAATTCTAACTCTCTTACTCCTTCTATCCCTGTCAACCTGGGTGTTCGTCAAGGCTGCATTCTGGCTCCATTTTTATTTAATCTATATCTAGCTGATCTTCCCTCTTTCTTTACTTCTTATCATACTTCTCCTGCCTTAAATGGTGAACCCATTAATATTCTTCTTTATGCAGACGATGCAGTCTTGCTTTCCCGCTCTAAATCTGGTCTACGCCAATCTCTACTGGCATTTCAGAATTATTGCTCCATCAACCATCTTTCCATTAACTCTGAGAAAACCAAAATTATTGTCTTTTCTAAATCCTGGTCCCCTTCCTCCTGGACGATTGGCTCCCAAGTCTACCAACAGGTTCCTTCCTATAAATATCTTGGTATTACGTTAAACTATAAACTCAATTGGTCCTCCCACATTAAATTAGTTTCTGCTACTTCTTCTTCCCTTTTCCAAGCCATTTCCAAATTTCATTATACATCTGGGAATCAATTTGTTCCGGCTGCCTTAGAAATTTACCACCTTAAATTACTCTCTTACTTTCTCTATGGTGTGCCTATTTGGATTGCTGATTTTTCCACTAATTTAAACATTCTTTTTACAGCTTTTTTAAGGAAAATTTTGGGCTTACCTAACACAATAAACTACTCTACTATTTTTTCAGAATTAGGCATTCATTTGCCTTCCACAATTGCCTGGTCAATTTCCTTTAAATATTGGTTGCGTTTATTTTTTCGATTGTCTAATAATTCCTTATTATTTGCTATACTCAAGGACTCTTTTAGATTTAACTGGTTTCTTACCTTCGAAAATAAACTCTCCTCTCTTGGTATTTCCTTAGAATCTTTAAATGACACTTCTACAGAAGTGGCCCTTAGTCGCATCAAAAGCCAACTTTATCATGATGAATTGGAGGAATTTAATCGACTTATGAATCCTATCTGTTCTCCTTTTTTCTTTGATCTTCCTCCCTCAGGTGGTCGACCTTTTAATTATTTTACTCAACTTATCAATCCCCTTCAACGTAGAGCCTTCATGTTGGCGCGTCTCAACATATTTCCAACGGCTTACCACCTGGGACGCTTTTCTCGGATCCCACGTGATCAACGAATTTGTTTTTTCTGTCACTCTTCACCTGATTCTCTTCAACATATTCTCCTAAATTGTCCGTCCCACCACTCCCTTCGTGTTTCTTTGCTTCAACCAATTCTCTCCACCTTTTCTTTTTCTTCTTCTGATACTATTATTTCTTTTCTTTTATGTGATTACCAGCCCGATGTTACCCTCAATGTCGCAATGTTTTTGTCAGAAATTCTGAAGTCCATTGGTTAGGCCTGTTTCTGTATTTATTTTTATTATGCCAATAAAGGTTTATTGATTGATTGATTGAGAAACCTACTTTTTGTTGCATAAGGCAGTTGTGTTTTCCTTGTCTAGATATTCGGCTATAACCTTTGATAGAATGGAGATTTTTCCATGCAATTTGTTTCATTGCATTCTGCACTAAATTACCCACTGAATGATACATAACCTGATGGTATTATTCAAAAATACATTTTTTAAACGAATTTTCACCATTTTTGACCAATAGTAGAGTAACCCCCCCCCCCAGTGCATCACTCAGAGCACAATCCTATACTATGCCGGCCTAGTAAGGCCAACATAGCAGGGCTGTATCCTACAGCCCATTTGGAGACAGCAGCAGCAACGTGCGGGACAAGGGAAGCCCCAGTCTCCCCTATGGGCCTGCTGCGATCTGCGCCGGCAAAATAGCAGGTACAGAGAAACGAGTGTGGGAGTGGCCCGAATCGGGGCTGCCCTGGCTGGGAACAGGCTTTAGGATTTGGCACTACGGCCATCCTACGTCACAACCATGTCACAACCACTGTCTCCGCCCACTGCGCCACCCAGTTATGCCCCTGAAAACCTCTGGAGCACCCTCGCAGAGGCCCTGCACCGATCGAGCACCACCGACACTTCACTGGTGCATGGCCGGTGCCCGAGTGCTGGCACTGCTGCTTGCGCTAGTCCAGCGCTGGCCCAGCGCCACAGCGCCGACGCGGACGTGCTTTACGGCACGTTTGTGACAGCGTTCGGCCGGCGCAAGAGCTTAGTGCCGGCACAAGGGGGGGGTATAGGATTGCGCTGTCGGTGAAGTCCACCCTCTGCCCTCCTAGTGAACCCACTGGGCCAACTCAATATCTTGTTCTTGTAAACAAGTCTTCCTATTCTCCTGTTAGATGCTGAAGGGCCTGCAAAAGGGACGGTGGAATGATCTGGCAGTCATATCAATCTTAAGAGAACATCTGAGGCCCCCTACCTGGGTTAATCATGATAGATGGAAGTCCGAGTGCCACCCTCAGAGTACTTCAGCTCTTATTCATTTTGCCATGTTTGCTCTGCAGCAACTGCACTGGGCAACAATGCTGACTGCAATGAAACAAACTGCATTGGAATATCTGTATTCTATCAAATGTTATGGCCAATTACCCAAAAATGTTTTAATTGTGAAAACCTTGGTAAGTACAAATATATGTTATATATAATTGGAAAGGTAATGTAATGCTGAATGCAATTAAACAAACTGCGCTGGAATATGTATATTCCATCAAAAGTTATGACCAATTAAGTAGAGAACATTTTACTTATTTACTTAATACATTTGATTTTGTTGTGGAGGGTGGGGGCTCCAAAAACTTCCTGGCCCCAGATAGCACATAGTTTAGCTATGCCACTGGTTCTCTGTAACCTTTAGCAACCAATCCAGTTTGAGGCCCAGAGCCAGTCTGCAACTTTACAGTAGAGCTCCCTTGTTCCTTCCGCCACTCTCTTAAGCTGTATCATTCTGTGCTTACATAAGCTTACAGTTGTTTACATAAGAAGACACCTGTTTTTCCAGCTGTGCTTCAGGATGAATGGACTTTAAAATCTAAGAATGGCTGGGTCAGAAATCTATGGCGATGGCAGGAGTAAGTCCATAGCAGTGGTGATAAGGGGCGGGAGCTGATGCTTGAATTTTTGGCTTGGTCACCTAAATGCTCAAACAATTGAAATGGCTCGCATGTGGTATTGAATCAGTTCCTTGATTCTAACAGGATTCCAGAAGCCTTCTGCTTAGCTGCTAACTGAGCACAGTTTGCTGTGCAGGAAAAACCTAGGATTGTTTTCGTTCATTCATTTTTACAAAAATTAGTCTGCCTTTAAATTGAAATTTCCAAAGCAGCTAACCAGTAAAAATATTACCATACAAAAACCACCTAACAACACAAACTAAATCAATGGGGAGCATTAAAACCAACAGCATCAAACAGCAGAACTAATATCTAGTTGAGGTTTGAATAACTCAAAAAAAGCCTGGCACATAAAACTATTGGCCTAATCCTATCTTCTGTACCGACTGCTGGAACTAGCATTTCAGTCATAGGGCATGCTTTCCAGCCATTGCAAACAGCCTTCTGAAAGTGTGCATACCTGCAGGCTTCCAGAATTTTACAGGATGCAGCGCGAGCCTTTTTGGTGCTTCTACATTGATGGTGGTGGTGGGGAGGATTGAACATGAAGCTCCAAATGAGCAATCCTGGGCAGAGGATTCCAAAGTCAGGGTGCCACCAGCATGAAGGCTCTTTCTTTGATTGCTCTTATGGTATGTGGGAACGTCGTATTGACCTTTAAGTGGGATGTGGTGGCGCTGTGGGTTAAACCGCTGTTGCTGAGCTTGCTGACTGGAAGGTTGGGAGTTCAAGACTGCGCGACAGAGTGAGCTCCCGTTGCTTGTCCCAGCTCCTGCCAACCTGGCATTTCGAAAGCACCTAAAATGCAAGTAGATAAATAGGGATCACTTCGGTGGGAAGGTAACAGCGTTCTGTGCGCTACGGAGTATAGTCATGCTGGCCATATGACCATGGAAGCTTGTCCTTGGACAAATGCCGGCTCTACAGGCTGAGAAACGGAGATGAGCACCACCCCCTACAGTCGGTCATGAATAGACCATTTGGTTATGGGCAAACCTTTACCTTTTTTATGGTATGGTATGGTATGGTATGGTATGGTATGGTATGGTATGGTATGGTATGGTATGGTATG
>JAJKFI010000048.1:9861929-9899120 GCA_029204185.1 Lerista edwardsae
TGGTATGGTATGGTATGGTATGGTATGGTATGGTATGGTATGGTATGTATGTATGTATGTATGTATGTATGTATGTATGTATGTATGTATGTATGTATGTATGTAGGAGACATTCCAGTGCTTGTTATTTCTGGGAGTTCATGTGCTAAGGTGCACAATACTGCGATCCTACATCAACGGCAATCTGGATATATTAAGAGAGCAGTGGTGCTAGTAATGGCCATAGCGATTCTTTCAGTCATGCTTGATATCTTGGCTTTCACTGAAGGAAAAGCAGAAGGACAGTTCTGAGGAAGGTTCTTTTCATGGCAGGATGTTTTCCTATTCTCCAAATTTTTCGGAACGCAAAAAAGGGGACAGTGAAAATAAACAAAAGGAATCGTTGTGCCCACCCAAGGGGTGCTTCTTAGGGATTATTCAGCCCCCCTTTCCCCCTCAGGTCAGGAGTTTAATGTTGGAATGAAGCCAAAGTTAATATTTGAATGAGATGCTGAATCAAGCGTGGAAGGCTAAGTGATAATAGCATTGACTCGGTAGGTCCCCTGTGGCCTTAGTGAAATATAAACAGTATCCATCTGTTGCCACAGGTCTAAGGACTCAGAGGAATCTGTAACACCATCAGATTTCAAGGCAGTTAAATGCAAGGTAAGAATGAAAAGAAGAGTAGCTGCTTCACTTTTCAGGTAAGAGAAAACAGACTTCATTATCGTCATGAAGACTATGTACTACTTTCCAACAAAATGATTCTCAAAGTGGTTTACATAACTAAGGCCACACTTTCCTGGGAGTGAGCCCCATTGGTGATGAAAGGAAAGGAGTTTCTCCAGGGATTGCACTTGAAAGTGAGCCCAATCTACCACATCCTGATAGGATACCAGTCAGCCCAGGACCCTGGCCAGATTCATCACTCCAACTGTGTGGCCTGGGGTACTAGACCCAATGAGTCCAGCAGAGTGCATTGTCTGCTGATGTAGCCGCACATGCTGCTGTCACAAGTCACATGCTGACTATGGTGATGGGGGGATGATGACATGAAGGCAAATGAGAGGTAAGTAGAAAACATTGTAAGTAGACAACCTCAGAGAGACCCATAGGCACCCTTAGACACCACCTGTTTTGGTGGCATATGACCAAGGAGGGAAAAGGGGGTTTACAAAAGAAGGAAGACGATCCAGCATGCATCATTTCCACTAGATCCAATCCCTGCACCTGTACCTGCAGCCACCAGTTGTTGTGCTGGCTGTTTTGTTATGCTTGTCAACAGGACGTCACTTCTGCTGCTAGCACGTCCACCAGGGGAACGTAGATTCTGCTAGCAGTGGGATAGAATTGGGCCACAAGTGGAGAACTCTGCCCACCTCCCACGTCATCTTAAATCTATGAGGTGTGACTCTCTGCAGGCACAATCCTAGCCTGGAGTGTGGCCGGCATAATTAGGCCAGCAAAGTTTGACTGGCACCAGGGCCACTGTAAAGCTTGTTTGGACCACTCTCGGAGTCAGGGAGGATGGTGCACATCTGTGTGCTGGCTTCTCTGACTCCGAGAGTGGTCCAAACATATTTTACCGTGTCCCTTGTGCTGGACAAACTTTGCTGGCCTAACTGTGCCAGCCTAACTCCAGGCTAGGATTACTCCCTGAGGTTCTGACAGATGATCCTTTGGTTATGGTACATGACCAAAAAGCAGAGAGGTTTTGGCTAGAAGCAGAGGCCACCAGACAAGTGAATTGTCAACAAGAAGGAAGTTTAGGAGCCAGGAAGATGGTCTGAACCAAGCCATGGTTGCCAGCATGAATCGGAGCCAGATTTGAGGAGAAACAGGGTACAGTCAATCCAAGAAGTGGGAAGCAGGGAATGGAGAATGAAGCTCGCTGCTGGCTAGGGACAGAAGGATGGGAGACGATGCTGGGAAGCCCAGAATAAGAGTAAAAGGAGAAGTAAGTACTGTGCTAGATGGATCAATGATTTGACTCAGAATAAAGCAGCTGCATAAGTCCATTGAAAGAACTTCTACTTACAACTCTGCCCCAAAGCCCAAGGCAAATTCTCAGATTAATCTCCAGTGCTTTTAATCAAGATATCGCTAGGTCAACACATAGCTACTCATTATTCACATTAAAAAGTAAAGAGGAGTTTTTGATTAAACTCAGTCAATATGTGCCAAAAGAAAAAAGAAATAAAGTTGCCAGGTTGGCGAGAGCAGAATTATAACACACCTATTAAGGTGTCAAATTGACCAAACCTGCCAACTGTGTGCGTGTGTCTGTGTCTGTGTGTATATACACATATATATTTCACACTTACTATTCAAGTAGCCAAGTTAAACAAGACACAATTAGGGCCTAATACGCCCCCCACAGCTCCCAAATGTGGGTTTATGGATCCCAGCAGAGCCCGCTCTGGACTTGGTTGTGTGGTGTTTAATTTGGCTGTGTTCACAACTCCCCCCCCCCTTTTCTTCTTTCTTGGCTCTCCTTAAAAAAATCACACCTGCAGGCAACTTTCAATCCGAAGATATTTTTCCTCCCTTTTCCATTATTTAAGTTTTGATAAAGAGCCTCATATTCCCATTTCAATAGCAAGCACAAATAAAAGTAGTCAAATGTAGCACTGGAATCCTGCCAGATGTTAAATAACCAGAACATAATCTCAAAGTATCTTTTTTTCATGCCTCAGGGATTTTCTTCCTTTTATATCGGCTTCAGCTTTTATGTATATAACTCTCTTAAGAGCCTCTATTGTTAGATATCCAAAACACAGTTATCCAGAGTCTGATCATTCTATTGAAATATCTATTGCAAATTGTAGGCTTGATTTTTGGCTTCAGATAGATCACCTAATGTGTAGTGAAACCACCTTTGATATTGGTGAGATCACCTTTTGGTTAAAAGCTTACGGCCCAATCCAATGGGTCCTTCATAGTAATGTCCTTTGTTGAAAAGGCCACAGTGGCAGTAGTGAAATTCCGGGGGTTTGCCCAGGTTCTATAGAACCGGTTGTTAAATGACCGGGCCCCGCCCACTTGCTTACTTCAGCTGGCTTCGTGTTTTTTTTTTTTGCTCCAGCTATGACGTCATAGAACCGGTTGTTAATTCATTTGAATTGCACCACGGCACAGCGGCCCTGCAAATGGTGTTCCACTGCATAGTGTGTTGGAGCCAAATGGCTGCACACGCATCACCAGCAGACCCAGACCACACCAGAGGAGGTAAAGTGCGGTGGAGGCACATCGTGGATGGCTCAGGAGATGTTGGGGTGGTTTGGGGGTGGGTGGGAGGGGAAATATCAATCAATCAATCAATCAATCAATCAATCTCTCTCTCTCTCTCTCTCTCTCTCTCTCTCTCTCTCTCTCTATATATATATATATATATATATATATACACCACTTTTCAACACAAACTTCACAAAGCTGTTCACAGGCAGAAAATAATAATAAAGTTAAATGGCTCCCTATTCCAAAAGGGGCTCACAATCTAAAAAATGCAGAACATCACCAGCAACAGCCACACGAAAAGACACAATTACTTTCCCCCTGCTAAAGATAAGAGCAGTTGTGGATCCAGTCCCCTCTGCTGTTTTCCCGCCCCCATCTTCTGCTCTGCTCTGCTCTGCCCCCATGCCATGGCAGGCTCCATTTCGGAACTGTACGATGGCAGGGGTAGGCGGCCGGCCCAAAATCACTCGCCTCTCAGCAAGGCAAGGCACCTCTTTGCCACCCTCCTCTTGCCCCAGGAGTGCCCCACGAACATAATGATAGGACCATGACTGTGTAATAGGGACACCACTTGAAAAAGTTCCTCAAGGGTCTCAATGGAAGGTGCGCACGCTGGATCCTATCCCCTTTTCCTGGCCCATATCCACCCCCCTTCTGCACCTCAGACTTACACCAGCAAAATAGCTTGCATGGGTCTGAGAAAGTAGCCTGCATCATCATCTCCCCTTCTTTCCCATCCCCTTCTCCTTTGACTTCTTGCCACTGCCTTCTCTCTTCCGCTCCTCATCTTCCTTTGTGGTCTCAAGTACAGGGTGTTTGGAAAGTCACTGTGCACTTTTCATAAATAAATATACATAAGTGCTCAGTGACTTTCCGAACACCCTGTATTTGACTGCCCAATCCAGTTGTGGCAGGCGGCAACCTTTTGCTTTCCTCCATCCTGGCTTTCTGTTTACAGCTCCCAGCTCCAAAGACCCCTCCAGTCAATATCACAAACTGCTGCTGCCGCAGCAACCACCTCTGCTTCATTGCCCCATCTCAGAGTCCTAAAATCTGCTAGCAGGAGGAGGCAGACCAGGCTGTGTTCCTGGTGTCTCTTTCTGGGAATGAGATACTTCCTAAATGCATTTACTTATTAGTGAACTAGCTTTTTGTTACCCGGTGTTGCCCGGGTAACAAAATGATCTTCCAGAGTTTATGAGTTTTGCACCCCTTCTCGCCCCCCATGCTGATGGGGGCCGAACCCGGACTCCAACCGCGTCAGGAGCGTTGCCACTCACCTCGGTGACCTCGGAAACTACGGTGCCAACGCCGATTTTGGCCGTTTTTGACTGTTTTCACGTGGGCCCCCCTGCGCACTCCTGGGGGCACTGGGGGGGGGCCTGACACCCGCAGTGTCTGTCGCCAGGCCGCAAGGCACGTGCGTGCCGAGTCTGGCGCCAATCGCTCCAGGCGTTCCAGCATGGCATGGCGGACATCTTGTTTCACACCCCTTCCCACCCCCCCATGTTGAGGGGGGGGGCTGAACCCGAACTCCCACAGCGTCGGGAGCATCGCCACTCGCCTCGGCGACCCCAGAAACTACGGATCTGATGCCGATTTTGTCCGTTTTCAACCATTCTCACATGGGGGCCCCCACACACTCCCATCCCTGGGGGCACTAGGGGGGTCTGCCCCCCGCAGTGTTTGTCTCCAGGCCGCAAGGAATGCACGTGCCGAGGTTTGTGCGCGTTGCTCCAGGCATTCCAGCAGGGCATGGCGGATGTTTTGTTTTGCACCCCTTCTTGCCCCCCACACCGAGGGGAGCAAACCCGGACTCTGACGGTGTCGGGAGCATTGTCGCTCGCCCCGGCGACCCCGGAAACTGTGGATTTGACACCAATTTTGGCCATTTTCGACCATTTTCATGTGGGGACCCCTGCGTACCCCAACCCCCAGGGGCGCTAGGGAGGTCCGAACCCCGCAGTGTTTGTCACCAGGCCGCAAGGTGTATGCGTGCCAAGTTTCGTGTCGATCGGTCCAGGCGTTCCAGCACAGCATGGCGGATGTTTTGTTTTGCACCCCTTCTGGCCCCCCCGTGCCAAGGGGGCCCCGAACCCAGACTCTACCGGTGTCGGGAGTGTCGCTGGTCGTCTCGGTGACCCCGGAAATTATGGACTCATCGCCGATTTCAGCCGTTTTCGGCTGTCTTCACATGGGGACCCCCGTGTACCCCTGCCCCCGGGGGCGCTGGGGGGGGGCTGACCCCTGCAGTGTTTGCCAGGCCGCAAGGTGTACGCATGCCAAGTTTCGTGCCGATTGGTCCAGGCGTCCCAGCAGGGCATGGCTGATGTTATGTTTTGCACCCCTTCTAGCCCCCCATGTCGAGGGGGGGGCTGAACCCGGACTCCAGCAGCATCGGGAGTGTCGCCGCTCATCTCGGCGACCCCGGAAACTGTGGATTTGATGCCGATTTTGACCGTTTTTGACCGTTTTCACGCATGGACCCCGCGTACCCCCACCCCCGGGGGCACTAGGGGGCCCCAACCCCCACAGTGTTTGTCGCCAGGTCGCCAGGTGTATGCGTGCCTAGTTTCGTGCCAATCGCTCCAGGCGTTGCAGAGCCTATGAGAAACATACATACACACATACACACACACAAACCCACGCTCTTCTTTATATATATATAGATTCAGTGGATAGATTCAGTGGATAGATATATATAGATTCACTACTACTTCCAAGTAGTGATGCTTATGGTTGTGCTGTAGGTCAATATTACAATGTCTTTATTTTAAAAGACACTTTAAATAAAATTTTAAACTCAGTTTTTCAACTTTTGTAATTAATTCATTTTGATTGCATCATATGAGAGGGGATCGCCAAAATTGTCTGTGACACTGGGGCAGCAGGTGCCTCAAGCCACACCACTGGTTCTGCACCCCCCATAATGGGCAATTCAACTTTCTTTGTGCCCTGATATGATTACTCTGCATGTTTTCACACCCCACTCCACATCATTGGCGTGGGAATTCTGTGTCGGGTTTTAGAATGGATTTGTGTCCATTCAGCAGAGTGTAGCCAGCAGAAACCCTGCAGCCGGACGACGTGAAGAGCAGACTGGCAAGCACAGCAGACAGAGTCTCCTTGTAGAGGCTTTATTCTTTCAAACAGAACATTACGACGATCCACAAACACACCCATAAACACACCCACACAGAGTTCTGGTGTTCCCTGCCTAAATACAGACTCTCCCCCAATCAGGGTACACCTATTAGAATATCTACAACATTTACATAATTGGCCACAGCTGTGTCTCTGTTCCAGCTGCCTCAGGCCTCATGGTTTGGGGGAAGGTTCCAGAACTCAGACACAAATGCTTGGCCTGTCTTGATTTACCACGACACTCCTCCCATTTGTTTCTGGGTTCTGGGTTCTTCTCTTGTTTCCATACACATTATACATGGTACAGTAAGCATACATGATACATAGTACAGGTATTCAGTCCATACCTAGCATCTGTACCCCTTTTGAAAACTTTTGCTCCGTCAGAGGCTTGGTTAAAATATCTGCCCGGTTCTCCTCTGATGGACAATATTCTAATGTGATTAGTCCTTCCTGCACTGCTTGCCTGACATTGTGATATCTTATGTCAACATGTTTGCTTCTGGCTCTCACTCTCTCAGAAGCGGCTAGTTTCAGGCATGCTAAGTTGTCCTCAAACACTTTGATTGGTTCCTTTTGTATTATGCCCAGGTCTGTTAGTATCTGCTTGATCCAAATTAAGCTTGTGCAAAGTTGTGAAAGTGATGCAAACTCTGCCTCACATGTAGACAAGGCTAAATAAGTTTGCTTCTTCACTGTCCAATCAATCAATGTATCAGCAAGAAGTATGGCATTACCTGATGTAGACTTTCTGTCTTTGGAATCATTTGCCCAGTCACTGTCTACAAAGCATGTTACAGTCAATGGACCCACTGGTTCAATATTTAGTTTGAGGTTTGATGTCCCTTTCAGGTATCTTAACACCCTTTTTAAATCTGTCCAGTTTTTGTGGTTTGGACTGTTGGTATACCTGCTTAGAATATTTACAGCATTACAGATATCTGGTCTGGTCCATAAGGCTATATGTTGTAGACTGCCTAACAGTGATTTATACTGTTCTACATGGGGCAATTGATCAGTAGCTTCTGCACTATTTTGGCTTCCTACACACATGGGTGTCCTGGATGCTTTACATTCTGACATTCTCCACTTTTCTAAGAGTTCCTTTATCTTTTGTGTTTGGTGCAGAGCAAACCCTTTTCCTGGAATTGTCTGTACTTCAACTCCTAGATACTGTTTTACAGGTCCTAGTTCTTTTAAAGTAAAGGCTTTCTCTAGACATTGTGCTGTTTGTTTTATTTGTTGTATATCAGCACTCAAAAATAATAAGTCATCTACGTAAGCCACTATCAACATTTGATCGCTGCCTGTTCCTTTTACAAATAGACAAGGATCTGCCTTTGTGGCTTTAAAACCTAGACTTTCTACCTTTGCTTTTAAATGTTCAGACCATCTCCTTGAAGCTTGACGTAACCCATAAATAGAACGGTTCAATTTATAAACACTTTGTCCTATTCCTGTCCCAGGAATCTCAAAGCCAGGGGCTTGTTCCATGTACAAAGTTTCATTTAAAGTAGCATTCAGATATGCTGTTTGCACATCATAGTGATATACATGCCACTGTCTTTGTGCTGCCAGGGCAAGCACTAGACGTATTGTTTGTGCAGCCACTGTAGGGGAAAAGATCTGCTCATAATCTATATGCTGCCTTTGAGCATACCCTTTGGCTACTAACCTAGCCCGGTAAATAGGTTCTGCCCCGTCCTGAGGCTTGATTCTATAAACCCATCTGCAGCCTATTGCCTGGCTTCCTGCTGGTAAACTACAGGGAGTAAATACACCAAGCTTTTCCATGGCTTGCATTTCTTGTTGCATGGCTGTAAACCATTTCCTTCTCTCACTAGCTGGCAGCTCTAAGATGTCTTCATATGTCTGAGGCTCAGACTGAACATTGTATGCAACAGCTTCCCCTATTGTGAAACGTTGAGGTGGAACACCCCTTGTGGATCTTTCTGGCAATATTCTACGTTGCACTAGAGGACTTTGCTCCCTAGGTGGTGTTGCCTCCTGCTTAACTGTTTCTGGTGTCATGTAAGGGGTTAAAGGCTTGCATTCCTCTTCCCCTTTATCTGATTCTGTGGGCTGCTGAAGTTGCCTTGGCAACTCCTGCTCACTCTCCGGCAATCTTAAAGGCTCTGGTGAACTTGGAAGATAAACTTCAGTGTGCTGGGACAATAATTCTTGCTCACAGAAGTTAGCAGACCGGGAGATAATTATGCTATGTTTATCAGGTGCTAAAAATCTATAACCTTTGGTCAAAGGAGCAAATCCAACACATACTAATTTGCGAGCTTTGGGGTCTCCTTTCCTTCTCTGAGATTTAGGAATAAAAACCCAAGCACGTGTTCCAAAACATCTGAGATAGGACAAGTCAGGTGCTTTCCCATATAGCAAGCTATAAGGAATGTTATCTACGGCCCTACTATAAACCCTATTGACCACGTGTGTGGCTGCTTGTAATGCCTCACCCCAGAATGCCTGGCCAAGCCCTGATTGGGCTAGCAGAGCATCTTTCATTACCTGCAAAACTCCAGCTTTTCGTTCTGCAACTGAGTTTTCAGCTGGTGAGTAAGGGTTTGTGGTTCTATGCAAAATGCCTTTCTTTTCTAGCCATGACTGCATAACTTTGGCCATGAATTCTCCTCCTCTATCTGTTTGCAATTGCGCCACCTTGTGGTTGAAACGGCGCTCTACCATGTTAACCCAGCTTTTAAACTTCTGAAATGTTTCTCTCTTTTCTTTTAGCAAATAGCAAAAGCTAAATCTTGAATGATCATCAACAATCAATAACACATATTTGGCTCCTCCAGCTGTGGCTTTGAATGGGCCTATCAGGTCAGCGTGGACCAGTTCAAATGGTCTTTTTGAGCATCTGTTACTTTTCTTGCTCACAGGTGCTTTGTGTGACTTTGCCTGTTTACAGGAGTCACAATCAACGTAGTGATCACATTTTTGTATCTTTATGCCACGTGCCAATTCAGCTGTCTTCTGTATATATTTTTCATTGAGATGATTTAGTCTATTATGCCAGAGATGTACACAGGATTTATGAATTTCTCTATTAGTACAGTGTGCTTGGACTGCCTCAGCTTTTGGAGCATTTCTTAACACAAACAGGTTGTCTTTCATTGGAACTTTCACACATTTTCCACCTTTTTCTATGTAACACACCTTATTTCTAAACTGCACAGAAAAACTATCTTGCAATAGACATGATACACTTAAGAGGCTTTGCTTCAGGGAAGGTACACACAACACATTTGTTATTTCTGATTTCAATCCTGGCACATACATCTTCCCAGCCCCTTTCACTAAAGCATGTGCCCCATTTGCCAAACTCACGTGCGTTCTATCAGCTGGCTGTAACTTTGCATACAGTGTTGGATCACAACATATGTGATTGCTAGCACCACTGTCAATAAGCCAATGTCCATCTTCAGGCTCCTGCGTTCTCACAACTGCCACCTTTCCACGTCCTACTGCTCTCCCATGTCTTCCTGGTCCTCTGGACGTACAGAAGCATTGAATGTGAGCTGTAGAACCACATCGAAAACATCTTCGTGTTGCATAGACTTGAGTTGTCTCCTCCTCCTTCTTTGTAGAGGGAAGGGCTGTAGAGGGATGAACGCTGCCTCTCTTCCTCTCAGCTGCATGCTCCTGGCGTTTCTCTTGTTCTTCCAGAAGCCTTCCAGTGAGGTAGGAAAGAGTTAATGTGGTTTCTGGTATTGCCTCTAAAGTCAACGCAAATGTATCCCAGCTGCTGTCTAATGAACTTAACACAGTCAGGGCTCGCTGCAGCTCAGGAATGTTCACTCCCACGTCCTCAAGGTCTTTGAAAGTTTTCTTCATGAGACGAAGGTGTTCTCTCAAATTCCCTCCGGGCTCAAGTCTTGTTCTGTAGAGGCGTCTGGACAAACTGATTTTTGAAGCCACAGACTGACGTGTGTAAATTTCTTTCAATGCATCCCAGTACTGTTTAGCTGTGGTCAGACCACGTATATGAACTAAGAGTTCATCCTCCATACTCAGTCCTATGTGGGCTTGCGCCCTCTCGTCCATACGCAGATTTTCACCCGTCAAGGGGGTGGGGGTTGCCTCAATGAAGGACCATAACGACTCCCTCTTCAATAACAAACGCATTTTGTGCGACCATGCCACATAATTGGTATCATTGAGACGGCATACCGGATAAGGAGCAATTTGCTGCACCACTGGCACTGTGTCTGGTGCCTCTGCCCCTCCAGCCGACTCCTGCTCGTGCTCTGAGTCAGACATGCTTCAAGTGCTGCTGCTCACCATTTCAAGAGCTCAAAACGACGTCCTTTGTAGCTGCAAGCAGCTGTCTTCCATAACTTGTAACTCAGCACGGTCCTGCTGCGCCCATAACCTGTCGGGTTTTAGAATGGATTTGTGTCCATTCAGCAGAGTGTAGCCAGCAGAAACCCTGCAGCCGGACGACGTGAAGAGCAGACTGGCAAGCACAGCAGACAGAGTCTCCTTGTAGAGGCTTTATTCTTTCAAACAGAACGTTACGACGATCCACAAACATACCCATAAACACACCCACACAGAGTTCTGGTGTTCCCTGCCTAAATACAGACTCTCCCCCAATCAGGGTACACCTATTAGAATATCTACAACATTTACATAATTGGCCACAGCTGTGTCTCTGTTCCAGCTGCCTCAGGCCTCATGGTTTGGGGGAAGGTTCCAGAACTCAGACACAAATGCTTGGCCTGTCTTGATTTACCACGACATTCTGTGCATTAAAATGTTAGGACATGTGGTAAGTTAAACTATAGGCTATGGAAAAGAAAAGGGCCATTCAGCTCAGGCATGCCATTTTTTGCAACAGTCCTGTGCTTTTAGGCCAGGAGTGCCGCTCATTTCACACAGCGGGCTGAATACCATTCATGATGCCTGCTGAGGGGTGGAAGTGATGTCATGAAGCAGGAAGTGGTGTCATGAAGCAGATAATGGCCAGAAAAAAAAGCATGTTTTTCTCACGTAGGAACTCAGCTGCAAATGACCAAGCGAAAATATGCAAATCTTGATCTTGGGGGAATCCAATTATCATGTGGGCTGCCCTTTCACCAGTGACTCCTCAGCACAGTTCAGCAGCTACTGGTGGTGCTGGGGCACCATCCCCTTATCCCCGCATCCCCCCACCACATTCCTTATCCCGTGGTGGCTCCAGTGGCCTCCCAACCTGTATGGGATACAGCAAAGGCCTGCCAGCCTGCCTGTTCCAACATAGGTTAGGATTGCCCTCTGAATGCGTTCGGGCACTGTGTGACTTACGGTGAGGCCAGGGAGGACCTGGCCCAGTTGCCTTTTGTAATGGCCCCCTTGGCTACTGTTTTGAAAAGTTTCAAATTGGAAAAGGAGTACGACAAGGCTGTATGCTGTCACCCTGCTTATTTAACTTATATGCAGAGTACATCATGAGGAAGGCAGGGCTGGATGATTCACAAGCTGGAATCAAGATTGCTGGGAGAAATATCAACAACCTCAGATATGCAGACGATCCCACTCTAATGGCAGAAAGTGAGGAAGACCTAAAGAACCTCCTGATGAGGGTGAAAGAGGAAAATGTCAAAATGGGCTTGAAGCTCAACATTAAAAAAACTAAGATCATGGCAACCACTCCCATCACTTCCTGGCAAATAGAAGGGAAGAAATGGAAGCAGTAACAGAGTTTATTTTCCTGGGCTCCAAGATCACCGCAGATGGTGACTGCAGCCATGAAATTAAAAGACGTTTACTTCTTGGGAGGAAAGCTATGGCGAACCTAGACAACTTAATAAAAAGCCGAGACATCACCCTGCCAACAAACGTTCACCTAGTCAAAGCTATGGTTTTCCCAGTAGCAATGTATGGATGTGAGAGCTGGGCCATAAGAAAGAATAGATGCTTTTGAATTATGGTGCTGGAGAAGACTCTCGAGAGTCCCCTGGACTGCAAGGAGGTCCAATCCTGCAGGAAGTCAAGCCTGATTGCTCCCTGGAAGGACAAATCCTGAAGCTGAAGCTCCAATACTTTGGCCACCTCATGAGAAGAGAGAACTCTTTAGAAAAAACCCTCAGGCTGGGAACGATTGAAGGCAAAAGGAGAAGGGGCAGCAGAGGATGAGATGGTTAGAGAGTGTCATCGAAGCAATGGACATGAAACTGGGCGAACTCCGGAAGCTAGTGGAGGACAGGGAGGCCTGGCGTGCTGTGGTCCATGGGGTCACGAAATGTCGGACATGACTTAGCGACTGAACAACAACAACAACAACAACAACAACAACAACAACAAATAATTTGTCTAAAAACGTGGGAGGCATCAGGGATGGAGCTTGTGGATCCAGAAAGGGCCCTCCTCCATTTCCTGCCATAGTTTGAGCACTGTCTCAAGAATTAGGATGTGTATATAATAAGTTCATTACTGTACATAGTTTCAGTCGGGAAGTGGGATTTCAGACTTTTGAAACTCTGTAATGAAGCTGAACTGTTAATCCTTCTTAAAATAGCCTCTTCACCCTTAAGGAAAACAAGTAAAGAGAATGAAAGCAGCAACCTTTATTTTACAGCTTGCAGAAGAAAAACACACTTGCTTTCCCTTATAATTTACATGCACTTGAGTGTTCCCCTGGGCACAAGCTGGGTGCCTTGTTCATTTCCAAAAACACCAGATAAACATGGGGGAGACATGGTTGCATATCAAAACCTCTTTGGGGACATCTTGTGCAGACTTTCATACTGTGTAAGTTTTCCCAGAGACTCCAGCCAAAGGACAATATCTGAGAGTCAGAAAACATTCCCTTGTATGCCTTTTGCTTACATGGCTGAGGTTTTCAAAAATGACTCCATACCCCCTGCTTTCCAGCCGTAGAAGTGAAGGCGTGAACAGAAAAAGTTGTTATTGTACCTTAGAGATTAGAGGACTGGAGAGCTCTAGGCTGAAATGAATGAATGCATTATATTGGTTTTTTGTTTTGCTTTTCAAAAAAAAAAACACCGTCTGTGAATCTTAATTAAAAAACTCTTGATTGCATGCATTTATGGAGACATTGTTCAGGTTGTTTCTTTAGCTGTAACAAGTCATAAAACATTTGTAAGAGTCACTCCCCCCCCCACAAAAATGGGCTTAGATTTATCTCACTGAAAGAAAAGCAACTTTAAAAACCCTTCAATTCTTATTTAGAGTTTTACACTTTCAACCTTACACTAAACAGTACAAGCATAGCTTGAAAAGCTAAAACTAGGAAACGTGCAATTATATGATGACTAAGAATAAAGAAAGAAGGGGAAAGGAGAACGAAAAAAAATTATAAGCAAGAAGGGGGCTGAATCCCGTATAAGATACAAAGTGTTCATTTATCAGTATCAAAAAGAAGTTAAGCTACACGTGTGTTAGAGTAAGATAACTTTGAATTGGTTTGTTGTGATGGTGTTCTAAGGATTGGTTTCAGCATAAGTCATAGAGATGTCAAAGTGGTAAACAGCTCTTCCACGTTGGTCGTAAGGAAAGCAAATTCTGAAAAATTAGAAATAAGGTGTGAGTGGAGAACTTGAACTACACAGAACTCTGGCAGGAAATTCTCAGTCAAAGATATTCTTAGAGAACCTCACTCAAATGTCTAATAATAAATGTCTACATGTTCTCAGTGTCCATTGAATGTTGAGAATACTAGCTCAACCACTGGCATTCCTACGGGGATGTGGGGCAAAATGCTAAGTGCTGCAGGAGCCTGAGCTCCTGTGTAATGTAGTCCCTCCCCCCCCCTTCAGAGCCATTTGCAACTTGGAGAGCAAAACCTCCGAGCCAGCTCTCCAAGCTGTGAATGGCTCTGGAAACGAGGGGGTGGGGCCGTGCGACACAGGAGCTCAGGCTCCTGCAAAACACAGTACAGTGTTTTGCCCCCTATAGGAATGCCACTGAACACAAAAAGCCCTCATTGCTGAGAATCCTGTAGAGAATCCAGCTCAGTTTAGCTGGGTCATCCTTATTCCTCAGCATCCTCTGGGATTGACAGTGTATATGGAAGCGCAAGGCAAAATGAAACCAGCAGGCTCATGGTCCAGGTGCAGCAACTGTGCACATCTGTAACTGGCATTGGAGGCCACCTTGGAGTTCACTTTGTTTTGTGTTGCTCAAACAAACTATCTTCCATGTGCTTACTTCTGGGCAGTTCAGGTGGCTCCATGTTCCCTTTCCTCTCCTTGAACTTGCACTTTCCTCTCCTTGAACAGCTGTAGAGCTGGCGCAGGTCTGAGGAGACCCATTGCAGAGTGGGAGGCTTATGGAGGGTAAGGGGATAAGTCACCTTGCCCCTCTGAAGCCTCCCAATCTCCCTACCCCCAAGCTGGATACATCATGTCCATTTTTTTGCATAGTTGCATCCATGGGCGTGGGAGTGGTTGGGATAGGATTGGGCTGTGAAAGATGAAGTATCACAAAATACTATAGCCACCATTTTACAAGGAGCTGTACCTTGCTGTATCAATTGCTCCTCTCCCTTGCTGCCATAGCCAATAAGCAAAGCTGAGGCGTTGCTTTCCCTGTGAGGACTGGCTACAATGTCAAGGGAGAGGAGCTATTTACAAGACAAGGTACGGCTCCTTGCAGAACTTGGTGATCAGCCCCCCTCAGGGGAGGCATTACTGTGAATTGGTGAGTGTATTGGCCATGAGTAGATAGTGTGTTGAAGGCTGTGCCCTAATGCATACCAAACAGAATGCGGCAATTGCCTGCAGTTAAACAAGTCATCATGGTATTCCATTGTCTAACAAGAGTGACCTTTCCTCCAGCTTACAACCAGAAAGTGTTCAGTGGTTCCCTCAAAGCAGAATGATTTATGATCTTCTAACAAATGAATGTTCACTGGGGGTGAAATTTCATGACAGGTGATATTCTTCCTGCCCTCTTCCCCCCCCTTCCCCACCTACAGCAATGCCATCTGCAATTATTTTTCAACATCCAATGTCAGGAAAAGGTCTGACCCAATGGAAGTTTCGCGGACGTGGTCTGGATTTCACTTTTTGACCCCCAGGCTTTCACATTGAGGTGGAAGGTCACTGGAACAGCATCTTGGTTGAAACAGCATAACATCCAAAGGCCTGGCAGCTTCACAGAGTGTTTCATAACATTTCTGAACCAGACGTCAGGTTGATCTAAGCGGGAGGAGGCAGGGCGCTCTCCTTTATCTCCGAACAAATAAACCTCCTAATTCCAAAAGGAGAGATCATGTTCAGGGAAGCAACCCATGACCCCTGGCTGTAATGATCCACTGACATGAGCCTTTGTAAGAAGTCATAACATCTTGATCCACACCACAGGGAATACTGTTATCTACTCATGACCAAAAGAGTGCATAATATAGACCCCCCCCCGTGAATGTTGAGCTTCCCTCATTGGAAATCCCCCCATTTGCAATCCAGTTGGGGAGGTATACAACAACCATGTTTTGTGCTCTTCAGTTCAAGCAAGCTCCTCAGATTGTCTTCTCCCAGTAACCGAAACTACAGAAAGCGTATTCTAATATGCTGATCATTGCCTCTGAGTATTTATTTACATATTAAAATATGTGCACCCCATCTTTCCACCCCAAATAAGGCCTTCTATGAAATAATTGTCATAATCAAAATGAGTATATTAATAAAACAATCTTTAAAAAAAAACCCTAGATAAAACACAACTGCCTTAACACCTGAGAAACTGAAATAATGAAAAAAAAAAAACACCCCAAAACAAATACAAATGTAGATACAGTCCAAGAGGTGGCCTATGCATATGTGTGTCAAAACAACCTGCTTTACCCTATCTCAGAACAGGAATTAGATGGAATAACTGAGTGGTCTTCAAACCTTTTCAGGCTATGGCCCCAATACATAAATAAAGTATGAAACTGGGGATCACACTGTCATTCCCGCCCTCTCCCAGGACACTATCTGCCCATCCCACCCCTGTTGCCACCCACTCCCCATGTCCGTAATGCCCTCCAAGCACTGTTCAAATACTCTTTATTAGAGAGAACAGAAAAAGCTACCATGAAGCCTGGCACTAGTGAAAGCTATTTTAGCAGAATTGCTAAGAACCTGAGCAGGGCTAGGACACCATCTCCTGGCATTTGAAGGGATACATCAGATGCCCCCCCCCTTTACCTGGTGATGCTCTAGTCCAGTAGTCTTCAACCTTTTTCATTCCTGTAAGTTGCCGTGACCCTGCAACTGAGGCTTTGCGACCCCACTCGGTTCCTGACCGCAAGGTTAAAGAATATGGCAATAACCGAAAGGACCATAAGTTTCAGTCCACCTACTACACCCCTGTTATTTTGCCAAAAGTAATGTCATCTACTGAATTTGTTAGAGCCCAGAAGAATACTGAATAGCTCACACATTGTGAGGCGGATGTCCACACTCACTTCCAGTCTTCCAGCATCTGGTTACTGCTAACTCCGGGCCCTACAATGTCCCCACCCACTGACAAGGTTGCCTTTTTAGAAGCGCACACAGCAGCAACAACAAATGTAGCACCAACGACCTTCCTCAGAAGGGATGCAATAGGTGTTAAGGCCTAAGATCAGATTGCATCAGTGTGACCTACAGAATGGTGGCCTATGTCCCTGCCCCACCTGATTTCCCCCCACAAAGTGCTATGCCTATACATTCTTGTGCAAACGTGCCCTCCTGTGGATGAGGGGGGATGGTGGGTGAGCAGCAGAGAGGCTGATCAAGCTGGTGTACCCCCCTCCCCCTTCTTACCAAGATCATGGTCTGCAAACTCCCTCTCCGTGCCACTTCCAAGTGGTGCATACCAGAAACCCAGCATGCATCACTCCCATCCTTTGGAAACAGAAGTGGTGTAGAGCAGGGAGGCTGCACTAAGTACTTACTTCAGTAAAGGGACGTATGTAAGGAAGGGATGGGGAAAGGAAGGAAGTGGGCTTCAAATCCCCTCTCCATTTCCACTTGATGCTTTTTAAGCACTGAGTGAGCAGAGACATTTGAGCAGCAGCGGCAGCTTCCCCTCTTCTCTCTCTCTAACAGCTCTGGAGGGAGAAGGGCAGTGATGTCATGCAGGGGGTACGCAGGGGTACGAGAGTACCGGTTTCTAGGATTACAGCTGGCCCCACCCATTCGCCCGCCCACTCATCGACTCCGCCCTCTGCAACGTTTGAATTTCCTGCATGTTTGAGTTGCCTGCATGTTCTCAGAGCCAGGCAGGCAGGCAGGCAGCGAGCGGAGCCTTTCCTTTCCTTGCCACTGAAAAATGAGTTGCTCTGGGGTTTTAACATGATGCCAGGCCTCCTTAACATGTTCTGGGGGTGCTGTGGAATACTGTTGCAACTGTTGGGTCAGTTTAAAATCATCTGAGGCCTGAAAAAGGGCTTTTTTCATGTCACTGCCTGCCACGACCTCACTTCTGGCTTATGACGTCACTTCCGGTGGGCGGGTCCCGACACGTGCCAATCAAAAGTGAGTACCTGTTCTTAAATCATTTAGATGACACCACTGGAGAAGGGGGCTGCTATGATCTTCTTTGCACTTGCTCTCAGCAAGTCAGAAGAGGGTTGGAACCCCCAATGGAACAGCAGGCTGGAGACAGTGGCAGTTTGCACCCCCTCCAACACTGTTGCTCCATGTCAGTATTTCAGGTCATTTCATGAAAAAGCTAGCCCTGAATCTACACAAGTAAGGCATGTGAAGTCATGAAACTACCTACATGATTTTTTTTTTGCTTGATGATTTTTTTTTCTGCTTTTCAGATTTTAATTGTGACTGTAGAACTGGAATGGCCAATCCACGGCTCATGTTCCACTAGTGGCACATGAACACTTCCTAAGTGGCATGCGCAAAGTTGCCTGCCATGGCAGAACTGTCTGAAGGAGGGCTCCATGGCTAGCGCATGGTGCTTCTCCCGGCACGAAGCCCAGAAAGGGAGTGACAAGGCCTGGTGCACAGCAAACATAGCCAAGTGGTGGTTCGACAGATTGCATAGGCTGGCAAAACCACACAAGCAGGTTTGAAGAGGGCCTCCACCTTGAAAAAAGGTGGAGTGGCATTCAACAGAAAAAGTGGTATATGGCATGCTGCAGGTTGGCCACCCCTGCTGTAGAATATGAATTGAATTTGGAAAGGTTAAAGTTTTTTTAATTTTATTTTTAGTAGCATTCAACACCCTTAATGCATATTCTTTTGGCTTCAGTGACGATGATGAACTCATCTTCTGCTTGCTTGGGGCAAATGTTTCTGAAATTTAAATTATTCTAATAGACGATACATATATGTTGCAATGTCAATGTTTTATGCCACACATCTCAAAATAGGCTTTGTTCTAGAGGTTCCTCAATACAAAGATTCTCCTGCAAGTGCCCTGAACTGGCAAGGGTGATCCAATGTTCCAGTCTTCCACCTGCTCAAAAGGATGGGGGGATAATACCAACTGGTAGGTCATAAAGCTGTGGACCTAATTATTCTTCCAGTGTGTGTCGATATTCCTTCCTTTATAAGGTGGATGCTTTTAGTTTAGGGTGGTGGTGGCAGGGATCCAAATCCAAGCCCTGTTTCACTCCCCACCCCCCGGCCAGGCATTCAGACCATAGAGCATGATCTATCCAATGAGTACATCATGGAATTTTGTGTATATAAGCGTATGCATGTTCTTTCCTGCTGTGTAATCTGTGGATCAGGCCAATATATATTTCCTAAAACTAAGGGTGAGTCTTTTCTTAGTTCCAGTTTGTCTACGAGGATCCTTCTCAAATTAAATCTTACCTGGGAATCTTCCCCTTTCAAACTAGATGAATTTTAGTGGTTTTTTTTTTTTTTTGGTGCTCACCCTATTAAGTCCTTCTCTAGTATGCAATGAACTTCTTCCTTTGCACATTGGGAATTGCATGCATGATTTTCCTACCCTCGTGAAAGATCTCGCCATGATTAAGGAAATCATGCTGCCAGTTTAGAAAAAGTCAACTTCTTAGGCATTTG
The DNA here is from genome assembly GCA_029204185.1 of Lerista edwardsae. Classification (NCBI taxonomy): domain Eukaryota; kingdom Metazoa; phylum Chordata; class Lepidosauria; order Squamata; family Scincidae; genus Lerista; species Lerista edwardsae. Next base: position 9,881,264 of record JAJKFI010000048.1, read on the forward strand.
TGCAAGAAAGCGCAAGTAAACTGGGAAGTTTCAACCCACATCCATGGAAAGATGACAGGAGCTGTTGCTTCTGAATGTCAGTTTAAAGCAGTTTATCCTAATCCGATTATTGGCTAATTCAGTTGCAGTCTGCATTACAGTGGGGCTGGCTTAATGGGGCTAAGGAGGGAATGTTAACCCTCTGAATATTGGGTAATTATCCTCCTGGGGAGGCAGACCTGAATAGTTGGGCAGGCTCTTTTTTGCCAAGTTGAGCCTGATCAAAGTGTCTGATCAGTGAGGCAGGGGGCCACAAAGCCCATCCCCCCAAGCCTGGTATTCATCCAGGTCTTTGTACAAGCTGTCAGTTCTTCTTCTGATAAGAAGAAGCTTAGAAGGGCTTCCTTCTTCCATGACTGACTTCATCAGAACAGGGAAGAGAGCTGAGGATAAACACTGGATTCTTTTCTTACCACATTTGATCAGTTCTTTTTGGAGGCATGATTCACAAAAAAGACTTTGGCTGCAAGACTATCTTCATTTACCTGGGAGTAAACCTCATTGATTAGAATGGGTCTTACCTCTGAGTAGGCATGCATAGGTTTGGGCTGTTCGTGTCACTCATTAACACACTCTTTGCCGCCTCCACTACCTTCCTTGGTTGACGTATATATTTCCTCTGAGTGGAGGGAAAGGGCCAATAATTTGCTATTTGTTAAATTTCCAGATAGTTGTGCTATGGAGCAATCTAGACATTTAAGAAATAATAAATTATGGGCATGCCCTGGTATCCTCTGGGGTTCCATTCTGGACACATCCACCCCTTGGATACCTGAAGTGGTGGATACTGGGGATGCCTTTTTTAAAGATAGGGAAACATCAGTAGTTTTGTTACAACAAGGTAAAAAAAAGAGATTTGTATAATGTCCCCCATCTTTTTAATAGGTGTCCCAGAATTCATGGTATCTGTGGATAACTGAAACCATGATAGGATATCAAATCAGTGGATACCAGGGAATGCCTGCATAACAACGCTTAATCTCATACTAATGTTGAGAGTGATAATTAGTATATTATCTATATATATAAAAATGGACGTGGGTATGTATGTATGTATGTATGTATGTATGTATGTATGTATGTATGTATGTATGTATGCGGGTGTGTATGTATGTATGTTATGCATAGGCTCGGGAATGCCTGGACCGATCCACACGAAACTTGGCAGGAATACACCTTGCAGCCTGGAAAGAAACACTGCGGGGGTCAGACCCCCCTACAGCCCCCCGGGGGGAGGGACAGCGAGGGGATTGTATTGGAATGAAAGTGTGCTGCCACCCTGTGGTCACAAAGGATTCTGCAGGTCATGAGCTGGGATTGCACTCACTGAGCAGATACACAGGAAGAGACCTCAGAAACGAAAGTGAAACTGCTTTGCACTGCCTGAGTTGCCCAGGCTGGAAAGAGCATGATCCAGAGAGTTCCAACACCCAGTTGGATCTGAGAGGGACCTATTTCCAGAGGGCTAACTGGCCACCTCTTCCTGTTTCTCACACGTCGGTGCTATCCTACCACAGGGCCTGCAGACAGTGTTCAGTGAGTGTGACAATTTCATTACGCTCCTTTGCTTGATTCTGTCCCTGTATTCATTCCTTCTCCTAATAGCAGCTGGGGATACTTTGTCCCCCGGGCAACGCCGGGTAACAAAAGGCTAGTCTCTCTATATAAATGGATGTATGTGTGTATGTTCCAGCATAAATCTGGGATGCCTGGAGCAATTTACACCAAACTTGGTACACATATGACTTACAATCTGGAAAGAAATACTGTGGGGGTAAGTCACCCCTAGCACCCCTAGGGGTGGGAAGGGGGTGACATGTAAAAATAATCAGAAACAACCAATATTACTTTTGAACCCATAGTTTTCGGGGTTGCTGAGATGAATAGTGACAGTCCCGATGCTGTTTAAGTCCATGTTCCGCCCCATCAGCATGGCAGGTGAGAAGGGGTGAACAATAAAATGTCCAAAATGACTGACATTAGTGTCAAATCCATAGTTTTCAGGGTCGCTAAGCTGATTGGTGACAGTCCCGATGACATTTAAGCCCAAGTTTAGTTGAACAGAATGAATAGAACTCTAGGATCTCCAATTATTTTACTACGGAACCTCGACCCACCAAAACTTGGCGACGGCACAAGGCTGTGTGTAATGAAGATGCTGGGTAACGTAATTGAAGCGACGATCTTAACAGGAAAGGGAGAGGGTGAAACAGTTTTTATCCCACGGATACCACTCATTCCGATGGATCTCTCTTTTCACTTTAAGAGATTGCAATTTCCAGTGAGACTTGCATTCTCGATCACGATCAACAAGTCACAGGGGCAGTCCATTAAGTACTGCGGAGTGGATTTGAGATCGCCATGTTTCTCCCATGGACAACTTTATGTTGCTTGCTCAAGGGTGGGTTCACCCAAGAATTTATTTATTCTTGCTCCTGGAAGTGAAACTAAAAATGTTGTTTATAATCAAGTTTTCAGTCAAATTAATATTATAGTGAATTTGTAAAAGATTTCACTTTATAATTTTTATACTGTACGTATACTTTTAATTACCTGTAAATAAAATTACTTCGATTTTACACTATAGATAGAATTCATTCCTTTTCCTGCCTAATAGAAGATTGGGATACATAAATACACAGGCAACGCCGGGTAAGGAACCTTCCTTTGTTTGTACGAGATAAACTCAGGAACTGCTGAACACATTTTGAAAATTGATATGTTCCTTAGACTGTCCGTTAACATATAGGCTATGTATTTTCATGCTAATTCTTTTAGGGGTTGGGTAGTGAACTTAAACTTGAAGATGGGCGCAATGAAAATAGTCTTATTGCGTTAAGATTTCCACGCGGGCGAAGCCGCGGGCAAACAGCTAGTTACAAATATTTATATATCACGTTTCAACAAAGAGAAGCTCACAAAGCTGTTTCCAGAGCATAAATAAACAAGAGTCTCTCTCCCTCCCTCCCTCCCTCCCTCCCCTCTTCTCATTCTCTCTCCCTCTCCCCTTTCCTTTCCATCTTAGGTACCCATGATTCTAACCTCAGATGATTTTCGTTCTACCTGACTGATCATACTGTCAAGGATTCCATAGGGAGAAGCTCTTCTGTTTTCCCTCTTTCTGCAGGATCCCTCAGGGACCTGTTCTTGGCCTCCTTTCTCTACACAGTGTAGGAAGAGTGATCTCATCAGATCCCATGGTGCAGGACCATCTGTACACCGATGATACCTTGCCCCCAAAACTTTCTCCTACCATCCAATTCCACATTTTTGTCTGTCTGCTGTTCCTGCTTGGATGCCTCATTGTCTCCTTGAACTCAACATATTCAAGAAAGAGTTTCTCATCTTTTTCTCCCAGGCAGCTCTTCTTAAATCCCTACATTGGTTTCCAGTCTGTTTCCGGACCTCGCCCAAACTCCTGGTCCTTTCCTTCACTGCCCTCCATGGTCTTGCCATTCTTCACCTCTCTGCTCTCATACCTCACTGCATGTCTGCCCACAACCTTCATTCATCCAGCTTCACCACTGTGAAATGCCTGGAATAGTCTTCTGCATCCTCACAGTAGCATAGTAAGCCAGAAAGGGGCACTATAGAGCCATGTTGCTGGCTATTTGGTGATCTTCAGGCCCAGCCACCTCCACACCTGCCAGCGATAGTGTTTTCGTTGCCCACTGGCAAGAACACAAAGTGACAGGGCCTGAAGATTGCCACATGGAGGTGATCTAGAGGCTATCATGTTTAATGCAATGCAACAACCTAGAAGGCTGGGAGTGACATAAACCTCGAGGTCACCAAGCTCAGAAGGTAAGCTGGGAACCAGATGACATTCTCCTTTGGAACCCATTGCTTCCTGAAACTCCTCCTTCCTTGTTTTCCCTTCCCAGGTCACCTGCAGGAAGCTGGCTTTCTTCCTTCCAATTCCTCCTCAAAAGCTATATTTTCTATGGCGCTTTTGGCACTACCAAAAGAATAGGTCCTTTACCCTACTGCAACTAAGCTCAAGTATGTGTTTGCATGCCAGCATCAGTCACCTTTTAGCACACGGCTTCTGATATATCCGCAGCTGATCAGATTTGTCAGCACAAAGAGGGTTTATCCTCTTACCGCAACTGGTGTCTTCTCTCATTGTGTTCCTAGTTCTCTGGATCAGAGCTATAGTGTTGTTAATTTTCTATTTTTAGTAAACTATATAAATAGAGCAATAAACTGATTACTTTTCAATCACACTCCAGACATTTATCAGGTGCCTTTTAAAACTTTTATCATCCGCTCTGAAATGCTCTTGAAAAATTCTCTTAAAAGCTCTTGCAAAAGAGTTTCCTTTATTTTCTGTTTCAAAGTGCTCAGGAATATCACAGAACCAATGCTACGACATATCTTCTTTGAAACGGGAATCTATAGCTGTGTGCATCCTTTCCAGAAGAGGAGCTTCATTGCAATGAAACAAAAGAGAAAAGAGACTTCGATACAAGCAGATTCAAAGAGTTCTGTAAAGCAAAGACTTTTCCCCCTTAGAGCTACATTTTGTGGTATTGATTATGCCGGCTTCTAAAAGTCATAATCCCGGCAGTATTTTAAACTGCCCTGAATGGCTCATTTCTTTTCCTGGCTGCCTCCTCTTGTTAAGTCCATGAAACATTTAAATTGCACAGGTGGAATGTCCATTTAGACAACCCTCTTAATGCAGGTATCATATCTCTAGGGGGATTGGGTTTCAGTTTGTTGCAGAATGAAGGTCAACCGACAGATCTGTCAAACTTGATTCCCACTTAAGGAACTTTATTGGTTGAGATGACGTTGACAGCCCAATCCTACCTAAATCCCCTCATGGCGATGCAGTGGCGTCTGCACAGCTTTCATTGTATCCCGCAGGGGATTTTTGGCTGCTAGAGGTCTCCCTAGGGGTAAGGGGACATTTGTCCACTGGCCCAGAGTGAGCTCCAGTGGCTGCAATAAGTCAACTTGGACCTGCATCAATGATATCGCTGGCCCAAGTCCGCATGGATTGTGCAAGCAGATCAGACTCAGGAAGGGTTCTTTTTTCTTACTACTGCAGGTCTCCCAATGACCACTGTCCCATTGGGAAGGCTCTGGTGTTATTCTGGGCTTTCTAGCCTGAACATGGGATGTTGGGATTATGGAATTTATAATGGCAGAGCTGCACAACAAACTAAGCCAGGCCAGCTCCACTGTAAACACAGGCAAAACTTTTACCCAGCAGGTATATGGGAGCTCATCCACCACATATACACAGTTCTTCATTTATATGCTCATAGACCCTGTTCAGAAGTAATGCTGAACATGCCCAGAGAAGGTATCAGTGGGCATAATTCCTCTCCTGCTGTATGCTATGCTATTGGGAGCCTGGAAGTCACTGATGGAGCTTCTGGAGGAATGTGTGGGGTGTGGAGGAGTCAGCTGACTAGAAACAAATACAATCTTGAGAACTGGCCAAGGTTTGATCTGCTGCTGCCTGTGAAGGCTGGGAAGGTGTAAGAGTGTAGCCAGGATCATGACCATACATTGAAGGGGAAACACCTGGAGAAATTGAGGGTTCTGTGAATTGTACATAGAACAATAGTTGTAGAAAACCCATTTGAAAAAATGGGGTTTATGAATAGCCTGTCCGTGTAAACCGCCTTGAGTCCAGTGAAATCTTGAGAAAGGTGGTATAAAATACCTTGAAAAAACAAACAAATAAATAATGGTGAGAACATCTGTAATTCAAAGTCTCTAATTCAAAGGCGAACTACTGTAATAATACAATCTACCCTTCATGCAGAATGGATGGAAGCAATCTATCAGCCATGCTGATAGCTGTGTTGCTGTCACCCAGATTTCAAAAGGCTGGATGATATGCTCTCCAGAATGCACGAAAGAGAGTGCTGAGCCTACAAAAAGGTGAGTTGAAATGGACTCAAGGTAAAGCAGAAAGAAGATCCCATTTATCAGGGCTGTGCCACATGTTATGGAAAAGTTGCATCCCTGCATTTCCACAATGCCCCCTCTGTGTGTCTTTTCTATACACATGTGGGTAACATATTCCTGAGAGCTACGCTTGGACATGGAATGTGAGTAAACAGTTTATATATCTTTCAGCCTTTTTGCTCTCTCCTGTTTACATGAACTGCTCAGAATTGCCACAGAGATTGCATGCAGCCAGTGGTTCCTGAGTATGAAATTTTTGTTTGGAAAAACTTCTCTCTATTTGCAGATCTTGTATGAAAACTGGCCATGACGGATGCCTTTGAATTTGTTGCTTCACCACCAGCACTTCTTGGTTTTGCCTCCATCGCAGTCCATGCCTCTGACCGCTGAGAAATCATTGGGCAGATTCCAAAAATGTTTCTAACTGCTGGAACAGCAGCTTTTCACCCTATGCTGAGGCTCAAAGACTGGAAATTACGTCACTGCTGTGGGATTTCTTATTTTGGCAGGGTTTAAGGTCAAGAGAGCGTGTTCTGGGGCACTGAACTGCCTACCTCCTCTAGAGCATCCTTGGGAAGCATGAATGATAAAGATAGTTTCCAGGGTAATGGGAACAATCTTTCCTTGCAAGACAATTCTTCATAACTGATCACTTAAGCAGGCACACACTATAACCATATACGGCTGTCTCTAGACTATATACTAGAAATAAAAGCACCTTCAAGCATCTGATTGGGTGAATTTCAATATCAGAATATTCAAAAGCTCTGCTGCCCGATGCCATCTCCACCCTGCGCCCCCTCGCACTGCACAGAAAGCAGAGGGCTGCCTCCTACCCCCTTACCTTCTCCTTCTTTGTGGCAGGAAGTGCAGCAGGCATTAGGATGTGTTCCACATGTCAGTTTTATGTAACGGAACTGCAAAGGAGAAGAAAGTTAAGTGAGAGGGAAGCCGGCTCACTGCCGCCCAATTTGCTTTCGGCTCACTGTTTCCTGCTTCACCCTTGGGCTGCTCCTGGATTCTGCGCTGGGTGATACAAGGAACAGTCCTGTGTTTTTTCATGCATTTTGCCTCCCCCTGCCCCAAGGCCATAGCTTAGGGACCTCAAAAGGCCACTGTAGTTGCCATTACTTTTCATAATCTTTCATTTTGCCTACTTCTGGGTGTTGAATGATTCACCTTTTTGTTTTATTGGAAGGGAACATTAAAAGGGATGTGGTGGTGCAGTGGGTTAATCCGCTGCCGCTGGGCTTTCTGACCGGAAGGTTGGGAGTTCAAGACTGCGCGATGGAGTGAGCTCCCGTTGCTTGTCCCAGCTCCTGCCAACCCAGCAGTTCGAAAGCACCTAAATGCAAGTAGATAAATAGGGACCACTTTGGTGGGAAGGGAACGCATTCTGTGCACTACGGCATAGAGTCATGCCGGCCACATGACCATGGAAGCTTGTCCTCGGACAAAACGCCAGCTCTACAGGCTTTGAAACGGAGATGAGCACCGTCCCATACAGTCGGTCACGACTAGACCATTCGGTCGTGGGGAAACCTTTACTTTAAGGGAACATTTTTGTTTGGTTTTGCTTACATTGTTGCTTATGCAGGGCAATGGCATAGCTAAGGGGGTACAGGGAGCAGCAATTGCACCGGGCAAAAGCTTGGGGGGGGGGTGTAACAAGCTGAGCTTGACACCAGCGGCCAAAATTGTGAAAACCTTTGTAAGTACGTACAAATAATACCATCATGTTATATATCACTGGAGAGGTAATTTAATCACTCAATCACTCAACAGTATTTATATACAGCTTTCCAAAAGGAAGTTCACAATGCAGTTTTACAAGAAAATAAGAATAATAAAGTTAACTGGCTCCCTGTCTCAAAAGGGTTCACAATCTAAAAAAAATGCAGTGCTGATTGTAATGAGACAAACCAAACTGGAATATCTGTATTCTATTAAACATTATGGCCAATTAACTAGAAAACTTTTTATTTATTTATTTACTTAATAAATTAAATTTGATTTTGTTGTGGTCCCCCCCCCCCCCCGCACACACAAAATCTTCTTTTCCCCAGGTAGGAGATACTTTAGCTATGCCACTGATGTAGGGTAACTATACTTACTGGTGGAAGATGAACAGAGAAGGAAAAAAATAGTAATCTTAACCCACAGATAAGAAAATCATGCAACCCTCAGATAACCCCTGCTAACTGGGCAAGAGGCACTTTTTCAAGTGGTGATCCTCTTATGTTTAGCAGGGGGAGAGTAATTGTCCCTTTTCATCCAGGCACAGTGTCTTTTTCTAGTGGCTGTTGCCTGTGGTGTTCTGAAATTTTTAGATTGTGAGCCCTTCTGGGGCAGGGATACATTTAATTTTATTATGATGATTATTTTCCTGTAAACGGCTTTGTGAACTTTGTGTTGAAAAGCAGTATATAAATACTGATGATTGATTGACTGATAAACGGTAACAGGTGTTGGCTGCAAATGTGTATTCCACTGTTTGTGATTGATGGCTTTCCAGCATATGCACACTGCAAGTATAAATGTGTGATCTCAAATTTGCATGCGGACTGCACGGTAATTCAAACTGAAGTGCTTTCCATGTAGAAAGGCGTTTGCCTTTGTAGAAGCCTTAAGGACAACCCCTTCCTTCCCACACACCATGTTGTCTTGGTACAAAGCACTCTGGCTAAAATGTTTTTTGGGGGGTGTTAGGATTTGCCCACAAAGCAGGATGAAGCTTGTTTCACGCAGAGGTGTCACGAGCAAAACCACTCAGAGATTTCACATGCTTTGCGGTAGGCTTCAGATGGTCAACCTTTTAATTATGAGTGTCTCCCTAACCCACATGAAAGACAAAGGCAAGGTTATAGAATGGGGAAAAAGCATTTTCCCAGATGATCTGGGCCTCTTTGAGATTTACTATAATCTCTGCATTTATTGGCACAAAGATGAGTCACCTCCTAGGGCCTGCTAATACTGTGAAATGTCCATGCAGAATAGAGATTTTCTAGGATGCCGTTTAGCTTGAAGGCATTGCACAGATAGTATTCAAGTCTTGGCAGCGTTCACAAGAATACATTAGATACAGTATGTGGGATATATTGGCTATTTTTGTGGGTCAAATAGCTTCCCACCACAAAAATATAGCTTCCCACCACAAAAATTTGAATGCTACCAATTTCTCCCTTTCTTTTGGTCTCATTTCTTTTCTCCCAGAAGGACCATACAGTTAATTTTTTTAAAGCCAAATTTTCCACAGAGTTTAATACCCCCAGAAGACGACTCTTTCCTTGGAAGGCTAGCCATTCAGCTACAGCGAAACAAAACAGAGACTGAGCAAAAGCATGAAATGATGAGTGTCCCCTTGAACCTTTATGGCAATTCCTAAATGACCGTAATGGTTCCCAACTGAAAGGATGCTATATAACTTGTGGCTTCGCAAACGAGACAGCAGGTCGCGCCATTAGTGTGCCTGGGATGTGACTGCGCTGTGACTGTTTTGTGGCCACAACAGTGCTGTAACTGAAGATATAAGCCAAAGATTGAGTTCACAGGACCAGCTGGAACCCAAACACCCCCTTGCATTGCCTGAACCAAACAGGTTGCATTATTGCCCTCTGACCAAGGAGCACCGTAAAGCGTGTTTGGACCACTCTCGGAGTCAGGGAGGATGGTGCACATCTGTGTGCTAGCCCCTCTGACTCCGAGAGGGATCTAAACATACTTTAGAGTGTCCCTTGTGATGACCAAACTTTGCTGGCCTAACTGTGCCAGCCTAACTCCAGGTTAGGATTGTGCTCTGAGTCTCACAGCCTTGGGGCTCTGACAATGATACATAAAGGCATCACCACATGGTGCTACCACCACAAGTGCTAGTACAAAGACAGTCACCCAATGTATCTTGTTGTCATTGCTTTATAAGCACCTCTATAAGAGATTCCTGGGAATGAAATACATTAGTAGGAATTTGTTTTCTAGTTTTTAAAGTACAAGTGTGCCCCAGTAATAATAATAATAATAATAATAATAATAATAATAATAATAATAATAATAATACATTTATTTATATACCGCCTTTCTTAATATCACTAGATTTCTCTAATGATTGAACTCAAGGCGGTTTACATAGGCAGACTTTCTCACAAACCCGAAGGTTTTTACAATTTACAGAATGTTCTGTCTTCCAAGAACAACACTCCTACAGATCTTTCTTTCTGGATTTAGCCTTCTTTCTTTAGCCACCCGTCTGTCGTCTGCTGGCTGATGAGGCTTCCCTGCTGCCACCAGAGATGCAGCTGATTTCAGCACACTCCTCCTCCCACGAGGCAGCTGAAACTCAGCTTTTAATCAGCCGCAGTTTCCAAGGTCTGCTGCTCGCAGAGACTTCCGGCAGTCCCGAGCTCACGACCTTGAGATCTTCAGGTGTTATCTTCGGGCAAACGGAGGCATTAACCCTCTCGGCTAAATCTTCTGCCCAGTATCCACTAATTTAGTACCCATGGTTTTAGTTACCAACGGATACCATGGATACTGGGACAATGTAGTAACTTCAGGGAGAGGTCCTGAATACAGGGGTGGGGTGGGGTGCCAGACTATCTACTGGATTCATATCCATCATATCATATCATACCCATTCTACTGGATTCATATCCCAGTTCAAAGGAAGGAATGAGATCCAAAAGTGAAGACTAGCTAAACTGATGAAGGAGTGTTCACATTAATGTTACTGGGCTGGCAATTAGAGTTTAGTTTTGCCAATCCATGAGTCCTGGTGTTCCAAGGTTCTCTTCAATGTGCATAAGACAGAGAGGAGAACATTTAGAGCAAAAATGCCTTTCAGTCCTGAGCGCTATGCTGTGTTCATAATTTTCAGCCTTTGATTTAGGATAAGGTTGGTTTTTTTTTTTTTTTAAACACCCTCTGAAGTGGGACCAGCTGCACAAATTCCATAAGCCCCATTGCGCTTCCAATCTTTACCAGCAAATGAACCACTCTAGGGTGGGTTGCAGCCATCCCCAAACCCTCACCTTTTGTGCAGGGTACAGCTGAATCAACAAAGGGAAAATCGACTAAGAATGGTGTGGCCACAGCCAGCAAGCTGTCTGGCATTTCTGTGGGACTCTCCCATAAACCATTCTCAGGCTGCTGATCTGAAACATTTCCAATTAGAGCAAAAGGAATGATGCTTAAGAGCGCGTGCTTACTGTAAACCACTGTCCCACCTCATCAAAGAACAATTCTTTTTTAGTGGGCAGCCAGAATATCATATGACAGATCAGGGAGTGGGGAATGAACAAGGACCTTAGCATCACATCTGAAGCAGAAACCAGATGGCAGAATGGTGGATTTTGTTATAGGGAGTGAGCAGTGGGCCCAAGACAGATACTTGGAGCAGACATTCCAGGCAAACCAGTGAGCCGCTCACCTCCTGTCTCCTAATAAAGGCTTCACTGTCAGCACTGCTGTCCCTCCAATGAATCACCCTCCATCGGCTCGTGTGGCTCGCAATCTTAGTAGGAACCAACTGGCTCACATTCAGACAGGAGGAGGGAGGATTTGTAGAAACTGATTTGAAGTGCAGAGTGCTGTAGTTTTAGTTTTAGGGTTTTTTTTAAGCAATGGAGCAGTATTCATCCTGGCAATCTTTGCATCAGTGGTAAAAGAGAATGACCCAACTGCACTACTTGATTGATAGCCTCATTTTTAGAATCAAGGAATAAGAGCAAATGGTTTTTGGCCTCAGATTCTCAGTAATAGTCACTCCCTCTGTTTAATACGAGCGGGAATATGTCTGAACCAGTTTAGGAGATGGACCAGTCCTAACTAAATTCCCTTATGCCGATGCAGCATCACTGGGCACAGGCTATGCTGCATCCCACAGGGACATTTCGGTGGCCTACCGACATTTTGGTAGTTCTCCTTGGAATAAGGAAACATTTGTCCCCTTGCCCTGGAGTAAGTCCCAGCAGCCATAATGGGTCAACTCGGATCTGTGTCAGCTATATAGCTGGTGCAAGTCTGAGGGCAAAATCCTAACCTGGAGTTAGGTTGGCATAGTTAGGCCAGCCAAGTTTGGCTGGTACAAGGGACACTATAAAGCATGTTTAGACTACTCTCAGAGTCAGAGAAGCCAGGACACAGACGAGCACCATCCTCTGAGAGTGCAATCCTAAATTGCACTGGATTGGCGAGACCAGCGGCCCCGAGAGCGCTAGCACCCACATGGGGGTGCCGCTTGGTGCCCCCGTGTTGGCGCTAGTGACATAATGCTAACACAACGATATCATGTGGGTGCTATGTCGAGGGCAGGATTTCTCCCTGGAAGTAGTCCAAACATGCTTTATGGTGGCCCTTGTGCCAGCCAAACATTGTTGGCCTAATGGTGCTGGCCTAACTCCAGGTTAGGATTGCACCCTGACCTGATCTGTGCCGATGGATAAGGCCAGGAAGTGGGATAGAATATCAAATGTGCCGCTGATTCCATCATGTCCCAGACCTGATCCACCTACCCCCTCAATCATTGCTGGGATGGGGGTGGGTGGAGGGCAAGCATGGCAGGGGAGTACGAGGGCAGGAGAGGGGGAGGATCGGGGTGGGGATGGGGACTGCTGGGATGCGTGTTGGGGTGGGCATGGGGCTGTTGTCAGAGGCAAAAGTGCTGCAAATATCCTTTGTGGCCCATCGGCCCTTGCCATGCTGCCTTGGGTCTACTTGGACTTGCACTAAAAGGGCTGGTGCTGATCTGAGTAGATCCATAAGGCAACAGGGAACTTACTTGGAGGTAAAGGAACCAAAGTTCCCTTGCCTTGAGGAGGCCTCCTGATCGCCCCACCACAATAGGATGCACCGCATGCCTCTGTGGCATGGTGGTATCAGTGCAGGTGACGGGGGATAGAATTGGGACACTAGTCTGTTACTCCTAACAGTGGCGAGACCAAGTTTACCCTTTTTAAGAATCAGTTTGTATGTCCTGATTATGCATCTTAATCCCCATCACCAAAATGGGTGAAATATACATGATGGTTTACACATTTCTAAGGCCCTCGGGAGGAGTGGGTTACACTCTCCTCCATGGCAGCCCCATAGAGGAGTTTTTCACTGCCCACTGCTAGGAGTGGTGGGTAGGTTTTTTTAAAAAAGGGGTTTTGGGATGTACCAATTGATGGTGGAGACTGGTGACACTGCAAAACCTGGATTTTCGCGGTGTGAATACCAAATAGCCACCCCCGTTACTGGGCCCCACATGCACTCAATGGTTCCTTTACTTTTGAATAAAGGTTGGGAACCCCTGCTTTAGATGAAGGTCAAATTCTTTCCTCTCTGACATGTTTCCCAGAGTCACCCATCTCTTTTCTGCCACTGAGAAGTTCAGGGCTCTTGATATGAGCCTCACATTTGGACACTGGCTGAGATTGACTGTATTTAGGTCTAGAAATGTGACAGCACCAGTATCACCACATGCTACTCATCCATTCTCTGGATCATTCCATTTTAATCCAGGGTTGGATTATTATGACTGATGGCATGAGAATTCCGGATTGGTCATGAAATTATTTCTAGTGGGTTTCTGCTTCTATGAAAGCCCTGTTTTAAGAGAACCTAAAGACATGGGTCATCAGACCCATGGGCCCTGGATATGAATAAGCAAGGTCTACTTACCTGTCTATCTGTTGTGCTAACTGTATTTGGAGGAACTCAAGCAGGTTTTTATTTACTGAGTTAGATTCAGCAGCATACCAAGGTCATTTGGCATCTGGAACCCATGACAAAAATATTTACAAATATAATATTTATATACTGATATTTACACACACACACACACACACACACACACACACACACACACACACACACAGAGGCTGCAATCCTATGCACACTTTCCTAGGAGTAAGTCTCATTGAACGCAATGGGACTTACTATTGAGTAGACTTGCATAGGCTTGTGCTGCTAGTCTTTGTAAACTTGTACTGGACGTGGTGGCGCAGCAGGTTAAACCGCTGCTGCTGGGCTTTCCGACCGGAAGGTTGAAAGTTCAAGACTGCGTGACGGAGTGAGCTCCCGTTGCTTGTCCCAGCTCCTGCCAACCTAGCAGTTCGAAAGCACCTAAATGCAAGTAGATAAATAAGGACCACTTCGGTGGGAAGGTAACGGCGTTCTGTGCGCTATGGCGTATAGTCGCTATGGCCGGCCACATGACCACGGAAGCTTGTCCTCCGACAAACGCCTGCTCTACGGGCTTTGAAACGGAGATGAGCACTGTCCCCTACAGTCGGTCACGACTAGACCATTCGGTCGTGGGGAAACCTTTACCTTTACCTTTACCTTTACTGTACTATATTTGAATACTTCTATATAACTTTGCAACTTTGTGTATAATCATACCAATAAACAATTGACGTTTAAAAGAAATGTTTTCTTCTTGAAAAACGTTTAAACATCTTGGGGAGGTCTCTCGGACACCCCCTTGCAGCCTAGCACCCAGGGCTGCCCTCCCCAGCCCCCCTCTTTGTATGCCACTTGTTAGATTCACAATGAGAATGTTAACAAACCCTTATCTGAAACACAATCTTTTTTTCCACTTTCAGAAAGTGTGAGTTGTTCCTCAAAAATCTTCCCAGAGATACTTTAATAGTCAAATAGGGGTCCATGTGTGACAGTCTTTGGCAGAAAGGAGACTTTCACTGCTATCAGAAAACTCTTAACATCCATGGGCTATTATGCAAATGGCAATACAACCATAAGTCTAGCCTGCTGAGCATGAGGGTTTAGTAATGATCCCACCTGATTTCAAATGCACATCTAAATGAGAATCTCCCAAATGAGGAAAAGAAAACAACAGAAAATTTACAGTGTCAAGTAGCCTGGTAATTGTATTAACAGCCCTTTATAAACAAAATCAGGCTCCCAGCTGGCGTTGAATCCCATAAAAAGCACACCATTAATTTTATGAGGAGAAGTAACCATTTTAGTATTCCAGAGGCTTTGGAGTCTGTAAAGATAAGGTGATGGGCTTTTTCTTGCAGCTGTGATGGTCACATCTGGAAAGCCGGGCTCTGATTCATGCACTGAACCACCGACACCTGCGGGCACCTATACACACACATGCGCATGCACACACTCATACTCCCACAAAAACGCTGTGTTGCAGCTTACCTTAATGTAGTTGTGACTTAATTGGCTTAATCTAAATTCTCCAGCAGCACCAGTTTGGGGACTAAACAGCTATTAACTTGGCATTCTTTCCGCATGCGCTTACCTCTGTTTCACTGGCCCTCTTGCCAAGCAAAATAACAGACCGTATATATTTATTTGCTGGCTGGTACTGCAACCAGGTCTGTGTACAATCTAATTGTATCGCTTCAATCAATAAAGGCAAATCTCGTTATTTGCTGTTGCAGAGCGCAGTTTAAATGTTCTTTCACCAATAGAATGCCATCATTATCCAGCCCTGGGCTTTGGCATTCTTTGCTGGGTAAGTGGTCTTCTGTTCCATAAGCACTACTAATATACTGTTAACTTGGCTGTTTATATGATCCCAGATGATTTGTTAGGTTTTACTGAACAGAAGAGGGCTGAGTTTTCTTTCTTTCTCTCTCTCTTAATTTAACTAGCATCCAGTTCTTTAGAAGTGAGCCTTTTTCACACCATCAGGGCTTATTGACAGCTTTATGAGTGCTGCAGGAGAAGGACCTGCCTTGCTCCCTCGGATACCACTCAGCTCTAGGTGGAGCAAATGAGCATGTTTTTAATTAAGACTTTCATATTACTCCAACATTCTCCGGGTACAAAGCAGCATATTGGCATTCTTGTAGCTGATCACTTTCCCAGACTTCAACCCTCCTCAAATGAGAGGGTCTTTGAAGGAGAGGGTTCACCTGGCCAGGCGCTGTCTAAGAAGCTTTTTAGTTATGCCTACTTATGTCTACTCAGATTGCATTTGTAGTCTGAATCTCATTTCAGGGCAGGATAAAATGAAATAATAAATAAAACAAAGCAAGGTCAAATGTTAACTGTGGTTTTAAATTTTTTTTTTTATTCATCCCAAATAATGAATAAGTTAATTACTATGAAGCCTTTGGAATGAATCTGATCATCATCATCAATAACAACAATCAATCAACTCTGTGTGTGTGTATACAGTAAATGCGCATGTCAGAGGCGGATCTACAGGGAGGGCAAATCTCTAAGTGTTGCAAGAAGCCTTACCCTGTCATGTAAATCCCTCCTCTCCCTTGCTGCTGTAGCCAGTAAGCAACGCCAAGATGTTGCTTTTCCCTGTGAGGATTGGCCAAAACGGTGCAGGAGAGGAGTGATTTTCATTCATTCATTCATTCATTCATTCATTCATTCATTCATTCATTCATTCATTCACTGCAAGATAAGGCTTCTTGCAACACTTAGAGCTTTGCCCTCCCTTAGATCTGCCTCTGGCGCATGTATGTATGTTTGTACCACCCAAAGAGTAAGCGGTGTCAATGGGTAGGCCTACACTGCCCTGTCGATGCTGCAGTTGCAACGCTGGCAACTGCCAGAGAGCAAGTACAGTAGGTACCAAGCAGTGTGGGGGGTAGGTTGGGGGTAGGGCATGGGGAGATGTTGCTGGGTGGAGGGTGGGCAGAGAGAAGAATTTGGATGGGACATGTCCAGGAGGGTGGTGAGACCAGCAGAGGTTTCCTCCTATACCTATGCCCCCTCCCAGGCTCAGAAGCCCAACATGGGACTTCTCAAGTCTGTGCCAGTAAAATAGCTGTTGAGGAACAGAACGCTGAGGGAGGTGGTAGATTCTCCCTCCCTGGAGACCTTCAAGCAGGCACCTATTAGAGATGCTCTAGGAGGATTTCTTGCTACAGGCAGGGGGTTGGACTGGATGACCTTGCAGACACCTTCCAACTCTATGAGCCTGACGTTGACTAGGCTGGGGCTTGACTTTACAAATGTTCCCTTCCTCCAAGGAGGCCTCAAGTCTGCTCAATTCCTGCACAGGATGCAGTGGTAGCTGTTTGGGGTCGCTGCTCCTTTGCTGGATAGGATTGGGGCTGTTACTCTGCCTCTGCTAAATATAAGAGGAGCACCATGTGAAAAAGTGCCTCTTTGCCCAGTTCACAAAATTCTAAAGCCTCTTTCTCTTCCCTTCCATATGGACACACTTTTGTAATGAATGTTTGGATGGAATCAGTTCACATGGTCCACACTACCACCCCCGCCCCACACCTTTGGCTGACTTTCAGATCTGTTTATGGGCGCTTTAAACTTTTACATTTGCAGTTCCATTTTAAACTCTTCATCGCCATTATGGTTAAGGCGAGCCAATTCCGTCTTCTTTTAAAAGGAACAGTTTTAGTTTTATTCCTTTCCAATAAATATTTAAAGAAATCCCAACGATCTCCTCGTATTGGCACTTCGATCGCTTGCTGGGTTTGGTCCGTATTTTCCTGTGTGTTTTTAAAGTCTTCCATAATTGGTCAGGAAAAGTGTGGATTTCTTTTTTCTCTTCAAGGAGGTGTGGTGAATTTAGGTAAGATCTAAATAGGAAATGCAAAAAAAAAAAAAATTGAGTGAGGTGGTGCTTCAGAAAGGGATAGGTTTAATGAGGTATATGTACATGAGGTACAGCCCATGTCATCAGATGTGGGGAAGTGCATGTCTTCCCCACTATAGTCCAGATGCTTTCAAAGCCCCATTTTGTGAACTTTTTCAAAAAGTCTGCTCACCCTAAATTTAATCACTCTTGGTTAGGGGATGTCTGCTCAGGCTTTTGAAGCAATTCTAGTAAAATGGCAGTCCTGGAAGTTGTCTTGTAAAGGACTTTCATTGATAAAAGAGAAAAATAAATGGCTTTTTCTAAACACACACACACACACACACACACACACACACACACACACACACACAC
>JAJKFI010000048.1:9899130-9941078 GCA_029204185.1 Lerista edwardsae
CACACACACACACACACACACACACACACACACACACACACACACACCCTACAATTTAAGGCCAGCCGGAGCGCAGAGAACATGGCGCAGGGTCTGGGCGGGCTGCAGGCGCCATTTGGGGGCGTGGTGCGCCATGGTTATGGCGCCCACTCTCAAGATGGCGCCATTGCTCGTGCCCCCTAGCATCCCCTAGATCCGTGCCTGCACGCACGCACGCACGCACGCACGCACGCACGCACGCACGCACGCACACACACACACACACACACACACACACTACAATTTTAGGGCATGGTTCATTCTCTGAGAAGCCAGTCAGAGTCCAATCCTCATCTCTAATGTTCCGGTGGTGGGGAGTGCTTTATATGATCATTGCAAACAGGAAGCTGAGAGAGGGTGAAACAAAGGCAGAGCCAAGGTGGGGAGGGCGGATTGGGTCCAGAAAAGGGGCAGCAGTGTCTGCAAATCCAACCCCCCTACCGGATCCATTCCTGCATCACAGGAACAAACGTTACTTTACATGAGAAGACCTCCGGGACTGCCCCCCCCCCCAAAGGATGCTGCATGATTTTGGCATGGCTGCATCCAAGGGGAATAATAATAATGGAATTTATATACCACTTTTCTTGATCATTGGATTCCTCCTCTGACTTGAATTCAAGGAGGTTCCCAATAGGCAGGATGTTTACAATAACAAAACTTCTAAAACTATCAACAACAATTTAGAGCAATTTAGAAACAATCTTTCATAGTATTATTCCTTAAAACCACTACTTTAAAAACTGCAATTTTTACAAAGTAAGTTTTATTTTTGGCCATAACATTTGCTAGAATAGAGATATTGTCTATTTTTCCCCCATTGAATTCCAGGTGAAATTCCACATCCAACAGTATACAGTATTGGCGATTTTTGAAATTTGGGGTTCAGTGGTGACACCTGCCCTGAGGATGGCACCTGGGACGCTGTGCCCCCATGCCCCATAGGTAGTTATGCCACTGAGATAAACATTGCTGTCACCAGGTTCTGAAACAGGTTAGTGAAAGGACCAGGCAGGCCTTGGGGGCGGGGCAGAGAGTTCCAAAATGCAGGTGGCACAACAGAGGCGGCCCGTTAGTTCACCTCATTACAATGTTTGGAATAAATCCTAGGCCTTTGGAGTAGACTAGGAGTGGGTTCTATGTGCTCATCCCCTTGATGTGTGTGGTCCAGCAGAGTTTGTTCTGTAATTTACGAGGAAGAAAAATGCTTGAGAAAGGGCTGGCCAGTTGCTGAGACAATGTTTCTCCAGGAAGGTTTTACTTCCTCTCAGGAGGTGATGGCTGAGGAGAAGAGCTTAAGCCCTATAAATGGAACATGTTCAAAAGGCCATGCCAAGGCAAGCAGGAGCCTTCTGTAGGCTGCTGCATAGCATTTGTATTGGTTCTGCTATGATGTACAGTATGTAAACACGACCTCCATCTGGGCAAGGCAATAAGGTGAATTTGATCTCAGCGGCTCATTTTCCTGGAATGTCTGGTGCTCCTTTAAATAAAAATCGAGGACGACTACAGACTATCCCACACAACGTGCCATCATCTAGTTCACTTTTGGCTGCACTATCTTTATTGGTCGTTTAGCACTCCATCCCCAAACTTGTCCTTGCATTACATGCTGCCAAGAACCTCAGAAGTGGCTTAATCTAATTGAATCAGGGCCAATCACAATCAATTCCCAAGCTAGCTCTAAATCTTTTTCCTAAGCTCAACTACAGAAAAAGATGCAGCACCGTTTCTCTTGCAGAGGCATTTGAAAAGGAGGATACATACTCCCATCATGTTAAACATATGCTAAAGCAAAAGCACTAGCTGTCTGCTGTTTGAACAGCAGAGTAGACTAGCTCAGGGATTGTGAGGTTATAGACTGCTCTGGTCTCCTCCTATGAGCCCTTTTCCCTTCTGTAAATTAATTAACAGCACAAGCTTATTCAATTCCACTCAGAAGTAAGTCCCATTGTGTTCAATGAGGTTTACTCCCTGGAAAGTGTGTATAGGATTGCAGCCTAACTGCCCAATCCTGAATCCAGTAGCGCCTAGGGCTCCAGTGGTGCCAAAATGGGGACTGTTCTCTCCCTTTCCCTGGGAGACTGTAGCTGGCTGCAATGGGCCTCCTTGGCTCAGGAGCTGTGTTTGAATGAGCAAGTGCTTTGTGGGGCCACAGCTGTGACCTGAAATCACAGGGTAGGAAGAAGTTCTCAAGCCATATTTATCTTTTCATCATTCAAATCTATTTCTCTTGGATTCAGAAATATGTGTGTGTGTGTCTGAGAGAGAGAGAGAGAGAGAGAGAGAGAGAGAGAGAGAGAGAGAGAGAACACAAGCATATAAAGCTATTATGACATCCCAAGGAAGAGATAAAAATGTAATGCAAGATCCAGCCTTAACAGAGTTAAGCCAAAACAAAAAAAAGAGGCCCAAGCAAACCTGAGGCCAATTCAGATTCAGATCTACAATGTGACGCTTCCAGATTTCTTTTAATATTTTTTCTTGTTTCTGCATTAACCACCCCCCCCACTTTTAAAAAAAGGGAAATAGTTGCTCTAGGCACAAACAGCAGACAGAGTCTGCAATAACATCCCACTCCAAACGGAAGCTAATTGACGCCGTTTGCGAACACTGGGCCTAATTCTGTAGTTATGGTTCAGCCTCCTCCGTAATTGCTGCGTGTGAAATAAGAGGGCTTTCTCATTTCACTTTCTGAATACCATTAGCACAAAAGGGGATTCTCTGCCTATTTTTGTTTGCCAACACAGCTGATGATTGTGTAAACACTTCCTGGCATAGATTTCCCAGTTTACCAGGGTCGGAGTTCACCTTGCTAACACACCACCCCATACGAAAAGCTACTTTTGTTAACCCAGTGCATCTGCTAATTGGAGGGTCACTTGCTGGTCAGAGGTGCACTTAGACTGTGTTTCCTGGTACTCTGTTGTGTTATTATGGCAACTGTAAATGCCACATGTAGCAGACTCGGAGAATGTGTTTGGAAGACGAGTGATATAATTAGGGTACATTATCCTCAAATGGAGTACACCAGCTGACATGCAAGAGATGGTGACAAGGTGCTTTTTTAATCTTTCTCAGCAACAAATTTGACATCAGATTTTAAAAAAATAGAATTCCCCTTCAATTTGTGAATTTGGGTTGTTGCCCCCTTCAAGAAAACTGAATAAATACATTTTGTCCTAAGCATTGCTATAATAATATCACAGCGCACAGTGCATGAACCCCAATGTAGATCAATGCAAAGCAGCCCCCCTCCATAGTAATTGTTTCCTTTGTCTCATGGCCCAATCCTATTGAAGGCTAGCCTATAGTGTGCAGCACCACAGATGAAGTGTGCCTGGCATGCTGTGGGCCAGCCAGGGGACCAGGAAGTCTGGGAGATGTAAGTAAAGAAAATGTTTACTCACCTCTCCATAGGCTGCCTGGTCTCTAAGGGGTATCCTCAAACTACCCCAGTTCTTTTGCTGGTATGAAGAGCCTTTGGGGGGGGGGTCTGGGCAGGAAGGGGGTACAAGATCTGGAGTGTGTTTTGGGGCAGGGGGGAGGATAGAGAAAAGTTGGGCCCACAGACAGGCTGGCGTAGAGAGGGTGATGGCACCAGCCTAGGCAACCTAGGCCGTATCTCAACCCCTGTTCCCAGCCTGGTCAGCCCTACAAGGGCCATTTGGAATTGTGCTGGTGCAGCTCTGAGTAGCCCTATTGGGGCTGCTGGGGCTTGGCCCAGGGAAAGGAGACAATATCCCCTTACCCTGAGGCAGTCTCCAGTTGCTGCCTAAAATGCGCTGAATACAACGCAGGCCTACTGGCCTGCTTGTTCCAGCGCAGGTTAGGGCTTGACTGTTATTTACTTACTACTCTTATATACCACATTACTCACTGGACTCAGCCAATTTACTGAAGGCAGTTCACTGTTAAAAACAATGGCTCACGGTTTAATTAATAGAATACGAAAGGGAAAGAAGGCAGAGTATGAAGAGAAAAATAAGTCAATTGAGATATCATGGCCACTTTGGGAAACAGTTCTGGGAAAGGAGGAGCCAAAATTGGACCTTAGAATTTGTTTTACCCAAGCCGATCCAGGGGACTTTGCTGCCTCACCACTTCCTTTGCCTCTGTTCAGCTTCAAATTACAGGAGACTTCCCCATCATGCAGCACCTATGGGGCCTGAGTGGTGCTACCACGTGGTATCAGTAGGGGCAGGGCAAGAGTGACAAGGAGGGGGTGGAGGCCTGTGTCAGGCTGAGGAGCTGCCAGCATGGCAGGAGCACTTCAGAGTGAGGCGCTTGGAGCAGTGGAGTGGCTGCAACAGCCTTTTCGCCAGGATGCGCATTTGAAGCCAAGCCGGCTGGGCCCCCACCAACCCCAAGAATACCCGGCACCTTCACAACCGCATAGGCACAAACATAGAGCCCGGCCAAGATGCATGTGGAAAGCCGGAGTGCGGGGCTGGAAGGTGCTACACAATGTGCTCACCAGGATACCTGGTAAGCTGGGAAAGAGAAAGGGGCTTCCTTTTCATTTTGATGCTGGACTATCAGGAGGGCCATACAATGGTATGTCGGATTATGGAAGTCTACCATAGTAAACAAAGTGAGATTTGTTTTTAATAAATGTCCATGACGAAACTGTACAGATGGCAGAATCAGATACAATCTTGTAAGTTGATTTTGATCTGTGGAATCCAATACGTTTGACATATGTTTACATCACAACAAATCCCTGCTTCTACTTTGCGCTCTACTAGTGATTCTGAAATGTTGTGCTAGTATAGTTTACAAGGCGGCTTGTGACCTGCACACTACTACATAACTGTGAATAGCTTTTGAATAGGCAGTCCAATCAGATCTAACTCTTCCCCTGCCATCCTGCGGAGGAGGGAAATACTGGATGTCTCACCTGGGTAAAGAACAGTATCCACATCCCTTGGGACTTACTAGTACTGCAGCATTTTTGGAGGCTGCTGTCATGCAGCTGTAGCCATTTATCACTTGTGGTGGCAGCCCAGCTGTGTGGAATGGTGTGTCACCTTTTGCGACCCCTGTACGCTGTGCAACCAGAATGCACGTTCCAGTGGCGCAACATGTGCCAATGGATTGGGCCTAAGATTCGGATTCGCAGAGGCATACCTAGAGGGGGATCACAGCACTAAGTTTGGGAAGCAGCTGTTCCCCCTCCTCTTCAGAGTCATTCCCAGTGGCTAGAGCAAAAAAAGAGGTTATGTTGGCTCTGAATGGCTCCAAGAAGGAGGGGGAATGGCTGCTTGCAAAACTTAGTGCTGTAATCCCCCTCTAAGTACACCACTGCAGATTCATTCTATACTCCAGTGCAGCTGCACAGCGTTGCTAAGTAACAGAAAGGCATTGCTAAATGTGCACATGCTCCATAGTGACGGAGACCTTTATCAGTGAAGATACCAGTATTCAAAGCTCATTTGTCACAGGGTAAGCACAAACCAGCAACATTCCCTTTCCCTAACACATTTAGCACAGCTTCACTGGAATGCAGGAAGGCTTGAGGTTTAATTAATGTGTTTCTCACCTTCTCTTGGTTTTTGTTGTGGTCTCATAGACCACAAGCACATTGAAACAAGCACATTGAAAGTCTAGAGGAACAGCTCTCTGGCATGTACAGTAGTCTCTAGTACACTGTCTAGTCTCTAGTCTAGGGTGTTTCATTTGTTGAGAGGAGGTAATTCATATCTTGTGGTGGAAGAACACATAAAACGCAAATGGGGAAAGGCTGAAATGCAAATACTTGACTAATTTCAAAAAGACCCCCTTAGGTAATGAATTCAGGCCATGAATCCTGTTTGGTTTGTGACCCAAACGGCAAGAGGAAACAGATTTTTATTCTGCATTCTCCCATAGTATCCTGCTATTAACAAAATTCATTTCAAAGTAAAACAAAACAAAAAGCAAGTAAGCCACTATACTTTTTTAAAAAGCCCCTCAGTCCAGAACTTTCTAAGCCACAATGAGCTCACAAGTTTTCAAGCAAGCTTAAAAATAGGTTGCTGTGATCAAAGGGGAACTGTAATAGGCTGGATTTAACTAGGGAACTCATTCACTGGGCTGTTGAAGACATTGTGTTTTCCCTCAGCAAAACAACACCTGTAGAGGAAAACATATCCCGATGCCAGTGAAATTTGTGTAACGCACTGGGGAGCTGCATTTACTAGTTTCCTGCCCAAGTTTGTTATGGCAGGTGAAATGATTCCTGCAGCATAGGGACAGGAGTCATAATTCGGGCATAATGTCCCACTCTTCTTAGGTGATAAAAACAATCTCAATTATACAGCATTTACTTTCCTTGCCAAGGCAACAGCAGAATATTATGTATAGACGTGTTTGTTTCTAGTGAGTAAAATGGAATTACAGCCTAAGGCCCAAATCCTAACCAATTTTCCAGCACTGTGCTAATGGGCCAAATGCTGCATCTTGCAGTTGCGGGATTAGTCATGGAGGCCTCCTCAAGATAAGGGAATGTTTGATCCCTCCCCTCAGAATTGCCCTTACCCAGAGGCGGCATTCAGCCGGTACGCTGGGCGGGACTTACCTTTGACCGGCAGTCCGCCCATTGTGTAACGGCGCGTTCTGCCGCTTTCCCGCCCGCCGGGGCTGAATGCCACCGCCTCCCTTACCCCAGTGCTGGAAAGTTGGTTAGGATAGTGCCCTCAGTTTTACTGAACACAACAGGCTTACTTACCATTTTCAAACAGATCTAATTATATGAAGACATCATCACCTGGCAACTATTTTAAAGTAGAGGAAGCCAGTTCCCAACACAATAGTGGGTATAACCTGTCTTTTTCTCCTACTTTTTAAAAGTATCTCTGAGACTGACATTCTTGTATCCAAGATTACCATGGTCAACATACATGTTTGTTATGTATGAAAAACTTACAGATGTCCTAGCTTTGAGATGGTGAGCGAGGCAAGCTAAAAACACATCAAACTAAAATTTGGGACAAATCAATATGAACTGGTAAGCTGAAAAATAAAGAATACCATGGGCATGAATAAAAAAATTAAAAATTCAAAGTTTGGTCTCACCCAAATGGCAAATTATTAAGAGTTTCACTCAGATGCCTGATATATTTGGCAACAAGCTGATGGAGAAGAGAGTAATGATGATGTGGTTAATAGGCACCTGTATATATTCTAGAATTTCCCACCTTTTCTCTCTCTGGCTTTGTTTTAGGATTATCAGTGATATATTTGCGCTGCACCTGCTACCTTCACTTCTGTCTCTCATGGCAGTATAAAACTACCAGCGGTATTTTACAGTGCAAAAGAAATTGCATCCTTCATTTTAATCACATTCAAAACAAACCTTTCCTGCATTATCCCAGGTGGAAAATGAGATCTTCATTTATGAAGAAAATAGTCCATTTGTCTGCTTAGCACACTGATAGTTAAAAATTCTCCAAGTGGTTGAACAGTTTTGTCAAAAACGCCCCCAAACAGCAGCCGCTGCAGTTAATATACACCCAGCTGCAAAAAGCTCAGCCATATCACAGAATCTAAAATGTGTCAATTATCTTCCCAACAGTTACATGTGAATTTCATTAGCTGGTTAAATGGTACCTATTACTGCATCCAGCCAGCTGGAGGGATTTCCAGTAGGAAACGTGATACAAGGAAAGCTTACAAATCTCAGATTCCTAAAGACCGTGTGGAATTCATGCTGATTAACTGTGATAAGGGTAGGCCTGAACTCATCTTCCTGGCTCCCTATGACCAAGTCAAGTCATCTCTTTCACAAAATGAAAAAGGCACCTATGAGAGTGTGCTGATGTGGCAGAGGGAATGGAATATATTGTTCCATTATCCTGTGGTCTTCTTGTTGACTTGACGCACCACAGTAAAAAAAAAAAAAAAAAAAGGAATGGGCTGTAAAGGGTGCAAAGCAACTGACACCGCTGTTGCTTTGAAAACTTTGGTGTTATAGACCCTTGCTCTTTGAATTCTGTGCACTGCAATGTGTCCCTGGAGCTGATGAAATTGTAGCCAGATGAGAAAATGGTATTTTAGAAAAACTGGAGATGAAATTGTGCTGCTTCCATATGTGCTACAATGACTTTTTGAAACACATGTCCATCGTTCCATGGTTTTTTTAAAAACAAAACAAAACACAATTTTTACACGCATAGGGATTGTTATCCCTGCTAACTGGGCAAGAGGCACACTTTCAAGTGGTGTTCCTCTTATATTTAGCAGGGGGAGAGTAATTGTCCCTCTTCACCCCTGCACAGAGTCTTTTCTAGTGGCGGTTGCTGGTAGTGTTCTGCATTTTTTTAGATTGTGCGACCCTTTGGGACAGGGAGCCATTTATTATTATTATTTGCCTGTAAACTATTTTGTGTTGAAAAGTGGTATATAAATACTATTGATTGGTTGGTTTGTTTCTTAGACTTCCTCATACATTTTCATCAGTGAGCGCAATAGTTTTTGGGATTGAGGAGTTCCTGTGCCCTTAATTTGAGACAAAGGTGCGTACTGCATGCTTATGGAGTCTCGGAATGGGATCCAAAATTGGCTACAAGTTAAAAACCTTAAATATGACAAATCTGCCTCTTCTGACAATTCTGTAAAACAATTAGAAACAACATGGCTGATGAAAACTATTTACATAGTTTTGTTTTCCACAACAAATTCACAATATGGACTGAGCACAGGGCGTGTATCTCTCTGTGTGTGTATCTCTCTCTCTCTCTCTGTGTGTGTGTGTGTGTGTGTGTGTGTGCGTGCACACACATGAAGAAAGGTGAAGTTCAAGGTAATTGACCCTTTGCTGTCTTGTGCTTTATTCAAACAGATAAAAGAACTGCTCAGCACAGGAAGGGAATGCATAACTCACCATAGCAGAATAGAGAATACAATGGACACGAACAATGGACAATGAACACAATGAACATGGAAGCATTGTTCAAAGCACTGCCCAAGACCACTTGAATAGGATGTGAATAGGATTTTTTTTGTTTTTTTTCCAAACTTGGCCTATACATTGGTTGCATGACTGAGAGCACAATCATAAATTGGAGTTAGGCCGGCATAAGATAAGCCAGCAAAGTTTGGCCAGCGCAAGGGCCACCATAAAAGTGTGTTTGGACTACTCTCGGAGTCAGGGAGGATGGCTCACGCCCCTCTGACTCTGAGAGTGGTCCAAACATACTTTATGGTGGCCCTTGTGCTGACCAAACTTTGCTGGCTTAGTTTATGCCAGTCTAACTCAGTTTAGGATTGCGCCCTAAAATTCCTTCTTAGTAACATCAGGAATGGGAAATGATAACTTCAGTTTGTTCCTTATTATCTTTCCCCCAAAGTTCCGAATTGCCCTTTTAAAGTACAAACATGCCCCAGTATGCATTGATTCAGTATCCATGGTTTCAGCTATCCATGGATACCACGAATACTGGGAAGTCTATTAAAAAGATAGGGGAACATTACCAATCTCTTTTTTTTTTATCTTGCAGCAAAACCACTAATGTTCCCCTATCTTTAAAAAGACATCCCCAGTATCCACGGATTCTGGTATCCACGGTGGGGGTCCAACAGGCAGATACTGGGGAATGCCTGTAGTGATGTAAATAGCACTTCTGGGAAGTGATGGTGGTGGGGAGGATTTTCACTGAGAAAATACTGTCCACTTCCCCCCTCGCCCAGCACCATGGTCCCGATTTGAGCTGGGCTCCCTTGTGGCTGCTTTTTACCAAAATGTCCAGAGATCATGGATCATGGATCGCTGCTGTTACCTTGTCTAGGTTTGCCCTAAGTGTAACTCAGCTGCCTTATGCTGAGTCAGGCCATTCCTCCATCTAGGTCAGCACTGTCTGCACTGACTGGCAGCAATTTTCTGTGGCTTCAGACAAGTCTTTTTCAGCACCCCCTGGAGATGTCAGGGACGGGACCTGGGTTCTTCCACAGAGCATGTGCTCTACTGAGGCATGGCCCAATTTCCTTCGCTCAGCCTTTAATTATAGAATGATTTCGCTAATTACCTTTGTTCTCACGTGTTCCCTGTTTTTTTTCCCCCTATGGTGCTTTTGACAAAGAGTACCCAAACTCCTCTCCCCTCCTGCCCACCTGCCCATTTGCTACCCTCCTCAATGTTTTCTCAGCTTCTCACAACGTGAGTGATGTGCCTCTTTAAGAGGATGTTTCACTCAACCATTCAGCGAATATATTTGGGCTCCGTTTCAGTGCATACAAATTCCAAGAGGGAGCAATATCGGATTGAACAAAATTGGCTTTGTCTGCCTTCCCCCCTCTTAAATGGTGGCATCTTTAACAGAACCATTCCAAAGTGCCTCCTAGGACCCCAAAGGAAGCTCATCCTGGATGCAGCATCTGTTAGTGTTTTCATTAAGGTCCCAAACAGCCAATCTGACGGAGTCTAAAGGAAATCCCATTACATCTACAGCCTGCCCAGTGGTGATTTCAGTAAATGGTGAGATAGAATTCCATCCCCGAAATATCCTGTATGAATCCAGCTGTGGATGCTTGTCATGGGGTTTTGCTACCAGCCACGGTGATAGGAAATATCATGCCCTTGCCAACAATAGGCTTTTGTTGTTTGGTTCTATGGCTACCACTCTCTTTTCCCTTCCAGGAGACAGATGGTTGAGGTCTTTCTGGGATCAACGTGCTGAATGTTGTTGTGTTGCCTCAAGAATGGAACACAGTCCCTCTCATTGCTTTGTGAGATGCTTCTGGGCAGATGGATTTCCCCTGCTTGGATGGTCCCCCAGTTTGCAGTGTCATTTTGCTACAGTTTAGAATCTGGGAGCTGAGGCTGTGTCCCAAATTTATCTCTTAAAGCTAAGCAGGATTGGTGGCTTGGATGGGAGACCCAGGCTGCTGGTATGTCTTTGCGGAGGAGTGGCGTGTGGAGGAATCAGCTGACAAAAAACCCCCCTAAAAACTGTTACAGCACCCTTGAGAAGCCACTCTGAAGCTTGGTTGCATCTACCTGTGAGAGTTTGGCAAGTGCAAGCACTGGCAGCCAGAATGACAACTGCACTATGAAGGGAAACACCTGGAGGGATGAAAGTTCTATGAGGTTGTCCTGTGGAAAAATACTTGTCAAAATCTCATTGAAAAATGGATTTATGTTCAGCATGCTGACATAAACAGCTTTTGAGTCTATTGAGAAAGGCAGCATACGGTCATCCTTTGGTATCCGTGGGGGTTTGGTTCTGATCCCCTATGGTGTACCCGCAGACAGGGCCCGCCTTAAGCCACTGTGACCAATGCTGTCACATTGGGCTCCGCACTTCGGGGAGCCCCTGCATTTCACCTGCTGCTGCAGCCAGGATCTCTATGAACTGTAAGTCAGTGGGACAAGCAGAGCAGCTTTACCTTGGGCCCTTCCACCGGCCCCTGCCTCTGAACTGATGCAAATGGGAATCGTTATGCCACCACCAACTATTTCCAGGTGCCACGTGTGACACCAAAAGCACTTTTCTTGATGAGTGGGGGGTCCCCGCAGGGAGGTTGGGGGGCCTGCAAGGAGGGTGGAGGGGCCTCATGAGAATGCTCCGCATTGGCGGCCGCCACTTCTGGAGCCTGCCCTGCCCGCAGATATCAGGATATGCTTTTAAACATGCTTAAAACTTTCAAAATGAGTCAGAGAAGCAGTTTTCATGCTGCAAAATGGTACAGTCTTCTGCACTCCTCGAAGCCACTTCCAGGTTGCACGACTGCCTCCCTTGGCCTTGGCTTGAAGGGAGCCCAGAATGGATTGTCCGATGCATTCTGGGTGAGCCAGGACCAAGGGGGGGAGTTGTGCAACCTGGAAATGGCTTCTGGGAGCACAGAAGACTGCCCTACAGCCCTGAAAACTGAGCTGCTTTGCAGCATGAAGGTGAGGAAACAGGATGCTCCTTTAACCTGGAGTTAGGCTGGCACAAAGGACTTGTACCGGCTCAGGATTGTCACAAACACGCTATAAAGCATGTCAGGGAGGAGTCAGGAAGGCTGGCACACCGACGTGTGCTTTCCTCTCTGACTCCAAGAGTGGTCCAAATGTGCTTTACAGTGAGTCGGTGACACTCCTGGGCTGACACAAGTCCCTTGTGCTGGCCTAACTCCAGGTTAGAATTGTGCCCTTAGTGTCTGATTTATTTTGGCAATTTTAAGCATTTTAAAATGCAGACCCCGATATCCACGGCATCCACAATGAGCCAGGGACATAGCTAAAGAAGTGCAGGGTGGTGCAATTGCACTGGGCAACAAGCTTTAGGGGGGCAACAAGCTGAGCTTGACATTAGTGGCCAATATTGTAAAAACCTTTGTATGTATGAATAATTCCACCATGTTATATATCATTGGAAAGGTAATTTAATGCACCATGCAATGAAAGAAACCAGAGTATAATATCTTTACTCTATCAAAAGTTATGGCCAAAAACCAGAGAAAACAAAAATACAAGTGCGACGTCACTTCCTGTTGTGACGTCTCTTCAAGGGCAACATTTTGCCCTCTGCAAAATGTTTCATTTTGCATTATGACTACACTTTCATTAGGTGAAATGCAATGAATGAGTGAATCTACAGACCCATGGATGCTTCAGTCTGACTATATAAATATTGTAATAAAGACTACACTGTACTCTGATGTGCCCATCTTCAACCCCTGATGGTTGCTTGTTGCATTCCAGAAGAAAATGGTCTGCCAGAAGAAAATGGTAAAGAAACACCATTGAAATGGGCTTTTCCCATTACAGATTTCTGCCTCTTTCATCACAAACTCCGTATGTTTTCACATTGAGGAAAATGGGAGTGGAGAGAGCAGTAATGCTTGTGAAAGGAAAGATGAAGGAGCATGAAGTCAAGTTGCTGAGGGTGCAATCCTAAACTGAGTTAGGCTGGCATAAACTAAACCAACAAAGTTTGGCCAGCACAAGCGACACCGTAAAGTATGCTTGTACCACTCTCGGAGTCAGAGAGGCCAGCGCACAGATGTACAGATTTATGTTGGCCCTTGCGCTGGCCTAGTTTATGTTGGCCCAACTCCAGTTTGGGATTCAAAAGCACTCTGAAGCTTGCTTCTGAAGCTAAAGATCAGTAAGCAAACCACCTTGCTTACTATTGCTGAAACAGAACCAAAGCAGATGCTGCTTCCCTGCTCCTCACCACTGGAATGGGGAAAAGACACAATGCTAGTTTAGGGATAAAGTTGGCACTTTTCCTTTCTAGCTGCACAAGGTGGGACAAAAGTACAGTGGCAGGAGGAAGTAATGGGCAGCTAATTTCCTTTTAATAGACAGCACATGACCACATGCCGTCATTTGGGTTTGGTAAATTCAGCCTAATCAGACGTGATGGTCTTGAGTCCCCTTCTGTAATGATGAATCCCCATGTCTCCAGGTGGCACAGCAATCTCATCAGCATCCCAGCAGGGTGTTTTTGGATGAGAGAGGGAGGGGGGTCAGAGGCCCAAATTCTAATTGACTGTAAAATGAAAATAAAAATTGCCTTTGAGACAGAGGAAGGCACACAGATTTGAATGACCTGCCTTGCTTCAGAGTCTCTCTCTCTCTCTCTCTCTCTCTCTCTCTCTCTCTCGCTCGCTCGCTCGCTCGCTCGCTCGCTCGCTCCTCCCAACCAACCAACCACTGTCTGTCTGGGCTCAACGAAAAAAGAACAAACCAAACTCAAGTGAACATTAGGAGGTTTATTCCTCTGTATTTTAAAGTAAATTATATGTGTAAACACCTCTGTAATTTCCCCATCATGCAGCTTTTTCCCAAGTATTTTCAACACCTTCTTTAGGTGATGTGTTCTTCTTGGTTAACAGCTTTGCTGATCAACACATGTTCACTTTGGGTGCAACCTGGGGCTATTTCTGAAACAAGAAAGGGATGGCATGAACACAGAGTTAATATGGAGCGACAAAAGAAAGTACAGTACTTTTTCATATAGAGTATAACTGACTTGCAAGATTTGTTACTACATGGTGTAATCACTATTCTTTGGTTTCAAAACAGGATTGGGCACATCCATAGAGGATAGCACTGTCATTGGGCATTAGCTATGATAACTAAATGGAACCTCCATTTGCAGAGGTAGTTTACATGTGAATAACAGATACCGGGGCAGACAACAAGGAAGACGGTTGCCTTCTTGACCTGCTTAGGAGTTTTCCTTTCTAGAGCCAGGACAGACCAAAGGGGAACACACACAGAGCAACAGCCCTGGAGAAAAGGATGCCTCAGAAAGCCAGATGCAGGAGAGTGGCAATGAGATGCAAGTATCTTGTTGTTTTGGGTGCTCTCTGAGGCATCTGGTGGGCCACTGTGAGACACAGGAAGCTGGACTAGACGGGCCTTTGGCCTGATCCAGCAGGGCTCTTCTTATGTTCTTAAAGGCAAATAGCCAGGCTGGGTTCAAAATGCAGGCAGTTAATTTAAGTCAGATAGAGAGAGGTCAGAGGCAAGTGTAGTCAGGAACATACTGGGCCTGAAGACCAAGAAGTCCATATACCAGGAGAGGTGCAGGGAAGTCAGCTTGGCTACTCTGACAAACTGCTCAGTGTCTGACTGGCTTGGAAGCAAGTGTTTTTATCAGAATAGGGGTGGTCAGACCACATCCATGCTGGGTCATCTGACTGCTAGCAGCCTGATAGTGCCCCCTTGGGGTCACCATTTCTCCAAGAGATTTGACTGATGCATCAGGGCATGGGTGGCACAGGAGGTAAGGTGCAGGAAGACCCAGTTCAAGGCTCTCACTCTACACCAGGACAGCTGGCTGGCCATCACTGAAACCAGAATGCTATTGGTCTGATCCAGAAGGACTGTTCTTATGGGGCTATAACATTTGTCCCCAAAGCAAAGTCTGCTTTCCTCTCTAAACATGAACTGTTGTCTTGCAACAGTACCCTAAAGCAGGGGTTCCCAAACTGTGGGTCAGGACCCACCAGTGGGTTGATTTCAGGTGGGTCATGAAGCACCTAGAGCAGCCATATTGAAAATATGGGAAGATGGGATGCTGGAAAGGGGGAGGGTTGTGTGGTTGTTTTGCCTGTGTCAAGGATGCAAATAGGCTTTTTCTTTCTGATTCACTTTGCTATTGGAAAATGACTGAGAGATAACCCAATTTATTGCTGCATTATCAGGAAAGCAGCAGGCTCTGGCGTCACAATGATGGCACTTCCAGCCATGACATCGCTTCTGGTGGGTCCTGGACAGATTGTCATTCTAAAAAGTGGGTCCTGGTTCTAAAAGGTTTGAGAACCACTGCCCTAAACCATACTACTCAAAGTGGTAGTCTGAGGACTGGAGACTGTCGTGAGCCATTTTCTGGCGGGCTGTAGCATATACCCAGGAAAGAAACAATATAATAGTACCAAGATGGGAAAGATATGGTACTGGTCCCTGCCACATCAGTGGCAGGTTTGCCTTATCAGATAGTTTGAGAAGCACAGCCTTAAAGAACAAACAAGAACTTGCAAATTTTTCACTTTGTAGGGACTTCATGGCATGCTGTGGCTGGAGGGGGAAAATGTTAGATATGGATCAATCACAAAGAATTTTAACTAACATTTAAATCAAATAATAGGTCTCTTGGCAAGCCTATACTAGCGGTCAATTTTTCCAGCCCTATGGAAACAGACTCCTAAAACAGGCTTTTTAAAAAAAGGCATGGAGTGTTTTAGACAATTAAATTGCAAAGCAATACTGGATCTTAGTGCCCCAAAAGATGAAATCCTGGTGCCATAAGTCTGACAGAAATAATTTGTAACATAAATGGAAGCTGCCTAAGAGTCAACGTGAAATGTGTTCAATGTCCCTTTGCCAGATCGTTACGGGATCCAGAATGACTAACCACACTGCAGTGATTCCAGATTGCAAGCGTAATTGTGCACAAGCGCCTCTTGAAAATATCTTGTTTGTAGCTTTCCTGGCCTCATTTACAAGGGTCAGGACATTAAAACTGCAATTTGCAAGCTGCCATTTCTGTTTGGAGAGATCATCTCAGCTGCCTGGCAGGAGCACCTGGCTGACTCTTGGCTCTGCGCAATGTGACCCTGTCACCTGCTGATCAAACAGGGATGAGATGGCAACTGTCCCAGTGATCTGTGTAGGGCGTAGGGCGACAACAACTTTGCGTAGCACGTTTTTGAGATGGAGAAATGTTACACAGAAACATAGCGTTGGAAGTGATGAATGTTGCTTCCTCCCCCCCCCTCCAAGATATATCCAAGAGGAATCCAAGCTAGGAGTTCACCAAGATCAGTGTCAAAGGCAAATTCTTTCCAAAAAGCCGAAGGATTCGCCCATAGAGCAAGAGATCACGCTTGGCCAGTTTGGACAATACATTTTCATCCGACTGACCCCATGCATTAAAGAGAAATGCATGCATATGGACTCACCACTCCCTTTACTTCCCCTCCTTGTTTCTCTGGAAGATGTATCAAACTGTGCTAAGGGGGCACTTTGTCTGAATAGTTCCCCTGCATGTGCTGCTAAACGTCCTTTTAAAGTGGACACAGCAGACCAACAGCAAGGCAGGATGATGGCAAAGAACAAAGACATGAGGGTAGTGGTGTAGAAAACAACAGTGCTGTCCACCCCAGGTACCAGGCATAAGAGAGTGCTAAGGGAGTACCAGCATAACTTCTGCCTCGCATGCGTACCCACATGTGACGACACACTTGTGAACTCCCTGCTGAAGGAATTGGAGGAGGAGATCAGTACAGGCCCAGCAAAGATCAGGAGCTGCCTCTTGACTTCCTTTACAGCTAGACTAAGCCTGCACTGCAATGAGTAGCTGCAGTAGACACAGAGGGTGCATTTGGATAGCCCTGCCTGGCCCCTGGCGCACACCCCCCCTGGCTCCTGCAGAGGTAGATCAGGTTCCACATGGCTGCCTCTCCCTCCCTCCCTTTGCTCTTCCTGATTCCAAACCAGCCGCCCTGCTTGCCCTCTCGCCATTCACCCATGGAGCAAAGTGGGAAAAATTGCTGAGAAGATGCTCAGCAACCTGGAACATCATCATTATGCCACCACCAAATGTCTAGGATGCTGAGCTCCACATTGGGTGATGCCATCTCAGCAATGCTGCTGCATGTGGGTCTAGTGACTCAAATGTTTTACATCTTTACAAATGTTTTGCAGGAGGTGTGGACTGATGGTTGAGCTGCTGGTACTGCCTGAAGCTAAGCAGGAGAATCTGTGGTCTTGTTTTTGGATGAGAGATGGAATGTCAGGCTGTGACAAGCTGCTGTATCCGTTATGACAGGACAGAGGTGCAGATGAGCTGATTAACCAGTGTGGGAATGTGTGAGAAGGCCAGCCGGCAAAAGAACAGAATATGATCTTGAGGACCTGTCTAGGTTTGACTTATGCTCACTCCCTTTCCTCAAAGCCTAGTCTGGGCTCTCAGGACTCACAGCTCACAGTATGGAAATAATTATATTTCTCATAAAACCACTTGTGGTTTGAGTATGGCTGTTATCAACTGGTTTGCAGGGCCACAGGTAAGGGCAACAGCCTTGACATTTTCTAGGTACCTTTTTTGTTGTGCGCCATGTCTATCACCAACCCCCATAGGGTGCAATCCTAACCTGGAGTTAGGCTGGCACAGTTAGGCCAGCAAAATTTGGCCAGCACAAGGGCCACTGTAAAGCACATTTGGACCACTCTTGTAGGCAGGGGGTGATGGCGCACATCTGTGTGCTTGCCTCTCTGACTCTGAGAGTGGTTCAATCCTACTTTACGGTGTCCCTTGTACCAGCCAAACTTTGCTGGCCTAACTCCAGGTTAGGATTGCGCCCTTAGGACGAAATCCTAACCAGCTTTCCAGCACTGGGGTAAGGGCAATGGAGCTCCAAGGTAAGGGAACAAACATTTTCTTACCTTGAGGAGGCCTCCCTGACTACTACTCAGCTACTGAATGCAGAATATGCCCCATTGGCACAGCTATGTCAGTGCTGGAAACTTGGATAGGATTGCGCCTTTAGTTGCATACACACAAAGTTAATCTTTTCAAAAAGCAACTTGGCAATGTACCCAATATACTCATGTATAAGTCTAAAAATTTATGCCTGAAAATTGACCATGAAAACATGGATCAACTTATACACTGGTCAGTACGGTGAATAAAACTTACAGCAGCTGGTGGTGGGTGGGCTAAGAAGTTGGAAGACGGGGGGTAGAAAAATGGAGCAATTTTTCTTACCAGTAATTGTTCTCAGGCACCAAGAGGTAGCCATTTTCCTTCTCCAAACAGGCAGAGAAGTGAAGGTGCTCATGGGAATGGTAATATTTAAGAGGGCTGCTGCTATGGAGGTGCTGAACTGTATTCCTACAACTCTCAGAAGCGCCTCAAATCTCTTCCTTTTTGTTTGGAGAATAGCTCCATTTCTGTGCAGCCTTAGAAGAAAGTGAAATGGCTCCATTTTTTTGGTTGGCTGTCTGTTTCTGCTACTGGTAAGTCATTTTCAAAGAATGTCATGCCCCCCCCCCAGTTTGCCACGGGTCATAGCAATCATTTTATGATTTTTGGCTTAAAGCCTGCCCTCAATTTATCCATTGTTGTTGTTGTTGTTGTTGTTGTTGTTGTTGTTGTTGTTGTTGTTCAGTCGCTAAGTCATGTCCGACTTTTTGCAACCCCATGGACTACAGCATGCCAGGCCTCCCTGTCTTCCTTTAGCATCTGGACTTCACCCAAATTCATGTTCATTGCTTGGGAGACACTATCTAACCATCTCCCCTTTCTCTTTTGCCTTCAATCTTTTCCAGCATGAGGGTCTTTTCTAAAGAGTCCTCTCTTCTCATGAGGTGGTCAACGTATTTGAGCTTCAGCTTTAGGATTTGTCCTTCCAGGGAGCAGGCAGGCTTGACTTCCTGTAGGATGCCCCGATTTGATTTCCTTGTAGTCCAGGGGACTCTCAGGTGTCTTCTCCAACACCATAACTCAAAGGCATCAATTCTTCAGTGCTCTGCCTTCCTTATGGTCCGGCTCTCACAGCCATACATTACTACTGGGAAAACTATAGCTTTGACTATGTGAACCTTTGTTGGCAGGGTGATGTCTCGGCTTTTTATTTAAGTTGTCTAGGTTCACCATAGCTTTCCTCCCAAGAAGTAAATGTCTTCTAATTTTTTGGCTGCAATCACCATCTGTGGTGATTTTGGAGCCCAGGAAAATAAACGCTGTCACTGCTTCCATTTCTTCCCCTTCTATTTGCCAGGAAGTGATGGGAGTGGTTGCCATGATCTTAGTTTTTTTAATGTTGAGTTTCAAGCCAATATTTGCACTTTCCTCTTTCACCCTCATCAGAAGGTTCTTTAGGTCTTCCTCATGCATGATGTACTCTGCATATAAGTTAAATAAG
The DNA here is from genome assembly GCA_029204185.1 of Lerista edwardsae. NCBI lineage: Eukaryota > Metazoa > Chordata > Lepidosauria > Squamata > Scincidae > Lerista > Lerista edwardsae. The sequence goes on from JAJKFI010000048.1 coordinate 9,918,514, forward strand.
CAAGTTAAATAACATGTTAAATAAGCAGGGTGACAGTATACAGCCTTGTCGTACTCCTTTCCCAATTTTAAACCAATTGGTTGTTCTATATCCGGTTCTAACTGTTGCTTCCTGACCCGCATACAGCTTTCTCAGAAGACAGATCAGGTGGCCTGATACTCCCATCTCTTCAAGAACTTGCCACAGTTTATTGTAATCCACACAATCAAAGGCTTTAGCGTAGTCAGTGAAGCAGAAGTATATGTTTTTCTGGAACTCTCTTGCTTTCTCCATAATGCAGCGAATGCTGGCAATTTGATCTCTAGTTCCTCTGCCTCTTCGGAAACCAGCTTGTATGTCAGGTAGTTCTTGATTCACATACTGCTGAAGCCTCGCATCTAGGATTTTGAGCATAACCTTGCTAGCATGTGAAATGAGCGCAATTGTGCAGTTGTTCAAACAATCTTAGGCATTGCCCTTCTTTGGGATTGGAACGTAAACTGATCTTTTCCAGTCTTGTGGCCACTGCTGAGATTTCCAAATTTGCTGGCATATTGAGTGCAGTACTTTGACAGCATCATCTTTTAAGATTTTGAGTAACTCAGCTGAAATGCTGTCACCTCCACTAGTTTTGTTGTTAGTGATGCTTCCTAAAGCCCACTTGACTTCACACTCCAGGATGTCAGGTTTGAGCTCATTGACTGGACCATTGTGCTTATCAGGAACATTAAGATTGGCCTTATATAGTTCCTCTGTGTATTCTTGCCACCTCTTCTTAATCTCACCTGCTTCTGTTAGGTCTTTACTGTTCTTGTACTTTATCATGCCTACCTTAGCATGAAATTGTCCTTTAATATCTCCAGTTTTCCTGAAAAGATCTCTAGTCTTTCCCATTCTATTTTTTTTTTGCATTCTATTTCTTTGCATTGCAAGGCTTTCCTATCTCTCCTTGCTGTTCTCTGAAAATCTGCATTCAGTTGGGCATATCTTTCCCTTTCTCCCTTGCCTTTTTCTTTCCTCAGCTATTTGTAAAGCCTCATCAGACAGCCACTTTGCCTTCTTGCATTTCTTTCTCTTTGGGATGGTTCTAGTTGCTGCTTCCTGTACAATGTTACAGACCTTTGTCCAAAGTTCTTCAGGCACTCTTTCTACCACATCTAAGCCCTTAAATCTATTTGTCACCTCTACTCTAAGGTGGGATGTGTATAGGATGTGATTTAGGTCATATGTGAAGGGCCTATTGGTTTTCCCTACTTTTTAAAGTTTAAGCCTGAATTTTGTGATAAGAAGCTCATGATCTGAGCCACAGTCAGCTCCAGGTCTTGTTTTTGCTGACTGTATAGAACTTCTCCACCTTTGCCTGCAAAGAACATAATCAATTTGATTTCAGTGTAGATCATCTGGTGAAGTCCATGTGTAGAGTCATCGCTTGTGTTGTTGGAAAAGGGTGTTTGCTATGACTAACGTGTTCTCCTGACAAAACTCTATCAGTCTTTGCCCTGCTTCATTTTGTACTCCAAAACCAAACTTGCCTGTTATTCCTATTACCTCTTGACTGCCTACTTTAGCATTCCAATCCCCTATGATGAGAAGGACATCTTTTTTGGGTGTTGATTCTAGAAGCTGTTCTAGGTCTTCATAGAAACAGTCAACTTCTTCCTCTTCAGCATCAGTGGTTGGGGTGTTGACTTGGACTACCGTGATGTTGAAAGATTTACCTTGGATCCCAATTGAAATCATTCTATCATTTTTGAGGTTATACCCCAGTACTGCTGTTCTCACTCTCTTGTTCACTATGAAGGCTACTCCACTTCTTCTAAGGTATTCCTGCCCACAGTAGTATATATAATGGTCATCCGAATTAAATTATCCAATTTCTGTCCATTTTAGTCCACTGATTCCCATGATGCCAATGTTCAGTCTTGACACAGTCTTTGACCACATCTAGCTATTCATAGATCTGACGTTACAGGTTCCAACTTATCCATTAGATTGACTTATACATGAGTATATACAGTAAATCCTAGTTTTCATTTGAATTGGCATTATGCTATCTCTGTTTTTTTCCAAAGGTGTAATAATGTGACAAAATGAATATCAGTTTAATTCTGCTCTTTCTCCTAAAGCAAATCCTACCAACGGATAAGAAAATAATTGTATTTTTTTTTCAAAAAAATCCTTGATCCTTAGGTGTAGTGCTGAGACCCTAGAGAACATGGGACTGATTTTCTTACCAGTCACCCTAAAGAGACAGCTTTGATTTTTATTGACTGTGATTTGAGCCCCTCCCTTCCACAAAGAAATCATTTAATATTATTCACATTTAAACCCTAGCGTGTAAATAAATTTCTCTACTAACCCAGTGTTTTTTCTTTCTTTCTTTCTTTGTAGTACAATCACACTAGTAGGCCTGTCTTGCTGGAATCAATGAACAGTTGATGAAAACCCCTGTTATTTAATGCATTCAGTAACTCTAATCGGTTCATTAGAAATTTAATCACTTTCATGTCACCAGCTGTTCTGATGGAGAAAAGAGCTGTGGCTAATTATTAGCTATTTTAGAAAGCTAATATTGAATTTCTAATATGCCCCTTGTGGCCTTGACTCCATGCAGTTTGTTCAGCCCACAGACATGTGTTCTGGCTCTGGGAAGGGCCAGAAATTCCAAGTGCAAAGACTTTGGGATAAAGTTGTCAGACTGAAGCCAAGCCTTTCATTCTGTTTTGCAAGCTATACACATGTGCACGTGACTGGCATCTGGCTGCTGGCTTCACCAGCACAGGCTCCCGAACCTCACCAGTCGCAACTGATGCTACGTTCTCATTCCATCTGGTGTGCCTGCCTCCCTGTTGCTCCTGCCAAGAAGTATCGACCTGGCAAAATATGAAGGGTGCCATTTGCACAAAAGCTAATCAATCTGGATAAATGTTGAAAACATGAGAAAACAGTCACTGCCATACTGGGGGTGATTCCTCTGCCTCGATATCATTTGCCTGACAGTAGTCAGCACCAAATGCTGTTAGAAGACACATGCAAGCCAGCAAGTTATTCTTTCTCCCAAATATTCTTTTCGGGCAGCGGTCCTCAAACTCTCTGGGACGTCGAGGACTGATGGTAATTGTTTGCAGGGGTGGGGAATGGAAGAGTGTGTGTCCCCCCACAGCGCCATATCAGGGGTGGTCGTGAAGCCTCTTGGAGGGTCCTGGTGGCTCACAACCCCCTCTGCAAGCCTCCCCTCTGCCATTGGAACTCACTTCTGGCTCTTGATCGGATTGATAGAAAACCAGAAGTGAGTTCCAATTGCAAATCGGAACACACTTTTGCAGAGGGGAGGCTTGCGGAGGGGGCTGTGAGCCTCCAGGACCCTCAGAGAGGCTTCACAACCCCCAGGTATCTTTACAGGTCTCTGGCAGCGCAATCTTAAGCAGGGCATGTTTGTGCCCTTGCACAAGGGGCGGCTAGCCTCCCCAATGGGCTTCGCGAATCTGTGCCTTGCTAAATAGCAGGCACAGATCTAAGGAGGCCGCACAACCCAAATCAGGGCCACGTTCTTGGATTTGGCTGAATGGCCGAATTCTGGACCCACCCCCCTCCCCGGGCCGACCCACCCACCCCACACTCCGGAACGCCCACCCCCACCCTCTCCCACCTTCCTACCCTCCTGGGAACTCCTCTGCACCAGTGGGGGTCAGCTGGCGTAGAGACGGAGCAGTGTGGGCTCTCTGAGGTTGGCTCTGCAGGCCGCATTAGCGCCGACGTGGATGTGCCACTTGGTGCCCCCACGTCGGTGCCAAGGGCGTAGCGCCAATGCAATCCCATTGCAATCACGTTGCTACACCCGACCTGGGATTGCGCTGTGGGTCCCATGATCGATACAGCACTGTTGGGGCACCCATTCTGGGCCCCTCCCCTTAAGGGGAAATTGTCTTTTTTTGCTCTCAATGGTGGGTTGAAGAGCACTGTTTTAGTGCTCACAAACAATCCTGGAGTTAGGCAGGGGCAGAGCTGACCTGTAGATGGATGCTGATTCTTGGTGACTGAGAGCCAGTCCTGGAGGCCTAACAACACTTCTTCAATGAGCAGCCATGGTAGACACAATAAATCTGATGCGGCAGCTGTTCCGAGCTCTATATCCGTAAGTTGTTGGGAGGGTCCTTAGAATTGTGGGGCATTGGAAGGGCATTAATAAGTAGTTTAACGATAGACAGGGAGCGCTGTGTAAAACATATTGGAACAATGATAAACCTTGGCTTGCAAGGCAGTTTTGACTTAATGGTCTGCTGCAGAATTTGACAAAGCGATAAATGTCGTTTCAGCATGTGCCTGACCTGCCATGCCCTTGCACCGTTGCTGCTGCCAAATGGGGCAAGATGACTTGTGAAATGAGCAAGTGGCACCAGGATATTATGCCGTGCCTTCAAGCATGAGGATAAGAGGCTAATATGGCACGGCCTAATAACGAGCTGCTAAATTTGACACAATTGCTACCATTTTCGTATCGGTGCAGAAACAGACAGTATCTTGTGGGTGCATTTGCCCAGCTGTATATTATAAGGCTGTTATGATTACATCCTTCGCCTTGCTTCAAATGTCTGTATGGTTATCATGATGTTTCATACAGCAGCATTAAAGGCAAAACACGTTGGCGTGAGACAATTATGCGCGCAATCGCATGACACAATGTTAGAAGGTTTCTGTATTATTGCTGTCTCTCAACCTTAGTTTGAGAACCACTTTGTTTGAAAATCACAGCGATAAAGGGAATTAAAACTCTCAGGCCATCTATCTGGCTGTAGGTTTATTAATTTTATCAGCCGAGAATGCAAAGAGGGTGACCTATTAGTTCAGGTAAATTAAACATCAACATTTCTGCTCTGCTGAGAAATTTTCACTACAGCTGTGTATTATAATATAGGTGATGATGATGGTGGGTCTCTTTGCACATTCACCTTTGCATTCCTGGAAGAGGGTGGGCAGATTGCTGCCTTGCTGGGGGAAAAAAAAGATGCCTATTCAGGGTGCACTTAGCAGCATGTGGTCTCTTCATCTGACAAGATGAGCCATTTTCTTTCAGGGACCCACAATTAACATGACAATCCCCAATACACCCTTTTGGAAGCAAATCAATAGGCTGAGGTTCTTCGAAAACAATTCCGCTTGGCCTCCCAAGGTCACCATGAGCAAGGTCAAGCATCAGAGATCAAAGGGCCCATTAAATGAAGCATCAGCCCTTTTGCCCTACTTATATGAGTGACAGGTCGTGCTCACCTTGAGCTCTTTGTTTCTCCAATTCAGGAAGTTGGCATTGTTGACACACGCGTCAGATACGTCACATACGGCTCCATCAAGGTGAAGTCCAATTCAAGCTAGCTTGTCATGAATTATTATTATTATTATTCCACTCTTCAAAGACGTTCCTCTTTTAATTGAAACATGCAATGGATTCAAGAAGTCATGAGAAAGGGACTAACGGGATGTAACAAATTTTGGATACTAAACAAAGCTGTATCGGATTTGAAGTCAATTTACAATTGAGACCAGTGTGAAATCCACTGATATGGACCAGCCAAAGAGATGCAATCTTAATCGCCATTGTTGTAGTAGGAGATGGTTAAGCACTTCCTTAATCCTCTCCCATGGAAATCCATGAGCTTTAAAAGTGTTGGGCTGGATCCTGTCCAATGTTTTTCTTTAATCATGACTACTTTATGACCTATACGGTATACAGAACTGGTCCATATGTTTTAAAACGTGGAGTGGTTCCAAGAACCCAGCTGCATGGAAGTAGTAAAGTATGAGCATGTGTGATCCTGTTGACAGACCCTGCTTCCCGGCAGTGAATCTTGTGGGTGTAGCAGCACATTTTTCAATCATCCTGTTTGGAAGAATTGACGCTGCAAAGCAGTGCCTGTCAGCAGAGTTGTTCTGGCTTACGTATTCCTTGGCCAACATGGCTGCTCTGCATGGAGGATTTTAGAATGTCTGTCAAAACCTTGGGCCCATTTAGGGCCAAATTACACATTACTGTCTGGAAAAAAAAATGTGATTTCTGTTTCTTGATTATAATTTTGAAATAGCATGTCAGAAAGTGTAATCCAGGATATGGCAGCTTTGGGTCTTTGCCCTTGTTGTCTTAGTAATCTCAGCTCCCCTGCATGCTAACACTGGAAACTTCCTTTGAAAATGAATGAAAAGGATTCCTCCTCCCCAATGAAAATAGTTTCCTGGGGGACACTTTTAATTAAAATCAGCACTTTGAACGTAAGAACATAAGAAGAGCCCTGCTGGATCAGGCCAAAGGCCCATCTAGTCCAGCTTCCTGTATCTCACAGTGGCCCACCAGATGTCTCAGGGAGCACATGAGACAATATCCTATTATCCTGTATCCTATATCATGTTGCCACTCCTTTGTACCTGGCATTCTGAAGAAGTCTACTACTAACGGAGGTTGCACAACCCATCATGGTCTGTAGCCCACGATGGACTTTTTCTCCAGAAATCTGTCCAAACCCCTTTTAAAGGCACCTAGGCCAGATGCCATAACCACCTCCTGTGGCAAGGAGTTTCACAGATTAATGACCTGCTGGGTAAAAAAGTATTTACCATACTTTTATAGGTCCACACTGGCAATTTTAATTCAATAGGTAGCCAGTACAACTGTTTTAATGTAGGTCTTCTCTGTTTCGGTCTGCTTATTCAGCCAGAGATGAATGTATTATGGCTTTGAATATTTAAATAGTCAATAAGAATATTTTGAATATTTAATATTTAGAATTAATTCCCCTTTTCTCTAATCATTGCAGCCCACCTTCACCATAAATGTCCACAAGGTAGCTAACAACAATCCAAGGCAAGCAATTAAAACAAAATCAAACAATGAAACCATCAAGTAAGCAGTAAGCAATAAATAATAGCCAATAAAAACACAAATGTAGCCCAATAATCACTCAGGGCATAATCCTATCCTGGAGTTAGGCTGGCACAGTTAGGCAAAGTTTGGCTGGCAGAAGGGACACCGTAAAGTATGCTTGGACCACTCGGAGTCAGAGAGGCCGGCACACAGATGTGCGCCAGCCTCTCTGACTCCAAGAGTGGTCCAAATAAGCTTTATGGTGGCCCTTGTTCCGGCCAAACTTTGCTGGCCTAACTGTGCCAGCCTAACTCCAGGTTAGGATTGTGCCCACAGTGTAGTCTAGCTAATCACTCAATTAACCCAAATGTTCTTTGTCTCTAACTTGCTCTCTGAATCTGAGTAATAAGGGAGCCAAATGAAACACCCTTGGCTCCTTCATTTTTACAGACCATATATTTTTGTAAGCTGCCCAGAGAGCTTTTGAAGCTATGTGGGTGGGATGTAAAGCTCGAAAGCAAATAAATTACATAAGTGGCATTGGATGGTGTTTCTATGGGTTCACATAGTCATGCTGGGAAATCAGTGGTACTAGTGGATGTGATGAGTGTTTATAGACCAAGAGTTTGGCAGTGAAAGCAAACTCGTCTTTTTGTGTCTTGAAGGCACTTCATTAGATTCCTAGGGCACAGTCTTAACCTGGACTTAGGCTGGCACAGTTAGGCCAGCAAAGTTTGGCCAGCACAAGGGACACCGTAAAATATGTTTGGACCACTCTTGGAGTCAGAGAGGCCAGCACACAGCACACAGACGTGCACCATTCTCCCTGACCCTGAGAGTGGTCCAAACATGGTTTACAGTGGCTCTTGTGCTAGCCAAACTTTGCTGGCCTACCTGTGCCATCCTAACTCCAGGTTAGGATTGCGCCCCGGGTGCCCCTAGCTAAAGGATCTTATGAGCAAAGTTCATAAAACACCTCTACCTGAGCGACTGGAGAAATGCTGCTCTGCTTCTATCCAAGTAGACAGCCCTAAACAAAACATACTATTGGCCACTGAATTAGAATAGCAGCAACATTCTATTTGGTACATAGTGCTGACACAACGTTGTTGCATCAATGCTACAGCATTAGCACTGATGCGGGACACCGAGCAGCACCCCAGCGTCGGCGCTAAAACTCTCAAGCCGACGCTACAAGCAGAGTCGGCTTGAGACCACCGACGGGAAGCCTCCCTTGCACCAACTGAAGCCGGTTGGTGCGAGGGAGGCTCTGTGCTGAGACGGTATGGGGATTGGTGGGGGGGAGGGAGGATGGGGGTGGGATGTGGGCGGGCTCAGGAGGCAGCCATACGGCCACTTCCTAAGCCTGCTTGGGAGGCCATGCGGCCCCAATTTGGGCTGCGCTGTCTCCTCGGATCCAAGGAGCGCATACGGTAAGGGAGCGAACGCTCCCTTGCCACATGGCGGCTCTGTAACACTGGACTAGGCCCTAGTACATGCAAGGTGGCTAAATGGTTCACCTTCTTCTCAAGTCCAAACAGGCAGCAGGTCCAGGCTGGGGCATCTTGGACTGAGGAGAAAGGGATCTCAAAGTCTGGTGATCTGATCTTTGATGATATCTGAAGGTGGTGTGATGGTCTTGATGGTGTGATGGTCTTGAAGATCTGATGGTGGAATGGTCTGTACCCCCAAAACTGGGTATCTTTATACCTCTCTAGCACAATCAATTATCCTATCCGGATAAAGGTCAGCCATCTCCTGATGGGGTGATGGAACTTTCGGAGGTCACAGACTGGTCAGAAAAGGTTAAATAAACAACTTAAGTGATGGGTCTCAGCTGTGCGGACTCTTCCTGGTTGCAGCACTAGCTGGATGGAACCTTCCTGATGGCAAGCTGGTGGTTCAGTGTCCCTGACTCCAGCTATGACCTCACACCTTTTTGCAGAAAGCCAGACAAATAGGAAATTATATCAGGAAGTGAGCTGATTACCACCAGCTGATATTTTAGCAGCTTCAGCTGTTTCCCACAAAATGGAGTCATGTTGACAAAATGGAGTCAAACCATGGCCTAGCCTTCTTTTGCTCTTTACAGGCTCCAGCCTCTCCTAAGCAGCGTTGGATATGACGCTGGCCCCTTGCCCTCGCCAGTCCGGCACTGCTTAGGATTGCGCTCTCAGTCAGAATATAAACTGACAGAACTTGTTGCAGAACTCGTTCTGGCTAAGGCACTTATTATGTGAAACACTTTGCCCCACTCTTATCTGGTGACAGTGCCAGCAGTGTGCGTTCTCTGTCAGCACGAACAGTCACAAAAGCTGATGTGGCTGCATGCCATAACGTGGCTGGGACATGAACAATGGCACTACATAGGCCCTTGAATGCTTGCTTTTTTGGTTTTCAAAAATCAGCCACAGGGGCTCGATCCAGATTGCAGTCATGGTGGAGGGCAAGGGTGAGATCCATCATCCACTTTCAGTTTAAGTGGATGGTTTACATTCATTTTGGGCCCACCCTCTGGTTCATTTTTAAGAAAAAGATGAAGAGGATGCCAGGGCCAAACTGTGAGTTTAGCAAAATGTGTAGTCTGACTGTTTTATCCTTCACTGCTCCTACTCTTGCTATGTAATAGTACCCTAATGTACTATTGATAGTTCCAGACTACAGTGGCATAGCTATGCCATCTGTCACCTGCAGGTAATTTTTTTTTACACCCATCCTCGAAGCACTTCCAGTTTTTGCTGAAAACAAGAAGTGCATTTCTAGGGCCTCCAACAGGACTTCTGAGGGTTGGGAAGACTCTGTGTGACCTTCCCGACCCTTAGAAGGTATGCTGGAAGCCTTAGAAGTGCACTTCCAGGTTTTAGTGGAAACTGGAAGTGCATTTTTCAGACCTCGGGCAGGCCTTGCAATTGCCTCCTGGTCCTCTTTCGCTATGCTACTACTAGACAGGCAGCCCAATCCTAATGTGTGTGGGTGCAGGCAGGCCTCCAGAGGAGGAGGCGGGTGATGCCTGGGGATATTTGCCGAAAGGGAGAAAGCTGAAAGGGAGAACACCTTTGTGGTGCTTCTTTTCTCTTTTGTCAAATCCCTCCTTTAAAAAAAATCAGTATTACTTTTGGATTAAACCCATGATCTGCACCCCCAATTTCAAAAAAGCCTGAACTAACATTAAAACGAAAACATAAAAAGGCATGCTTTAAAAGTGTCTCACTTTTCAAAAGCAGAATACTGAGCATTGGTCAGCCATATTAGAAAACTTGGTTAAAGTTGGTGAGGTCTGCCATATATTTTTGAAGTTCACTTTAACCCTGAGCTCTGAGTGGCAGCAGTTTGTTTAGATGAATTACTTTCTAATTTCTGCCTTTCCTGCTTTTTTAGACGTGCCTTTAAATTACTGTTTAGGAGCCTGTGCTGGAGGTGCCACCTTGAGTAATTTATGAAGATCTCCTGCTTTTTCTGAAGGCATGACTTACATGGTCAAGCCACAGTTCAGTATATGTGACCCGTAGCTGAATCCTTCGTGTATAGATAGAGTTTGCTCGTTTTCCCAGAACGATGGACAGTGGGGTAAAGAAAAGCAATGGAAAGAGCCTGAAGAGTAAAATATGGAAGGCTTCAACCACAGCTCAGTGATATAGGCTCCCAGTGAGAAGAACTGAACGCATGGCCAATAAGGGAAGGAAAAACTGCTAATGTTCAGAAGCGCTTGATGACAAGCTTTCTCAAGCTCACACAAGTAGAGCTCTTCAGTCTGTCGAAATGCAGGAGAATCTTGACTACCTCAAGTTCTTACATAAAAAAGTTTACATTTTTTTTAAATTAGCCCTGTCTTTATTTGGTGGCTGTACCGGGGGGGGGGGTAGATTGCGACAATCCTTGAACTGTTTAGGAGTCTTTCCGTTTGGAATCCAAACCACTGGAAATACACATCCAAATCCGCTCCTTAGGTAAACCTGAGGCAAAATATCACCACAGGCTCAACCTGCAGCTTTATCTGTTTTTCATATTTCTCAAACCTCCTGCAGTGCTTGCTAGATAACTGTGAGCCCAACGTATGGTGATAGGCCCCCAAAAGGCTACTACTGCATCCTATGGGCCCCAAGGTAGCCATAGGAGGCCCCTAGGGGAAAGGGGTCATTTGGTGCTGGCCTGCCAATGGGCCTCGTCAAGTCTGCACCTCCCGCATCCAGTTCTGCCCCCTCTCTGCCTCTCCCCCCCCTCTTTATTGCTGGCCGGTACTGCTGGAGTGCTGGCAGGCTGTACTGCCCATGCTGAGGTGTGGCCCCAGTACAGGTGGTATTTACTCTCCAGGTACCGTAAACATGCTTTATGGCATGTTTATGACACCTGGAGCCAACGCCAGCAAAAAAAGCCTTAGGATTGGGCTCACAATTTCCTCCAATTCTAATTATACTCAATTGTTAAAATGTCTTTTCATCAACCAGTGCATTTTTAAAATACATCTTTTGATGAAGGGCATTTTTTTTTAAATCTAAGACCTGAATATTTCATTTTGTTCCAAAATTTCTACAGCTAATTTCTACAAGAGCGCATGAATGCAGCACATGCCGGGACCACATATATAACTCTGAAGTTGTGTTTGTACATCTCCGATAGAGAGCACTCATACATAAACCTTGGCATCGATCTATGATACACAATAAGATCAATCAGGCATTAAAAGCTTCTTGCACAGTGTAGTATTTATATAAAAAGTGAATGTACTATATTTTCAGGTATTCAGATCCAAAGAAGGAGCATTTTCAGCAAGCTAAATGAAGTTTTATGTCAGTCAAATCCATAAATCATACCAGACAGTAGGATTAGAGAAGTAATGAAACTAATTAGGGGATCATTAGAGGGGTATGCACTGGGCATATTTTTGCGTATGTTGTTTTGGTCTGCAAGCTCATTAAAACTCCAGTGCCTCCTGAAATACCTTGACATGAAAGGTGATGATGAATCTAGCTATAAAGACTGAAAATGATTCAAAGCAGGCTGTCAAAAGAATTGGACAGTGACACATTATCAACTTGTTAGAGTGTACTTATCTTTATTTATTGTATTCAATTAGCACATAATGGACATAGATTGGAAACAGAAGCATTCAACTGAGTAGGCGTTCATTTGGCAGCCTGCTTTAATTAGAATGAGGTTTTAAAAAAATACGCACCTAAATAGGTGAAAATTGTTGAGTTGACACATTATTGCAGACTCTTGAATTTCAGCAAAATCATGAGATGCTGCGTCCATATTTTGAAAACCTCAAATTGTTCTGTAGGTTCATAATGTGCTATCCCTGCCATTATGTCACAAAGTGCTCTGTACAGCTGTTTCAAAGCCTAAAACATCATCCGTTGGTTTATTGCACTTAAAGAGCTCAGCCATATTTCAAGGGTGCAATTTAAGGGATTTAGCAGGGGGAGGGAGACGAGGTGATGGTATTGGTGGTGGTAGTGGTGGTGATGGAGTTTCTGATTCATAGCAAGATTCAAAGCACTGCTGTTGGCTATATTCAAGATGAAATTGCAAAAACAACAGTGAATTTGATGAGCATTTGTTAGCGTTACGTTTTGGTGCCTCAGAATAGCCAGACTGATACGCGCTTTAAGATATAATTACGTATGGTCTAAAGCAGTGCTTCCCAAAGTTATGCATTGTGACCTATTATTGGGGAGCAAAACTAAGCCATTCTCCCTAAAGGGGCGTGGCCCGGTTTTGGGTGTCCTGATGGTGCTGCAGTGATCGTTGTGCCACAGGGAACCCAGGGGCTTTTGTCCCCTTACCTGTGTGTTCATGGGGGGGGTGAGCTTCTGTAGAGTTGAGGAGGCCTGCAGCCCCCTCCGCAGATCTATCAAAAGCCAGGAAAAGCCCCAATTTGCCCTCAGAAGCACACTTTTGGTTTTCATGCAAAAACTGCTGTGCCATCGGGACACCCCCGCCCCAGCCTCAGTCTTTGCCCCTGCAGCACTTTACAACACCCCCAAAGTCCGAGTAGGACTTTGGAACCACTGGTCTAAAACAAGAAGGGTGTATGTATGACTGCCCTTCCTATTTCCCTAAATACTGACCCTGCTTTTCTCTCTTCACATTCATGCTATCAAGGAAGACTGACTACAACTATCAAATTTTTCACATGCCTTTGAAAATAGGAATAGAGTCAACATCTGCTGCCTGACTCATTCTGTATCTATTTGAAAAAAAGAGCCAAAAGTTTTAAAAGAAAAGAGTAACTTAGTTACCGGTGTCCTCTAAATTTTAATTCACACTTTTTAAATGTGGTAATTCAAATTCTAACAAGGTTATTTTTCCATTATCAGTTTTATCTAGGCTATTTCTCATGACGAATGTACTTCCATCTGCTGAGAGCCAGCGTTTTCCCACATTCAAGAACCGACTCAGGGACCGTGCAAAGCTTATGACTGTGTTGGAAGAATGGGTGTAGATGGTAGAAAACATTCAGCACTGTGTCGTCTATACAAAGGCTAGATGCATAGAAACTGCTCGCATGTGGGCTGTTGTACACTTGGTCACAGACCCAGCATTTTGCTTGTTTATATGTGTGTAGAGTTTATTCAGGGATGTGGTGGTGCTGCAGGTTAAACCGCTGAGCTGAGCTTGTTGACCAGAAGGTTGGCAGTTTGAGACCATGTGACAGGGAGCTCCCGTTGCTTGTCCCAGCTCCTGCCAACCTAGCAGTTCAAAAGCACATAAAAATGCGAGTAGGTACCACTATGGTGGGAAGATAACGGCGTTCCATGTGCCTCAGCGTTTAGTCATGCCGCCACATGACCATGGAAGCTTGTCCTCAGACAAATGCCGGCTCTTCAGCTTAGAAACAGAGATGAGCACCACTCCCTACAGTCAGTCACAACTAGACCATTTGGTCGTGGGGAGACCTTTACCTTTTAGCTTTTAGGCTTTATACAGATGTTATGCTGAATGAAATTATAGCAGGGGACTGGCAGTGGGCACAGTCCCACTTCCCCTTCTCTGTTTTCACTCTACATACATAGCAATAATACTTGCACAGTTCAAAGTGCTCTCACCTCCCCCTGAATATGGTTAATTGTACTGGTTGTTGCTACATGTGAAATTGGCATCATGGAATCACTTTATGATGATTTCACAAGATTAAAAAGTAAGGTGGTAAGTCAACTGTATCTCTTATGCAGAAAGTACACAGCCGAGAATGTAAGCTCCTATATGTGATGATCATTGGATTGGCAAGGAGTCAGACATTATGGAATAACATCATGGAGTCCCTTAGTTCCATTTTTACACATTCTTTTGATTTTTTTTCTTTTGTAGATTTGTTGGCGAACTGGACAAAACCAAGACTGGTTTTGCTGGACTGTGGACATGGCTCCCTACATTGAACTGAACTCTACTCCATATGGGGTCCGCTCAGACATGAACCTGGGCAGAGCCTTGTAATTGCCTAGAGATGTTGACCAGTGGCGTCCCTACAGGAGGAGCGGAGATCTACGTTTTACAAGGAGCCTTACCTTGTCGTGGAAATGGCTCCTTTCCTGTGCCACTTTAGCCAATCCTCAGGGGGAAAACCAACGTCTTGGCATTGCTTACTGGCTACAGCAGCAAGTAAGAGGAGCGATTTATATGGGAGGGTAAGCCTTCTTGCAAAACTTAGAGCTCCGTCCCCCCTGTAGGGATGCCACTGGTGTTGGCTTTGCACAAGACTATGAATTTGATTATTTTTTCCCCTTTAAACTAGAGGAGATGGCTTATTGTGTTTCAGGTACCATTTGGGGTCTTTTCTACTAGTTCAACTTATCAATTGGGGTGGATAGTCTCACCTGTTGGGGTGAGAGTGACTTTCAGTGGCACTTTGTGCCCCTGATAGCCTTGGCTGCTCCTAGAAATGCTCACTGCCCCATCTCACTGGGTTGAAACAAGGTGCTCCATCCACTGAAAGTGACAGCGTTTGTGTCCCCCTCCCACTTCCATGTCATTGATTCTCTGGCAGGGTGATCAGATGACATAAGCACAAAGGAGGACACTGCTCCAAAATGTAGAACATTCAAGAAAAATGTGGGACATTACAAAATAAAGGCTAAAACCACTCATATGTATTAATTTTTTTGGGGGGGGTCTTCTCCTTTAATGCACCCCAACAAATGAAGGAACAAACATGCAAGCAAGTGATGCACGCAGCCCCTCTTGATGCTGGCACCCCCAGTCTGCCTTGAAATGTAGGACATTTTGAAATTTACCCAGGGCAGAAGGTTGAAATGTAGGACATGTCCTGGAAAAAGAGGACATCTGGTCACCCTGTTCTCTGGGGATGCAGGACTGGAAGGAACATATAAAGGAAAAAGAGAGAATAACATTCCCAGCATCCCCAGTTGTGGCCTTGCCCTTCTTAAGGGAAGGGGTGGGGCACAATGGAATCAGAAAGCATATTGAGGCTTACCTGCCAATTGGGTTGGTTGCTGGGGGTGCAACCCTAAACTGAGTTAGGCCGGCATAAACTGAGCCAGCAAAGTTTGGCCAGCACAAGGGCCACCGTAAAGTATGTTTGGACCACTCTCGGAGTCAGAGAGGCCAGCACACAGACGTGACCCATCCTCCCTGACTCGGAGAGTGGTCCAAACAACATGCTTTATGGTGTCCCTTATGCTGGCCAAACTTTGCTGGCTTAGTTTATGCCGGCCTAACTCAAGTTGAGGATTGTGCTCTTAACCACCTATACCTTCAGCTCACCTCTTCCCTAAACAAATCTATACACAAAGAGGATGAGGAAGAGAGGCCAGGCTGTTGACCCTTCCTATTACCAGTTTGTGTGTCTGACAGGCAACGTTATTCTTTCCTCTAAGTGTGCCTCCCTCGGGAAGGAGCACAGCACTGCTTCCTGCAACACATATCTCATACCTTGTGAGAATTTCTCTGCCTTCCTCTCACTCCCTGCTCTCAGACTGTAAATCATATTTTAAAACACATTAGTGTAATGTTTCTGGAGCTGATGTTAAGTGAGCTTTTGGGATCGTATCTGCTGCTAAATCTTGTCTGAATTCCCTCGCTTCAGAAGACTTTACAGCATATTTCACCTTAACAGACAAGGCATTTCCATATCTGAGATTCGCTTGGGTTTTTTTTTTGCTTTGTTTTAAACAACCCTCCTGTAATCTTGATGAGTGATGGATGGCCTTGGGGAAGAGAACTATTGATATGTGTTGCAGTTGGTTCTCTTCTCCCATCTAAGAAAAAAAAGGAAAGGTATGACATTTCATGAAGAAGCAGAAGGTAATAGCTATTCCTGTTAGCCTGAGAGGCTCCTCTGTTGCTTGATTCCTAAAATGTTTTACTGCAAGACAGAAGAAATGATAAGGCCATGATTATCTGGGCCAGGATATTGTTATGGAAAACACTTGAGTAATTTCTTCTGGAGCTGATGTTGTGCAAGGTATGATTTTCCTTTTCAGTACTCATGGCCTTCTTGGCTTGCACATTCACAGTTGTTCAGGGGCCATTCCATTGTCGCAACCAAACTCTTGGTGCGTGAAAATCATGTCAAGTGTGATACTGTTGATAATATGCTGGGCCTCCGAGACCCGAGTTCAAGTTCACATCCTTGCTGACGCATGCATCCACCAAATGCTCTTAGGACAGTGACTGCCTTTCAGCTTCAGATTCTTGTCTGATAAATGGGATCAAGAAGGACCTGACTGCATCGGGAGTGTGTTGATGATCAAATGCAAGAACAGCTGGAAAGCGGAGAGAGTGCAGTGGTTTGGGAGTTGGACTTATACCTGGAAGACCCAGGTTCCAAGTCCTCACTCAGCCATGAAGCTTCCTGAGAGCGCAATCCAAAGGGTGCTCTAGGCTGGCACAAGTAGATTCCGGGTGTCACAAATGCACCACGAAGCACGTTTATGCTATTTCGGAGGACCCAGAGGCTGGTGCAAGCAGCCTGTGCCAGCCTTCCTGAGCCCAGCCCTGGCCTATGCCAAAAGATAACACTGAGTCTTGCAAGGCCAGCTCAGGGGCTTGGGGAGGGTGGCAGGATGAGTAACAGAGTGGAGGGAGGGCAGGCCGGCCCGGGGAGGGGGAGCAGAGGCAGGATCCAAGCTTTGGGCCAGATCCTAACCCCCATTCCCCTGCCTGGTCGGTCTCAATTCGGACACTTAGGAGTTCACTGCCAATTTTGGTAGCACAGCTCCAATTAGCCCCATTGAGGCCACTGTGCACTACTCAGGGGAAGGGAAATTTTTCCCCTTTCCCTAGGTAGTGCAGCAGCAGTTCTGAGCCTTGGGCTGGGTATGGGGCAGGCATGCCTATTCCAGCCTGGGTTTGGATTGCGTTGCAGGTGTCCTATCTATCCATCTATCTATCTATCTATCTATCTATCTATCTATCTATCTATCTATCTATCTATCTATCTATCTATCTATCTATATATATATATATATATATATAAAAGAGAGAGCCCCCACTTGAAATATCCCTCTTTAGACAGTTAGCAAGGATAACTTCAGTATCCTTTAGGGAAAGAAATATAGCTGGGGGTTGCAGGAAAGAATATGGAATTCCACAGCGGACTTCAGTATGGCTTTCTGGCTGAATTCTGCTTTCAGGGAACAACAAGAATACATTCTGGATTAAACAAGATTTATTTATTAAGTTTAGAGCGGTAATGGAAAAAACAAATATTGCTTGGATAAACCAAGCAATCTCCATCTGTTATGAGGAGTGGGTGGTGGACACAGTGGAAAGTCACACCTGATTCCTGCTGAGGCAATATGGCTTCAGGGGAGATTCTCGTGAGAATGGCCTCTACTCTGTGTTTTCCATACCACTCTACAGTATACTGGCCTCTGGTGGATGGATAGGTGCTGCTTAGATGGACCAATGGCCTTCTGCAGTATGGACATTCTTAGGGCCTGAAATCTGGCATGCAGTTTGACAGCCATGTCCTTTCCAATTTGTCCCACAGGATTCCCAACAAAAGCCAAGAAGACCCCAGCAGTGGTGAAGGCCTGGGATAGTGGCTGAGTTCACATCTGGAAGTGGGAATAAGCCTAAGGCTCCTGGTGTTCCTTGGCTCCCTGCTGAAAATGATTGAGCTTGAATGAGCATTTGTTGCAATCTTTGCAACCTGATCTCTAAGACTGGTTCGGCTCTTTAGATAGAATATGACCTTGAGATAGGGATAACTCCTAACCTCCCTCTGACCCTGGCAGTGCCTCTTAAGCAAACAGAGGTTCTTTGTTTAAGGTTAGCTTGAGCCCGAGAAGGTTTATGGAGCAACGGGGGCATATTTAGCTTCCAGATATGAAGTGCCTGTACACATGTGTGACCAGAAGGATAATGCTTTTATTTCATCTGTGAATAAGTATTGATTAAATGGAAGGGGAAAACAATCTGCACAAATATTGATGTATCAATATGTCATCCAGTCATCAAACGTCCTTAAAAAAATGTTTGAAGAAGGGATCTTTTGATGCAGGGAATGCAAAATTCAACAGAGAGACAAAAATCTTTCTTTACTTAAGAAAAAAGAAAACAAATGTAACAATCTACATTTATCAGCTGTTCTTCCCCCCCCCCCCAGGAAACTTTTTCTGGAATAATCTGGCTCTCCCACCAAAATTTGGGAACAGACAGTGGCATCACTAGGGTTTGCATCACCCAGTCCGAGAGCGCATTGCTTCTCCCCCATGATGGACTTCCTCCCATACCAGACCATATCAATAAATCACAATATCACATGCACAACCTAAATCAGTGCCATCACTAGGGCTGGTGTGACTGCCCTTAACTTTATCTATTTATTTAATATAGTCAATAATATGGTACAAGTCATCCAGCAAATCAGTAACCAACAAAAAACTCATACAATTGAATGAGAGTTCTGGTATTAGCTCCGATACAAGGAAATGAGAGCTGACTCATGTTAATACTTTACTGTTTCCCTGCTGTGTCTTAATAACACCTCATTGGCTCTCAGAACGATCAGTTTCATTTGTCAGTTTTGAGTTAAAGAAGTCAACCTTTTGTTATATAAGGCAGCAATGTTTTCTTTTTCTGGTTATTTGGCTATTACGTGTGATAGAATACAGATATATCAACACAGTTTGCTTCATTGCATTCTTCACTAAATTCCACATTGCATGCTACATAACATGGAAGTTGTGTATGAAGTATTAATGTCATAATTGTCATAATTTTGGCCAGAACTGATGTCACACAACCCCGAGTGTGTCACCCGGTGCTCCCTAGCGACCCCACTGGGAACAAATATCATTATGGAGGGGCCATCCAATTCTATCCGTTCTCAAGCTTCCTTAAGAGCCTGTAAACACTGGAACATATTGATGGTAACATTGAATGTTGGGTTGGGAGATCTCTTTGAAGACTGGTCAGACCAAAGCAGACCAAAGGAGTCTGCTTCAGGAGAATGACTAAGGGCCTGATCCCATTGGGCTCAGTGTGGGTGGCACCGCATGTGCTGGTTCAGCGCCATCCTTGCGCCGTCCTTGCTCACCCAGAGGCACCCCTGCAGAGCCAATGAATGGTTAAGCTTTACCTGTCGCCAGTGTTGCAGCTATTCTGAGCAGGTGGGGAGGGTGGAATTGGGGAGGGGAGGGGTGGAGAGGGGGGTTGGACCAGCATTGACCTCCACTGCTGGATCTTATCCCCCACCTTGGCCTGGGCAGCCCAACACAGGGCTGTTCGATTCTCCAATGGCAAATAGCCGGCACAGAGTTGAGGAATCTCATTTACAGGAGATATGACTTTTCTCAGAGAAAGGGGATGAACATCCCTGGAGGAAACCCAGCGGCTGCCTGGCTGCTGATGGCTACAACGGTAGCTGTTTTGCTACTGCGCCTCCTGCAGTGCCCAGGAAGCTCAGGATTGGGCTGCTAGGCTGCAATCCAATGAACCTTTTCCTGAGAGTAAGCCCCAGTAGACTTACTTGGGGGTCAATGGGCAATTTTGGGGGTCAATGGGCAATTTTCACAATGGAGAGAGGTGAAAAGTGGAGTGCCCCAGGGATCTGTCTTGGGGCCTGTGCTTTTCAATTTATTCATAAATGACTTGGAGACAGAGATAAGCAGTGAGGTGGCCAAGTTTGCAGATGACACTAAACTTTTCCAGGTGGTAAAAACCAGAAAGGATTGTGAAGAGCTCCAGAAGGATCTCTCCAAGTTGGGGGAATGGGCAGCCAAATGGCAGATGTGTTTCAACATAGACAAATGTAAAGTGATGCACGTTGGGGCAAAAAACCAAAACTTCACCTATAGGCTAATGGGTTCTGAGCTGTCTGTGACAGCTCAGGAGAGAGATCTTGGGGTGCTGGTGGACAATTCAATGAAGGTATCGACCCAGTGTGCGGCAGCAATTAAGAAGGCCAATTCCATGCTTGGGGTAATTAAAAAAGGGGTTGAGAATAAAACAGCCAATATTATCATGCCATTGTACAAATTGATGGTAAGGCCGCACCTGGAATATTGTGTCCAGTTCTGGTCGCCGCATCTCAAATAGGACATAGTGGAGCTGGAAAAGGTGCAGAAGAGAGCAACGAAAATGATTACGGGGCTGGGGCACCTCCCTTATGAAGAAAGACTGCAGCGTTTGGGGCTCTTCAGTCTAGAAAAAAGGCACCTGAGGGGGGACATGATTGAGACATACAAACGTATGCATGGAAGGGATAGAGTCGATAAAGCGATGTTCTTTTCCCTCTCTCAAAACACCAGAACCAGGGGGCATCCGCTAAAACTGAGGTTTGGAAGAGTTAAAACAGATAAAAGGAAATACTTTTTTACCCAGCGGGTAGTTAATCTGTGGAACTCTTTGCCACAGGAGGTGGTGATGGCATCTGGTCTTGATGCCTTTAAGAGGGGATTGGACAGATTTATGGAAGAAAAGTCCATTGTGGGCTATAGGCAATGATGGGTTGTAGCCTCCTTACATTAGTAGTAGGCTACTTCAGAGTACTGGGTGCAAGGGAGTGGCAACAGGATCCAAGCATCTTGTTGTCTCATGCCTCCCTGGGGCACCTGGTGGGGCTGCTGTGAGATACAGGAAACTGGATTAGATGGGCCTTTGGCCTGATCCAGCAGGGCTCTTCTTATGTTCTTATGTTCTTACTTCTGAGTAAACATACATAGAATTGTGCTGCAACTGTGATCAGACACAAATCCAGGAATATTAAAGATGCCACTGGATCTTAAAGTGAAATTTTAAGGCAAATGTGGAGCCTCTGCTTGGGTAAAACATCCGAAGTTAAGTGGTCATGCGGATGAAGGAATGGCAAAACTGAACAGTGAGGACAGGGAACCATTTATTGATTTATTTTGCTACAGTATGTAAACTACTTTGTGAACTACTCCTGTTGAAAAGCAGAAATATTCTTAACAACAGCAGCAACAACTACAACCGTTTGATAAAATTCATTATCTAGTGTCCAACAATCCATAAGGTTATAACACTGTGAACACAGAAGTTCACATCTTTCTTGGATTGGTATGCTATTATTAAACATGGCCAAAATGTTTTGCTTTTGCATTTGGGAGCTGGGATATCAAAATATGCTCACTCACTTCATTTGCATCTTGGAAAGGTTGAATGTCCAGCATATTAAACTCTTTATCTTGGTTTCTCGTTCTGAATGTTTATGTGGCTAAAAGGATCTTTATCTGACTCGGTAGACCTCAAAGGTCTCTGTCTCAATATTCTTCAAAGTCTACACATTTGTTGGCTCCAAGGGATGGTGAACAATCTCACCTGTGTGAGTCGTCGGCACCCTGTATTTCTAATTTCAACTGTATGGCTCATGAGAAAAGCAATGGGGGATGTAATAGTTTAAGCTGGAGCTACAGGAACCCAAAGCAGACCTCCTTGATGATAAGCGTGCAACAAAATATTTGCCTAAGAGATAAATTGTGACTGAGCTGGTTCC
The DNA here is from genome assembly GCA_029204185.1 of Lerista edwardsae. Lineage (NCBI taxonomy): Eukaryota > Metazoa > Chordata > Lepidosauria > Squamata > Scincidae > Lerista > Lerista edwardsae. The sequence continues at coordinate 9,940,266 of JAJKFI010000048.1, forward strand.
TTTCTACTCCCTATCACAATAGGGACTGCTTATTTAAAGCCAAGGTCCCTTGTAAGAGAGAGAGAGAGAGAGAGAGAGAGAGAGAGCGAGAGAGAGCGAGAGAGAGAGAGAGAGAGAGCGAGCGAGAGAGCGAGAGCGAGAGAGCTGAACGCAATGATGTAGTTAAGTACTCAGAGATTTAGGAGTAGTTTTTTTCTGCCTGTCGCAAGGCAAATTAATTCAATGGTCAAATGTAGCACTATTACACAAACGCAGGCATTTAGCATGTGTCAGGAAGCATATTTCATTCTAATAGTTCACTAGTTAGGAGCATATCCTACCGACTATAAATTAACACCTTCCTGTCTTATGGAATAATGGAAATCATGTTGCACGCAAAGCCCTACATTTCCATCCCCATTTGATATCCCCAAACCACTTGCCAAGGCCAGTTCTTTTACAAGCACATGTCCCTCTAGGTCCATGGTTGGCCCAGCCATGAAGAGACATGATGCAGCTTGCATCAGGGCGGTAAGAGGACTGGTAGAGTTGGGGTGTCCTTCATCCCAAGTCTGCCACTACCTCCCTCCAGTTCATCTTGTGCGCTGGGGAGATTGTTCTACTCCTCATTTGCTAAACATGAGCAATCAGGTCGTCTCCTTCTCTCCCCATGCTCTGTCATTGCACAGAGCTTAGAGGTTAAGGAACATTTCACTACCCCCTCCTTTGCTCCATACTTGTGTGGCACTGAACGTTTCAAAGGATGCATTCTTTTTCAACAAGACAAGCTTCAAGCAAGAATAGAGAATTATGAGGAGCAAAGAGGTTTTTTTT
>JAJKFI010000048.1:9941178-9978015 GCA_029204185.1 Lerista edwardsae
CCCCCCCCCCCCCCCCCCCCCCCCCCCCCCCGACGATCATTCAGTTCACCTGTCTCTGCCTACTTGGTTCTTATGAAGCATCATGTTGGCAGGGCCAGGCAATTTGGAGGAGTGTGTCCCCCTTCCCTTTAGTTCACTTACCAGATGTGCAGCCTCCCTGCTTTGTACCACTTTGCTTTGATAGGAATGGGAGTAGTGCAGACTGGGAACCTAGACTGCACCACTTTCAATTATATCCAACAGAAGCCGCATGGAACAAGGAAGGCTGCATGCTGTACTCCTGGTTGATAACAGGAAGGGGGGGATGGAACCAGTGGTGGGATTGAGGGGGAACGCGGGGGAACTCAGTTCCACTAGTTAAAATTAGGGCTGACTCCGCCCACTTCACTCTCCCTCCTCCCCCTCCCAATTCCTCTGCAAAGAGCTTTTCTTCTTGGTTGGCCAGCAAAGGGAGCGACTCCGGATTCCTAGGGGGGCGAAGGCAGTGATGTCATTCAGGGGGAACGGACCAGAACGGGCGTTCCGGATCTAACGGGCTCCGTGGCTGGTTCCGGGTTCCCGACAAGTGCCAATCAAAAGTGAGTTCCTGTTCCTAAATCATTTAGATCCCACTACTGGCTGGAACACTTTGCCCTCCCCATTATCTATGGTGGATGTGTGCACGAGTGGCATTTGGGGGCAATTCAGGTGGTGTCGGGGCATGCTGCCTCAGAGCTGAGAACTCTTAGACAGGCCCTGTGCCTGTGCCAGTGGGGGAAAAGTGTTAAGACCTTTCTCCCTGCCCTAACCACTGTACCAATGACCACATCCATAGCTTCCTCTTATTTTTACCTCAGGTTCTTCTGCTGCCCTCGGTCTGGATACAGCTCAGAAGCTTGAGTGGTGCCCCCAGCCTCCCTCAAGTTGCTAGTCTCCAAATCTGCACCTTGTTCAGGTGACTGGATAAACTGGGATGACCATGCTTTCTTTTTGTAATCTGTGGTTATTGGTGTTTCACTTACATGAAAGGCTCAATTTCTTTTCTCTCTAGGAAAAGGACTTATACGAGTACATTAGATAATCATTTTAAGCTCTTAGCCCAAGGAGTTCAGGAGCAGCTCTACAAATCACGAAACACTTGAACATTTAGAAAGTAATATACAAGTCATTGCACTATATGCAAATGAATAACGTAACACTGTGGACTATGAGGTTTGACTTTTTTTTTTTAAAAAAAATCCAGTATATGTACCCAATGGCTTTAGAATACAAGCATGCTGAATTTTTGATAAGCAAATCTACTGCCTGATTATTCCGTTTTTAATATGAGACATTAACATTCACAGTGGTGGATCCTAAGGCTGTTCAGAGCTAGTCTGAAATATAAAAATTTTAGGCTTTAGCAAGTTGCCGGAGATGGGAGCCTTGACATTAATTCCTAGTAGATGTTGTGCTATATTGCTGATGTTTTATTTATGTTTTACAAAGTACTGTCAAGTATGCCTCTTAGATCTACATTTATTTCCATCCTCTGCAGGCATATTATAGACACTGATCACTGAGAGTAGTGATACTGTAGAATCATGTCACAGATAATGAAGAATGATGAACAGGTTGAAGAAATTAACCCAACATTATTTTCATACTTCCTGTCCTGAAGCTGCTGCTTACTGTATGTTTCTTTTGTATACGGTAATAAGCCTGAGTTACTCCTTTTACCTAATGGCACATTGCCAGGCAGGAGGGTTGAGGAAGCATCAAGACCAAAAGAATCACATTTTCTTTGAGGTTATGTGCTCTGTTTTTTTTCTCAGAGACATTTTTTAATAGGTAGAAAGGAAACAGTGGGGGAGAAAAGTTTCACAGTCCAAGGGTAGTATTCCGCTGCAGAATGAATGGGTTTCCTGCATACAAATATTGAGGAGCTGTACTTTTTGGCTGCTCTGAGGTGAGGATGCTGTCAAAAGCTTCCTCCCCCTGGTTAGTGATGCTAATTTAAAACATAATGTTTATATTTGAGTATCTATCATGCATGTAACAGTGCAATTCTACGCACGTGGAGTGATCAGATGTCATAACCACAAAGGAGGACCCAGCACCCCAAAATGTAGGACATTCAAGAAAAATGTAGGACATTCAAGAAATTATATATATATATATATAACAACTCCCAACTCCCAAACAAAATAATAATAATAATAATAATAATAATAATAATAATAATAATAATAATAATAATAGTAGTAGTAGTAGTAGTAGTAGTAGTAGTAGTATTTATATACCGCTTTTCTTTGGCCATTAGATTGTTCCTCTGGCTTTAATTCAAAGCGGTTTACATAGGCAGGCTTTATTTCTCTAAACCCACAAGGGGTTTTTACAATTACAAAGAAGTTCTATCTTTCAAGAACTACAACAACATACAGATGGAACTTTCGTGGTTTAGTCTTTCTTTCTGGCCACACAATTGCCTTCCTGCTGGCTGGTAAATGGCTTCTCTGCTCCCACCAAAGAAACAGCTGGCCCAGCATGACTCCTCTCTCACAGGCAGCTGGAGGCAGCTCTTATCAGTCGCAATTCTCAAGGTCTGCTGCTCACAGAGACTTCCGGTGTTCACGAACTGGCGACCTTTGGATCTTATCTTCGGGCAAATGGAGGCTTTAACCCTCTCAACTAAACCTCCAAAAGCAGCAACAGAAGCTCAAAATATGCATGTTAATGGGTACCTCTTCCAATCACGTCCAGGTTTGTACTTGCTATTGCTGAGGAAAGAGACATATTTAGGTCTGGGCATCCTAATCCTAACTAAATCCCAACACCTTGTTTTGGTTGGGGGTGCATTCCCCAACCTGTAGAACAGACAGCCCAATCCTGAGTTGCCTGGGCACTGTGGGTGCAGTGGTAGCCAAACAGCTACACCGCTGCATCCATGGCAGCCAGGCAGCTGTCGGGGTCTCTTTGGGAGAAGGGGACGTTTTGCTGTTTTGCCAGTGGACACTTGAGCAGTCCTGTGTCTGACTGCCCAGCCCAAGGCGGGGGATAAGATCCAGTGGTGGAGGTCACCGCTGAGCCCGTTCTGCCCCTCCCCCCACCCTCCCTGCCCACCCAGGACGTGTGCGCCACTGGTGACAGTAAAACTCAAAACTCACCACTCGCCGGCTCCACATGGGTACCTCCGGGCGGGTACTGCTGGCGCGGAAGGTGCCTTACAGCACCTTTACGGCATCAGCGTGGGTGGCAATAAGACTGGGCCCTAAGTGTGCAGTTTAGGATTTTTCCTGGGTCCAGCATTCTTATTTAGATTATTTTAAAAATAAACCTTCTTAGGTTTATTCTTAGATGATTCTGCTGCATGTCTGAATTGGGAGTGTTGAATTATCCAGGGCGCAATCCTAACTTGGAGTTTGGCCGGCATAGTTAGCAAACTTTGGCCGGCACAAGGGGCACCGTAAAGCGTGTTTGGGCCACTCTTGGAGTCAGGGAGGATGGCTCATGTCTGTGTGCCGTCCTCTCTGACTCCAAGAGTGGTCCATACATACTTTACGGTGTCCCTTGTGCTGGCCAAACCTTGCTGGCCTAACTATGCAGCCTAACTCCAGGTAACGATTGCCCACCCACCCCCATGACGTTCAATGCAGAACCATGGGGTAAATTACAAGACCACATCAGAGGGTGATTGAAGACCAGCAAATCCTACTGTGACACGGCAGGAAGCCTCCTTTTTGGGTGGGTACTTCGGGCTTACAGAGGCCTTTCATTATTTCATGAATTAATTTCTCATCATTGACACGCTGGCAGTTGGCGGCAGAGTATGTCCCACTCCCAGCACTCCCTTTGGGAATTGCTGTCTTACACTTTCCCCTGCAGTAGGTCCTTGCAGAATTATTAAACTTCTGTTGATAAACACTAGTTAGGGCTGCTTTGCTGTCCGCATGTTACTAAGTAAATGAAGTAAGAATCAAAGGGGAAAAAATCAAAGAAAGAAAAGCAAGGAGAGAGGCCGGAGGGGGGAAAAAACAGCTCTAGATTGTATCAAGGGAAAACTACCACTTGTAGTGAAACTTTCCTTTAATGCTAAATGCCACTTTTAAAGATAATGATTTTATAAATAAAGAAAAAAGAAAAAAAATACTTTACTTGTTAGATCTGACAGTTAAAATTAATGGTTTTTCAAAAAGGCAATACGTCCCTTTTGGCTGTTAAGGCTTATCCCAGCAGCAAAACAATTCACACTGAATTGCACGGCTTTTAAATAGCACTTAGCAAACAAGAATTTGTGCCTCTTGCCAGAACAGCAGTGTCCTGAGATCAGTATCCTGATGCCTTAAGAACATAAGAAGAGCCCTGCTGGATCAGGCCAAAGGTCCATCTAGTCCAGCTTCCTATATCTCACAGTGGCCTACCAGGTGCCCCAGGGAGGCATGAGACAACAAGATGCTTGGATCCTGTTGCCACTCCCTTGCACCCGGTACTCTGAAGTAGCCTACTACTAATGTAAGGAGGTTGCACAATCCATCATTGCCTATAGCCCACGATGGACTTTTCTTCCAGAAATCCATCCAATCTCCTCTTAAATTCCCTCATCACCACCTCCTGTGGCAAAGAGTTCCACAGATTAACTACCCGCTGGGTAAAAAAGTATTTCCTTTTATCTGTTTTAACTCTCCCAAACCTCAGTTTTAGCGGATGCCCCCTGGTTCTTGCGTTTTGAGAGAGGGAAAAGAACATCTCTCTATCGACTCTATCCCTTCTGTGCATAATTTTGTATGTCTCAATCATGTCCCCACTCAGGTGCCTTTTTTCTAGGCTGAAGAGCCCCAAACACTGCATTATTTCTTCATAAGGGAGGTGCCCCAGCCCCGTAATCATTTTTGTCGCTCTCTTCTGCACCTTTTCCAGCTCCACTATGTCCTTTCTGAGGTGTGGCGACCAGAACTGGACACAATATTCCAGGTGCGGCCTTACCATCAATTTGTACAATGGCATGATAATATTGGCTGTTTTATTCTCAACCCCTTTTTTAATGACCCCAAGCATGGAATTGGCCTTCTTAATTGCTGCTGCACACTGGGTCAATACCTTCATTGAATTGTCCACCAGCACCCCGAGATCTCTCTCCTGAGTTGTCACAGACAGCTCAGAACCCATTAGCCTATAGGTGAAGTTTTGGTTTTTTGCCCCAATGTGCATCACTTTACATTTGTCTACATTGAAACACATCTGCCATTTGGCTGCCCATTCCCCCAACTTGGAGAGATCCTTCTGGAGCTCTTCACAATCCTTTCTGGTTTTTACCACCTGGAAAAGTTTAGTGTCATCTGCAAACTTGGCCACCTCACTGCTTATCTCTGTCTCCAAGTCATTTATGAACAAGTTGAAAAGCACCGGCCCCAAGACAGATCCCTGGAGCACTCCACTTTTCACCTCTCTCCATTGTGAAAATTGCCCATTGACCCCCACTCTCTGTTTCCTGGCCCTCAACCAATTCTGAATCCATAAGAGGACCTGCCCTCTTATTCCCTGACTGTGAAGTTTCTTCAGCAGCCTTTGGTGGGGGACTGTGTCAAATGACTTCTGAAAATCCAGGTATATGATATCCACAGGTTCACCTACATCCACGTGCCTGTGGACCTTTTCAAAGAATTCCAAAAGGTTTGTGAGGCAAGATTTACCCTTACAGAAGCCATGCTGACTTTCCTTCAGCAATATTTGTTCCTCTACGTGTTTTAGGATTTTACCTTTGATGAGGCTTTCCACCATCTTACCCGGAACAGATGTTAGGCTGACTGGCCTGTAGTTTCCAGGGTCCCCCTTTTCCCTTTTTTAAAGATTGGCATGACATTGGCTATCCTCCAATCCTCTGGCACCGTGGCTGTTCGAAGGGACAAGTTGCATACTTTAGTTAAGAGGTCAGCAACTTCATTCTTTAGTTCCTTAATAACTCTTGGGTGTATACCATCTGGGCCTGGTGACTTATTTATATGTAATTTGTCAATTTGATCTAAAACATCTTCCTTATTAACCATTATCTGATTTAATTCCTTAGTTAGGAAGGGCTGTTCGGGCTGTCGTATCTGCCCAAGTTCTTCTGCTGTGAAGACGGATGCAAAGAATTCATTTAATTTCTCTGCGATCTCCAAGTCCCCTTTTATCTCCTCTTTCCCTCCCTCACCATCTAGTGGGCCAAACGCTTCTCTGGCAGGTTTCCTGATTCTAACATATTTGAAGAAGCTTTTATTATTCCCCTTTATGATCCATTGGGCGTGTTGTTTTTTAAATTGTGTCTGTTTTTAATTTTGTTAATTGTATTGTTTTTAACATTGTTTTTAATTGTTTTTTAATGTTAATTTTATATTGTACTTTTTATACTGTAATGCCTCCTTGAGTGCCTTCGGGCAAAAAGGCGGGGTAAAAATCAAATAAATAAATAAATAAATAAATAAATAAATAAATAAATAAATAGCCGTGCGTTCCTCAAACTCTTTCTTGGCCTCCCTTATCACCTTCTTACTTGTCTTTTGCCAGAATATGTTGATTTTTATTCAGCTCACTGGGGTAAGACTTCCATTTACGGAAGAAGCTTCCTTGCTCTTTACAGCTTCTCTAACTTTGTTCATCAGCCATGCAGGCACCCTCCTGGACCTTGTCGAGCTCTTCTTTCTTTGTGGTATACACTTCCGCTGGGCCTCTACTACTGTTAATTTAAACAGTCTCCACACAGCCTGGAGAGACTGGACTCTTTTTACCTTCCCTTTCCATTTCTTTCTAACTAGCCTCCACATCTGAGGGAAAGCTGCCCTTCGAAAGTCAAGGGTTCTTGTGTCAGATTTGCTCTGCACTCTTTCCTAGACATGCATGGCAAAACCAATCGCAGCATGGTCACTGTTCCCCAATGGCTCAGTAACATTTACATCCCTAACTAGGTCCTGAGTACCACACAATATTAAATCCAGAGTCACCTGTCCTCTGGTGGGCTCCATGACTAGCTGCTCTAAGGCACAGTCATTCAGCACGTCAAGAAATCCAGTCTCTCTTTCTTGACCAGAGCACCAGTTAACCCAGTCGATATGAGGATAATTGAAGTCCCCCATGATTACAATCCTATCTCTCTTGGACATTGCCCTGATTTGTTTCCTCATTTCAAGGTCACCTTCAATTTTTTGATCCGGAGGACGATAGCACCCCCCCCCCACTATTACATCGCTCTTATGGCCTAGTAGTTTAACCCACAGTGACTCTTTGGTGGAGTCCTGCCCACCTTCAGTTTCTACTCTGCTGGATTCTATCCCTTCTTTGATATACATAGATGGCCACCCCACCACCAACATAGAGTTGCCCCTCCTATAGAGTTGTCCCTCCTATAGAGTTTATAGCCTGGGATTGTGGTATCCCACTGGTTCTCTGCATTCCACCAGGTTTCCGTTATGCCTACTAAATCAATGTTTTCCTTGCCACCAAACATTCCAGTCCCTCCATCTTTGCTCGGAGACTTCGGGCATTTGCATAGTAACACCTACAGTATATACGGGGTTCCCTAAGGAACCCCTTAGGCCAAACCATGGACTTCAAACATATCTTCACCTCTGTCCCATTTTAAATATTGACCTGTAGGCAAGTCCTTCCTGCCTTCTTATAGGACTGATGACGAGATCTTCAAACAACCCAATCATATCCCCCAGCAGCCCAGCCCATGCAGCACCACTGATGGGGAGCACACTGTACGCTATGGGGTAAGGGCATTCTGACGGCACAGGCGACATAGGTATAAATATTTTTATGGACTTCCTTGTAGGCTGCTTGGCCTACAAGGAACTATGCCAGCTCTTTTGCTGGTGTGATTCTGAGGAGACTCCTGGAAGAGGAATTGGGCTTGGAACGGGGAGAAGTATGCACTGCGACTGCCAGGATCCTTTCCCTTGCACCCCTCCCACTGCTTGCCCAGCCTGCTCTAGCTCCAAACCACCCACAGTTCTCCTTTGAACCGTCCCACAGTTGAGCTACCTGCTCTGATCGTGGTTCAGCAGCTCACTGTCAGTGGAACGGTAGGTCCAGCTTTATGCCAAAGGGTCCCAAGATTTGTCAGCTTAAGGCCCTGAGGAGACTGGAATATAAATTTGGGATGCTATTAGTATTTGTGCTCCAAGTACTCTCTGGCAACATGACAGTCCCCCTAAATTCTGGATCCTGTAGAGCAGGATAAACTTACTCTATAGCAGTGGTTCCCAAACTCCTATGAAGGAGTTGGGAACCTTATAAGTAGTGGCCTTGTACTGTAAGTAGTTGCGATTGCAAAACCGGAAGTAGGTCATGATAATATTTTTAACACGTTGTGAGGCTTGGTGAGCCCTGCAGGGGTGTCCCCAGGGCTCCCCACACACCCGGAGGCCAGCACTGCAAATGTAAAATAAGCCCCTTCGCCAAGGGCAGCAGCCTGATCCTAGGGATTGTGTTGCTGCCGTCCCCCATTCCCCGCCACTTAAAGGTGTATTGGCCAGTGCTTCCCAGGGTGCTGGTTCACGACCCACCACTTTGGGAAGCACTGCTCTATAGCCTACCCACCTCCAGCCTGCCCTTTCCCTCTGCTAGAGGCAGGCAAAATCTTCCAGGCATGCATCTTATCCTTCCACATGAAGCATCTCCATAATGGTGGTGAGGATTTTGAAACCTTTCTGGTGTCAATCTGGAGGCAAAGGTTTGGAAGATGGAAATATTTTCCCTATAGTACATTTCTGAGTTGTCTTGACCTGAACAAGTGAGGACTCTGTTCATTGACTATGGCAGCCTTTGCATCAAGTCTTTCCTGATATCCCCTAATGATTTGCCTACCTATGACAGTGATTAACTAGAGTCCACTTCAGCATGTTTTCTTTCCATAGTTGGTCCATTGCTGGTACACATGTTTCTTCCTGTAATTTTGACCCTCCCCTTCCCTTGCTAATGGAAGCTTGGAATCTCTCCACATTTATATTTCCTCAAGAGGATTCACCTCTTCTAGTTGAAAGTTAAGAACCTTTATAGACACTTGATATATTCCATTTGCAACTGCCCCGAAGTGTAAAAACTTCATATGTATCCATAGAGGGTATAAATTGGCTCAGGCTGTCCGTGGCATTGAGCTGACTTCCAACACCTGAGCTTTGGCCCGGTAGCATTAAAAGGAAAATGAATTAAGGAGCATTCTGGAAAGATTGGGAAAGTCAGCATTAATTTTTTTGCAGATATGACTTGAAACAAATACAGAAGCAGAGCAACTCAAGATGTAACACTCAGAGGTGTGCAAATTTCATTTTTCGTTTTGGGATTCTGTTATTCTTAGTTTCATGTTCATTTGTTTAAAACCATCTTCATTTTAATGCTAGCTTTTTAATCAGCCCTTTTGTTTTTGAAATGAAGAGGCTGTTGGGGAGGTGAGAAGGTCACCTTATTACAGGTTGATTATCCCTTATCCGGACTGCTTGGGACAGGAAGGTGTCCAGATTTCAGATTTGTCCGGATTTTGGAATAATTGCATATATTTAATTAGAAATGCCTTTTCTTGCTCTTTCCACTGTTCCCCATTTGGGTATCTGCTGGCCTCTTTGGCATTTTTCAACCATGTCTGTATAGGTACACACCACAGAGCAGAGGATAGAAGTTACACCCTGTGCATGGGAATGAGCACAAGGCCCTCTTTCTACAGAAACTTTTTAAAAAGTCTTGGACAAATATGTCTGGATTTTGAATGTCCAGATAAGGGATAATCTGACTTTTTAAAAGTTGCATTTAAAATGTAAAAAGAATGAGCTCCTGCCTTTGGCCAAATTCAGGTGACTGTCATATTTTAACCCGCAAGACCCTGATGTTACATTGATATGAAGCATTTGAGGGGAAAAAGCAATGGCTAGTGGTAGTCGCCATGTTTTTTCCCCTACAAGGGTGCGTACCAAGGCTACATTGGGGTACTCTGGGGAAAACCAAACACAACATGAAGACAGTGAGGAAACTGACATTCTTTTTACACTTTAAAAGCAGTTAAAAAAAGAAACAACAAAAACCAACCCCCTGATGCTCTTTCTACAATGTAAGACCAAGTCCCTTCATCATAAAAAATGAATACTGGTTGGGCGCCACGCGCGCAGCCTCATTTGCCCTGCCCCCTTGGGCACACATGAGCAGGGCTTGAATGGGCCAACAGAGAGCTGATCCAGGGGCAGGGGAGCTTTGTATGTGTGCTCACCCCACCCCCGCCTCATTCGGGCTCCGATCGGCGATTCCCTCCCACCCTCCTGTCATCAGGCTGAGATAGCTGGTTGCTTCGGGGCCGGGTAGGAATTTTTTGCCTTCAGCTTGATTGGCTTTTAGCTGCTGGTTTTTTCGCCTTCCCCAGTCTGAGGCGGGGTTCAGGGTGTTGTTAGTTCACGGTCACTTTGTTCAGGCAGGTAGCGTGCGGTGGGTAGGCAGGTAGGTTCTGCATTGGCGTCCATTCTGAGGCAACACGGTTGGGGATCGGCCGGGCTGCTCATAAGTTGCTCTTCCGGCTTGTTGAGCAGTGGGTCGTACCCTGATCGGATTCACAAAGGCTGCCCTATGGCCGTGGGTCGGGGTGAGCCTGCATGGGCACATTACCTTGACCCTCGGGTCGGCGACGATGGACTTCAGCTTGAAGCAACGAGCTGAAGTCTGGAATCAGATGGTGTCATGCCCATTGATCATCCAGATCACCCAGGGTGATAGATGGCTAGAGCCGTTTTCCCACAGCCCCACACGCTTGGGTTTATTCAAGAAGTTCTCTTCTTTAAATGTTGTAAATAGTTAATAAAGTGGCCCTGTTAGTCCAAGCCCTGGTCTTGTGTGGTTATTTCTGGGGGGTGCAGGGTAATGGGTAATGAATGATAAAATAGCTCATAAGCCACTCAGTTCATTCAGTCCCTGTCGGCATTCATTTTGAAACAAATAAAAATTGACCAAAGGTGAGGAATTTGGTTCATTTTTCCATTTGTGCTGAAATGAATGCACAGCCCTATAACACCACGGAGCTTGAAAAACATTCTTTAGTATCCATGAGGTATTATCCTTGAACTAGCTATCATCAATACCAGTTTTTATTGCATGTGCTGTTTCTATAAGTACACGTGCACATGCCTATGCACAGATACATAAACCAATCATGGAATTATGGGCGTGCCTTGTCAATTGAAACAACATGCTTGCTTGCTTGTTAGTTAAAAAGTATGAAGGAAATGGGACCCCCACAGACTCCCACAGGAGCAAAAAGATGCTTTTCTCGCTGCAGGGGCTCTCTCTTCCTTCTTCTTTCTTTCATTCATCCTAGGAGGGGAAGGATGGTCTACACTTGTTTGCCACTGGGAAGGATGAAAAATGCAGGATTCTTCTGTCTTTTTATTCTTCATTTTAATAGATACAACTGCAGTGAATGTAGTTGATGGGAAGGGATACTGTCTTGTTATTTCCTAAGGAGGGCAGCCTTATTTATTTCCAGCCTCGCCATGCCAGAATAAAGGCCCAATCCTATGTAATCCTTATCCTGAAGAAACCTCCAGCAGCCAACGTTTATTCTGACGGCATGCATTGTTGCAAAAGTGCAGTAAAGTGTGTTAAGACAGCATTTGTAGTTGGCATGCTTGGGTAGGGGTAGGCTGGAGCCTTTCTTGCACCTGCTGGGGACCATTGGGAATCCAGTTCAGGGGCCAGGGAAAGGCGGGGAGGGGTACAATGGGGAGGACCTGGGGTGGGCACATCAAGCTCAGAGCGGGGGCAGGATTGGCAGCACTGGCACATACTTTATCCTGCCCCCTTTCCCAGGCCTGATCTGCTTGTATGAATCAACACAGACCCGTGCCAGCAATGTCACCAAGTAGACCCATTGCAGCTACTGGGGCTTATCTTGGGGCAAAGGAACAAATGTTCCCTTATCCCGAGGAGACCTCCAGTGGCCAAAATTCCCCCAGAGGGTACAGCATACCCCACGCCCATGCTGCTTCATCCAATTTTGATTGGACCGGGATGTAAGACAGTGTACAAAGGCAAAGGATTTCATGTTGTGTGTTTACTGCCCTGAGGTCTGATGCTCAGGCCGGTCAGGGTTAGATCAAAGGCTGACTGCATTGTGGTGAATGAGAAGCCAAGGAAGGCTGTGCAAAAATCTGGAAAAATGGCATTATTTATTTATTTTATTTATTTATTTGATTTATACCCCGCCTTTCCGCCACAAAGGCCCTCAAGGCGGCATTTACAAGGTTAAAACACAATAAAAAACAATTAAAAACAATATTAAAAGACAATAAAAACAATATTAAAAATACAACATACAAACAAATTAATCCCTAGGATCATAAAATATATAAAAAGAATGCAAAAAAGCCAGCCAGCCAGCCTGTCAGCAACTAAAAGCCTGCTGAAATAAAAAGGTCTTCAGCCCCCGCCGAAATACCGCCAAAGAGGGAGCAGTTCTTAACTCCAAGGGGAGGGTATTCCAAAGTTGGGGTGCCACCGCCGAGAAGGCTCTCCTACTGGCCGCCACCCCTCTCACCTCTCCTGGTGGCGGCACCGTCAAAAGAGCCCCCCCAGATGACCTCAGAGTACGGGTCGGATTATATGGGAGGAGGCGGTCCCTCAAATACCCTGCGCCCGAGCCGTAAAGGGCTTTAAAGGTCAACACCAGCACTTTGAATTTGGCCCGGAACAGAACCGGCAGCCAGTGTAGTCGCCGAAGCAACGGCTCGACAGAGTCAAACCGACGTGCCCCAGCAACCACCCGAGCAGCCGCGTTCTGTACTAGTTGTAATTTCCGAACCGTCTTCAAAGGCAGCCCCACGTAGAGCGCATTGCAATAGTCTAATCTAGATGTCACTAGGGCATGGGTCACTGTGGCCAGGTCCGCGCAGCTCAGGTACGGTCGCAGCTGGTGGATCAGCCGAAGCTGAGCAAAGGCTCCCCTGGCTACCGCCGACACCTGAGACTCCAGGTGTAGCTGTGAATCCAGGAGAACCCCCAAGCTGCGGACCTGCTCCTTCAGAGGGAGTGCGACCCCATTCAGAGCAGGGCGATAGTCCAATACCCGAGCTGTGGATTTCCGGACCAAGAGCACCTCTGTCTTATCCGGATTTAATTTCAGCTTGTTCGCCCTCATCCAGCCCCCAACTGCCTCCAGACAACGATTCAGGACCTCAACCGCCTCCTCAGAATCAGGGGGAAAGGAGAGATAGAGTTCGGTGTCATCAGCATATTGATGGCACCCCACTCCAAACCCCCGGATGACCTCTCCCAGCGGCTTCATGTAGATGTTAAATAGCATGGGGGATAAGATAGACCCTTGCGGCACCCCAAACTTAAGAGGTCGGGGTGCCGAACAAGCGTCCCCCAGCACCACCTTCTGGGATCTGTCAGTCAGGAAGGAGCAGAACCACTTCAAAACAGTGCCTCCAAGCCCCAACCCAGCCAGCCGACCCAGAAGGACACCATGGTCGATGGTGTCGAAGGCCGCTGAGAGGTCCAGCAGGACCAACAGGGACGCACTCCCCCTGTCCATTCCTTGGCGTAGGTCATCCAGCAAGACAACCAAGGCAGTCTCTGTCCCAAACCCCGGCCTGAAGCCAGATTGGAATGGGTCCAGATAATCCGTTTCCTCCAGAACCCTCTGCAGCTGGGACGCCACCACCCGCTCAATCACCTTGCCCAGAAATGGGATATTTGAGACTGGCCAAAAGTTATTTAGATTAGTGGGATCCAGGGAGGGTTTTTTCAGGAGGGGGCGAACTATCGCCCGCTTCAAGGCAGGCGGCAGCACCCCCTCCCTCAGAGATGAATTCACCACCCTCCCCGTCCACTCGGCCAGCCCTCCCCGGGCAGCTCTAATTAGCCATGCTGGGCAAGGGTCGAGCGGGCAAGCAGCAGGTCTCACACTGCAGAGAATCCTGTCCACATCCTCAGGTTCTACAAGCTGAAAAGAATCCCAAATTGTAGGATAGACAGGTTCCCCAGGGACATCACTAGAAATGCCCACAGCAGCGTCCAAGTCGTGCCGAATCTGATCGACCTTCTCTGCAAAATGTTTTGCAAATTCGTCACAGCGAGCGTCCGTGGGATTCCCGCTGTGAGAACGATATACTGCTATGCACAGAGAACTCAGCTGGTAGGCTGCAGAATGAGTTCTCACTGCCAAGTGCATTGTTTATTCATCGCTGATACCTATGTGGGCTGATGGCAGCTGTCCAGGCTTGGACAGACCAAGACATTTAGGGATTCCTCCATCACTTTCTCTAAGAACTGGGACACAAACAGTTTTTTTTTCCGGGACAACAAGCTTCATATGTTTGAAAAGGAGAAAACCTTACCCTATGCAAGATGTCACCCAGAGGGGACTGATTAGGATTGGAGAGCAAAATCTGGATGCCACCAAAGGCCAAAATAGGTACCATCAACACCCATGTGTAAGTTGTGGTGGTTTTCCCCAAAACATTTCCTTATTTTCATTGCTACTATGCCTGCACATGCAAACCTGGACACTACAGGCCTTGATGCTAGGCAGTACCACTCAAGCCCAAACCACCTGCCCATGCCAACTCTCATGAGTGGCCAAAGGCTATAACAATGTTGCTGCCTCCTATGGAGGCCATATCATAGAATTAGAAAACAATGTAATTTACATGAAATACACAAGTTATTGTTCCTCTGAACAGTTATTGGTTGGGGCATCTTACTTACAAAACAATTCTATTTTCTTTAATAGTGAATGTGAATATTTGAAAAAGCCACATCTTTGTAAAACATTAACCTGGGATTGGATGAAAATATTTTGGGGCCCTAGAGATGCTCTATGGGGCTAGGGATGCTCTTTGGGTCTGGCCATCCCTGGGCTTGTTTGACCCATTTTGACTGAGGGCACAATCCTAATCTGGAGTTAGGCCAACACAATTAGGCCAGCAACGTTTGGCTAGCACAAGGGACATTGTAAAGCACATTTGGCCCACTCTCGGAGTCACTCTGAGAGTGGCCCAAACATACTTTACGGTGGCCTTGTACTGGCCAAACTTTGCTGGCCTAACTGTGCTGGCCTAACTCCAGGTTAGGATTACCCTCTCTCAAAATTCATAATGGAATTTTGAACATGGGAAAATTTCAACAAATTTGTCTTGTCTGAGGAAAACAAGGAATTGAAAACTGTGGCAACTGGTTACCTACATAATGCCTCATGGTGTCAGGAAGCTTCTTAAAAATCCCAGCCAATCAGACTGCCTATCATGTTCAGCCAATCAAGAAGCCCATAGAGGGGCTCTCGAGGTTTCCTTTATTTAGGAAGGAGTCAAGAAAAGTTGAAAGTGAGTATCATTTACAGTCTTGTCATCATATGATTGATTCTTTGTCTTTATAATAACAGATTATGGGTTGTATCCCAAACCCCATTTTAGCACTCAAATACTAATCAGCTTTTTTGCCAATTCCTTCTTTCCTCTTCAACCCTTTATTCCCAACATAGCTAGAGCAAGTCCACATGACCCATATAGACTTCATGACCCATGAAGACAGATCAAGCCTAGGTCAGGGGTAAGGATTCAGCAGACACTGCTGCCGCTGAACCTGCCCCTTTCACAGGCTCGATCTGCCCTACTGCTCGCCCCATCACCCCCTTCCCTGTCTGCCTTCCTCCTCTCCCCATCTTGATTTCCTATACCCAAGCCAAAGTCAATACCCAAGTCTGGCTGTGTAATAACGTTGACTATGCATCACAATGTTGACCAAAGAATCACTATAATATTATACTCACAACTGCAGCATCTATTTTTCACCAAACTGAACAAAGAGCATGCATTTTGACTGGGCTGTGCTTGTTCTGTTGGGACTGGGTAAGAAGCTATGGCTACAGCTGACATGCATTTATCTAGCAAAAAAAAAAAGTAACAGGAGAGGATTTGTAGGTTTTATTTCTGAAAGTCACTTTCACCCTTTATGTTGAAAATCCCACATATTGGGGTCATCTTTGTGTATCAATTTTGCATGCATAATTTTATAAGCACGCTCCCAAGGCCTCTTTTCTCCTGCTCTCAGAACAGTTTTGTCTAGGTTTCTGTGGTGTTTTTACAGCTGCTGAATTAGGGGGAAAAAATCAGATTAAAACATCAATAAAAATAACACGATTAATCATCTTTCTTGAGTCTCCTAATCCTTTGAAGCAAGCAGACAAAAATGGGCACTTCTGTTTTTGGAAATTCGGTCATATTAAAATTAATCCATATGGGACTCACACGTACTTGATTTAATAGCTGATCAGGTTGAGTTAGGATTTAGATCACATATATCTGTTGCTCCGGTTGAACCATTTGGACAATTCTTCTGCCATGAAGGACCATTTGTTTTTTGAATGGCTGAAGAATGGAATTTGGACCATTTTTCTGCCATGAAGGTTAAAATGCTGGTGTAATGCACTGATCCGCGACCATAAGTCCTGGGCTGGCGTTGTAAAAACTGAACCACTGTTGTGTGCTATGCTATGGGGCCACTAGTGCAAATAGCAGGAGGCCCTGCACATGTGCCAACAGTTTACTCAGACTGCACAGGAGTGACTACGGTGGGGGC
This sequence comes from Lerista edwardsae, assembly GCA_029204185.1. Classification (NCBI taxonomy): domain Eukaryota; kingdom Metazoa; phylum Chordata; class Lepidosauria; order Squamata; family Scincidae; genus Lerista; species Lerista edwardsae. Next base: position 9,957,727 of record JAJKFI010000048.1, read on the forward strand.
AGGGGCAGTTTGTGAGAGGATGGCGCAGGAAGTGGGCAAAACCAGTGGTGGTTTGGGATGGGAGGGGAAGGATCTTGGTGGTAGATGCAAAGATCCTGACCCCCCCCTCCCAGGACTCCTTGAACTTATTCTAAATAGCTGATGTTGATCTGAGGAGACACATTGACAACCAGGTGGCCTAAGGGGGAGAAATTTTTACTTACCTCTCCTAGGCTGTGTGGTCACAACCCACTACACTATGCAACACATGCTCCATCAGCAGCGCTGCATGCTCTGGGTTTGTGGGGATAAGACTGTTGGGTTAAAGATATTTCATGACCAATAATATCCTTAATTTTTACAGCCACAGTTTTCCAATATGCAATACATATTTATAGTCCAATCCATTGTATAACATCTGACTCTGCCATATTACAATACCAACACCTGCCAGGAAGATTCCCATGTATTTGCTTAGTCCTGTTGGGCATATTTATTTACTTATTTTATTTGAAGAATTTATACCCTGCCTTTCCCATGCCAAAGGAAATGCCCAAGAAGGCTTACAGAGCAACATAAGGACAATCAATACCTTCAATCCATACATCAATCAATACAATACAATCAAGTACATCAATCAATATAAGTACAATCAATACCATCATCTTAAATTGAGACCGGAAATAAATCAGCAGCTAGTGTAGATGCTGAAGGAGTGGACCAACGGGTAGCGCAATCCTAAGTAGCGCTGGAGCCAGCCTCCCAAAAGCAGCGCCATTCATGCCCTTGAATGCGGGGAGGCGCCAGCCTCCCCTATGGATTTCTTGGATCTGCGCCTGCTAAACAGCAGGCGCAGATCCAAGGAGACCATGCGGCCTGAATTGGGGCCGCATGGCCTGGGGAACGGGTTTAGGATTCGACTATAAGGCCAGATCTGAAGCCCACCCCCCCTCCCGGGCCAGTGCGCCTGCCGGCCTGCCCACTGCCTGCCCAGAAATGCCCCCCCTTCCACTCCCTCCCTCCCGCCCGCATTGTCTCTCCTCTGCACCAGCCACCTTCAGCTGATGCAGAAGAGGCACAGCACGGGTGCACTGCAGGCAGCACCGGTCTCTCTGTGTTAGCACTGATGCGAGGGTGTCGCTCGATGCCCCTGCGTCGGTGCTAAATGAATAGCATTGATGCTATAGGGTGCTTGGAATTGCGCCCTGAGTCAAACAGTCTAGCCCCTGTAACCAGTGGTGTCATCTAAATGGTTTAAGAAGAGGTACTCACTTTTGATTGGCACGTGTTGGGACCCGCCCACCGGAAGTGACATCATAAGCCGGAAGTGATGTCGTGGCAGGAAGGGACATGAAAAAAGCCCTTTTTGAGGCCTCAGATGATTTTAAACTGATCCAACAGTTGCAACAGTATTCCACAGCACCCCCAGGACATGTTAAGCAGGACTGGCATCATGTTAAACTGACCCAACAGTTCCAAAACCCCAGAGCAGCTCATTTTTCAGTGGCAAGGCAAGGCTCTGCTCGCTGCCTGCCTGCCTGCCTGGCTCTAAGAACGTGCAGGCAACTCAAATGTGCAGGAAATTCAAATGTTGCAGGGGGCGGAGTTGATGAGTGGGCGGGCGAATGGGCAGGGCCAGCCGTAATCCTAGAAACCGGTACTCGTGTACCCCCGCGTACCCCCTGCATGACATCACTGCCTGTAACCACCTAGGCTGCTGCATTTTGCGCTAATTGCAGTTTCCGCACTGTCCTCAAGGGTAGCCCCATGTACAGCAAGTACATATAATGCCATGCTAGGGGTATGTGCAGAAACCGACATTCAGAGCATACCTAGTGAATAGAGTTTGGCTTAACTGTTACAGATATGTTGCCTCTTTGAGGTTAGCATTTGCCTGTCCCAATTGTGTTTGTGATTACGATTCCTTTGTTTAATATCTTTCAGTAAGACATCTAGATTTTAGATAAAAGCAAATGCGTTAGGAGTTTTTCAAGTTTGGTCAAATTACCACTTTCACAAAAATGTCTCTGGGTACTGCCTGTCAGACTTCTAAACCGTAAATATTGGGGCCGTTACTCTCTTTATAAGAGCTCGATCCCCTTTATGTTCTTGTGGAATTCAATATGGGATTCATTACCACGACGCATGGAGGAAATTGATTAGACAGATTCACAGCAAATAGATGGATGGGAGCCATGGCAAGCTCAACAGAGCCCCCGTGATTAAAGGCAGCTCATCCCTGATTGCTCGATGCTGGGGGCAAATCAAAAGTGGATGGCTTTTATGCATCATGATCCACCAGTGAGCTTTGTATAGCATCTGGCTGGCTGATACAAAAAAAATAGATGGGCTGATCCAGTAGCATAATTCTGATGTTCTTATTGTTTGTCCTTAATGATAGGTCAGTCCAATACTAAGCATTGGAACTGATGCAGAGAGCAACTCACCTATGAGAACAAAGAGACAGAGTTCGTCGAGGTGCTACTTGAACTGAGGGCGAAATCCCTCTGATTGAACTGGAGTTAGGCCGGCACAGTTAGGCCAGCAGTTTGGCCAGCACAAGGGACACCGTAAAGTATGTTTGGACCACCCTCAGAGCGCAATCTTAAACTGGAGTTAGACCGGCATAAGCTAATTCAGCAAAGTTTGGCCAGCAGAAGGGCCACCGTAAAGCCACTCTAGAGTCAGGGAGGATGGCTCATGTCTGTGTGCTGGCTTCTCTGACACCGAGAGTGGTCCAAACATACTTTATGGTGTCCCTTGTGCTGGCCAAACTTTTCTGGCTTATCTTATGCCGGCCTAACTCATTTTAGGATTGTGCCCTCAGAGTCAGAAAGGCCAGCACACAGACGTACGCCTTCAGAGGCGGATCTACAGGGAGGGCAAAGCTCTAAGTTTTGTAAGGAGCCTTACCCTGTCATGTAAATCCCTCCTCTCCCTTGCTGCTGTAGCCAGTAAGCAATGCCAAGATGTTGCTTTTCCCTGTGAGGATTGGCTAAAATGGTGCAGGAGAGGAGTGATTTCCACTGCAAGGTAAGGCTTCTTGCAAAACTTAGAGCTTTGCCCTCCCTTAGATCTGCCACTGTGCGCCCTCCTCCCTGACTCTGAGAGGGGACGAAACAGGCTGTACAGTGTCCCTTGTGCCAGCCAAACTTTGCTGGCCTAACTGTGCTGGCCTAACTCCAGGTTAGGATTGCGCCCCGAATCTTTGTGGCTTTCCTTATCTTGATTTTTTTTTATATAATCCAAGGCTAGGAAAGTTACAAGAAGAAATCCAATGAAATGAAGACATTTATTTTGGAACCATATCCTGGCCTTAGTTGTTGGCATTAGCTTCTGACTCGACAGTCACAGAAATGTAGCCATCAACTTGGAAGGAAGTTCATTTTCTAAACTCAGCCTCTTCCTGCTTTCAATCTGTGCCAGCATTTCCTCCCACCGAATCTTTCTTTATAGCATGACAGGCGCCTCATGCCTGGGTGGCTCTAGTAGTGTTTGCTTGTTGCAGTAGAAGACAAAAGGCTCGAAGGCGGAATGCCTTTAAACATTTGACAGGGGCAATGATTAAGCCAGAGTGCTCAGCATGCCGTGTCTGGCTGCTGTTATAAAACGGAACCTAGACACGAAAATGCAGCAAAAAGACACGGGCATCTGCTGGATGCTATAGACGTTACATCATTAGTTGAAAAGATCTGGTTACAGCCAAGCATCTAACACTTTATCATGAGTAAAGAATAACAGATGCATCCACCTCTGCGCCCCCCCACCCCGGGTACCTCCACATGAGGAAATGATCTGAGAAAGGATGCGCCAGGGCATCTGCCACTGGAACCAAAAAAGTAAGACCGGGAACTTTTTAGCAGGATAGATAATGTACCCCTGTCAGGAATGGGTTAGGACTCTGACTCCTGTCCGTTACACGGGCTGCCTATTCACGAGACTAATAATGCCATTGTCATCTGGTGGCAGATTGTCACAAAAAAGACACTTCCCACCCAACTCCAGACCACAGCTGATGGAGCTGGATTACTTACCTGTCCCTTCCTTTGTGTGGGCTCTTTAGTCAAAGCAGGAAATTTAGATTGCACTAATATCACCCTGCACACTTGCCATTTCCCGCTTCATTTAAAGATCCTGCACAGAGGAAGGAATGGGATGCTGCGTTGCAATGTTTTTACACCATGTTTCAAAGAGCCCAGCAGAGCAAGGAGCAAGGTGAGAGGCAGTGGACCACTCTACACGCTAAGGATTGGAATACAGTGATCCTTCCCTCTTACCTGGTTTCTTCTTCCACCTGGGCTCTTTGCATGAAGCAGGAAATGCAGAGCACACTGGGAGTAGTCTCAGTACACTATGCATGTCCTGCCTCATTTGAAAAGCAAAACTTAAAATGAAGAAACCATGTAAAGAATGTACATGGGGGAAGCAGTGGTGGGCAGCACTATTGGACTGCTTCATGGGCTGCCAGTCCTACCCATTCATCAGCTTTTTCTAAGCTCACAAGTCAGCCACGGGTAGCTCAGTGTTGTCTTTATTGACTGAGGGCGCAATCCTAACCTGGAGTTAGGCCCGCACAGTTAGGCCAGCAAAGTTTGGCAGACACAAGGCCAGTGGCGTCCCTACGGAGGGGCAGAGCTCTAAGTTTTGCAAGGAGCTTTACCCTCCTGTGTAAATAGCTCCTCTCCCTTGCTGCTGTAGCCAGTAAGCAACACCAAGACGTTGCTTTTCCCCTATAAGGATTGGCTAAACTGGAGCAGGAAAGGAGCATTTTCCACGGCAAGGTAGGGCTCCTTGCAAAACTTGGACCTCTGCCCCCCCCATAGGCAGGGGCACAAGGCACAACGTAAAGTATGTTTGGACCACTCTCAGAGTCAGAGAGGCCAGCACACAGATGTGTGTCATCCTCCCTGACTCTGAGAGTGGCTAAATGCGCTTTATGGTGGCCCTTGTGGCCAAACTTTGCTAGCCTAACTGTGCCAGGCAGGTTAGGATTACGCCCTAAAACAGACTACTTTTCCAGCTAGAAATAGCACCATGGCTGCATCTGATGACAGTATATCACCTATATATCACCTACCCAGTAGCATTTTAAAGCATTTAAAAAAAAAAAAGAGAGAGAACCTAGAATGAGAACTTGGAAGGAAAACCCATAACACAGCTTTCTACCTTTTTTTTTCTTTTGAAAAAATAAAACCATTTTCAAACACCTCTAGTTATTGGCAAGAAATGGCTGGGCAATTTGAAGAAGACTGCTGTGCGCCTATAGTTTCATGTATCCCATATTCTCAAGAGGCGCCACGGGATAAAGCGCCACCACACAGGAGTTCTTCTCAGTCGCTGCCATGCGAGCATTTGTAATGTTTTGAATGGCTCTCAATTTGGTGAATAAGCTTTCTTTTAGAAAAATCATTTTAAAGAGAGTAATTCCCTGGGAACTTTCTGGCTAGCAAGAAAAAACTAGTTTTCTTCATCATATAGCCAAGGTCTCCTCATGACAATATATATATATATATATATATATATATGCTTAAAACAGTCAAATTATAATAGCAGTAACATTAAATGCCAGAGTATGAGTCCAATAGAAGTAATGCTGAGAACTCACTCACTAATGCAGACAATTAAGGAAAAATAATCACCTGTAAGTGAGTCACTTCTGACCCAATAGTACTGTGGATGTTCAGTCACTCGACTTTGTGATGAGGCCATTTAAGCAATAATGGATGAATTTCAAAGATTGAGGCTGTAAGCAGGAAAGCATTTTTCATGAGGAGGTTGGAAAAGCAGCTATGGTGGGTCACAGCTTTCACCATTAAAATGAAGAGTGAGTGAGCACAATATTGGCTACATTGTGTCCTGCGCATGGAAGAAACATGACTCGGCTGAAAGGTGTTGGTTGTAACTCGCTGTATGTTCAAGGCTCAGAAGAAGATCTTGGGAGTGTTGTGGAAGACTGTCGTCAGCAGAGGAATGTATTGCAGACAAGAACGTAGGGAAGGAAAGAATTCAAAAGGGTCAGGCCCAGGGCACTGAGACCACAATTTATGGAATGATTTTACTTAAATGGAAGCCATCTACTTGAAGTCTTCTCTAAGCAAGGATTCATTCAACACACTTAGGCTGTAATCCTATGCATGCGTACATGGGGGTAAGCTCCATTGAATGGGATGTACTACTGAGTAGATATGTATAGACTTGCACTGCTAATTGTCCAGGCCTTGCGATTTTGTTTTCGAGGAAACTTGCTTGCCCTGGTCAGGTATTTCCTAGTCCATGGGTGTAGAGTTCTTCCAGGCAATGCTATGACATCCCCACCCCATCCAATACTCTCACACTTCACCCTGGTCCCTGCCTTTTCTGATCAATGTTTATTTGCAGTGATGAATGCCGGGCACATAAAGAGATCCTTCCTGTGACTGCCACTATGTAGGGTTACCAGATACAAACTGGGACCGAGTGTCTATACCTTCAACCATTGTATACCTTCAAAGGGAATTTGGGCAGGTGCAGCTCATCATGGAAGGGTTTCAAAAGCTGCACTTGCCAAGTTTCTCTCTTCTATACAATGGTTAAAGGTATAGGCAATCTGTCCCAGTTGGTATTCCGGTAACCCTACCACTATGGAAAGTATAACTCCCCTTAGCAACTGTTTTTAGGAGGATACAGCAGAGCCATAGACTGATTAAAATGGGAAGGTGGGAAGAAGTATAAAATGTGGATTAAATAAAGGTGATTTCCACCTTTCCTTTCATCATTTGAGCACTAATGTTGCAAATGCTCTAATATGGAGTATGAGTTGCCACATCAGAAGAAATTCACTCAAGTTGGAGCTCTGGCAGCAAGACAATTTCTGGTAGATGACCATTTCTGGTAGATCTGCTTTCTGGATTGGCCACGGCCTCCCTCTGCTACACGGAGGAATCTTGCACCCCAGCAAGGTTGCAGGAATGCGGGATTCCTCCATGTAGTGGAGGCTCTGAGTGCAGCTTGCTTGTAATTGCAAAGTTGCTTGGCTTAGCAGCGTTAGACCCGGCGCTTGGACCTTTGATGGACAGAGCAACCTCCTGCCCCTGCAAGGTTGCAGTAGCATGAGATTCGTCCGTGTGTCGGAGGCTCCTGCAACCTTCCAGGAATGCCACATTCCTCCTTGGATTGGAGGATCCCAGCAGAAGTTATTGCAGTGACGCAATGGATGGGCAAGCTTCCAGGACCACTTCTGACTATGGGCAGTTAAGCCTAGTAATCAGAGCAGTGCTGTGTTCATTAAGGCATGCATGCAGATTTGGTCTTATTCCGTCTATGAGTAGACTGTTGTTGGAGAGAAAGGTGGATCAACCATTTGCCTGCTTTGAAGACCCCAGGCCCTGGGCGGGGTAGCACACAAGAGTTTCCCGACACTTTTACAGGCATCTCTTTAAGTTTAGAGCAAGACATCAAGATAATAATTGTGCAACAATTGTATTACAAGTATACTCCAGGTTTCAGTATACTTCAGGTCCACGGACTGGAACAGCACAGCTATTAAAGGCCTCATATTTCTAGTCTGCACCAATCAGCAGAAATGGGAGTGAATAAAAGGTTACTGAATGCTACTTAAATAGAAAAGAATTTAAAAGAATCCATAAAGTAATCTGTCTCATAAACACTTTCCCATATGCTTTGTGAATCACTGCTTCTTTGTTCTCTGGTTTCTCTGGGGATAATTGACACCCCGCTTGAGGATATCAAAGTTGTACACAATCACATTTTATCATGTCTTAATTCTTGAATTCAAAAATGCTTCTCGCCTACCCTCTCTGTTTCTATAATCCTTTTCTCAGGTGCCCAAAAGGCATTACCATACCTAGTATTACCTCACAAAGCACTTAGGAAGAAGAAAGTCATTTGGTTCCTGGGAAGGAAGGGGCCATAGAGGGCTTTTTCCTCTTATGGAGGTCTTGGGCAGCCCAATCCTATCCTGCTCTGGAACAAGCAGGCCAGCTGTCCTGCACTGTATCCAGCACAGAGTTGGAGGTGGTTGCAGCAGAATCGGAGTAAGGGGACTTGTGTTCCTTTACCGCAAGTAATGCTCCAGCCACCGCAATGGGGCTACTCGAATCTGTACCAGCAAAATTGCTGGCACAGATCTGAGCACCCAGGTGTAATGCCAGGCTGCTCGGAAGGAGGATTAGGATCCAGCCTAAGTGCCAGAGGCCTGTCCCAACCCTCTCCTGGACCCAGCCTGCCTACTGGCCTGCCTTCCCCACCTTCTGCCCTTGTTCCGCCTTCCTCCAGCACTCCCCAATCCCCCATGCCAGCTGTCCCTTGCTAGTACAAACATACCTTCCTGGGGTGCACCGAGGCCGGATTTGGCCTCCGCAGACCAGCATCCATCCTTGTGGCAGCCCAGCCAACTCCTGAGGAGGCACAAAGATGCCTTACAGCACATTAGTGGCATTCCCAGGCCGGCATATGGAACTTATGCAGCCCACCACAATCCTAGGATTGCACTCCCAGTTTCCTTCTGATGTGAAATATGCAGTTTGAATGGTGAGAACAGAAAAATATCACCCTTTCATTCAGGGGTGGCATGACCTGGAACGCCACCCAATGCTGCCACCCTGGGTTTGCTGCTTCCAGGGCATGCTGGGAAAAAGCCCCTTACTGGACTGGACTTCCAGTTTAATTTACAAGGACTGTGCAAACAAAGCAGGTCTTTCATTTGCACCATCGCTGTAAATTAAACCGGAAGCCGCACACTTCTGGGGTAGCGAAAACCATGTGTTTTGCAGGGTAAGGAAGCAAGCAAACAGGAAATTGATCAATGTGGCTCAGAACCATGGCAGGCTGGTGGAAGGTGGCAGACGATTCAGGGTGAAGGTCACTCCAAAACTGCTGCTGTCGTAAGCCACATCAGTTTTTTTCATGGCTGTAATGCCCTTTCAGTGATGTCTCCATACTTTTGCCATGCCCAGGGGCATAGCTAAAGAAGTGCAGGGGGTGCAATTGCACTGGGCTACAAGCTTTAGGGGGGCAACAAACTGAGCTAGACACTAATGGCCAAAATGGTGAAAAATTTGGCATGTATGAGTAGTGCCATCATGTTATATACCATTGAATGTGGAATTTAAAGCAGAATGTAATGAAACAAATCAGAGTGTAATATCTTCATTTTATCAAAAGTAATGGCCCAAAAAATAAGATAATGAAAATACAACTGTGATGTCACTTCCTGATGTGATGTCACTTCCAGGGCATCATTTCCCCTCTGCACCAGGCTACACTTCCACTAGCTACGCCAGTGCCTACACCTTCCAGTAACCCATCAGGAATATGAAGAACGGAGCATTGCCAGTTGAACACACACACACACACACTCTCCTATTGTTTCATTTTCAGTCAAGAACACGCTGGGCCAAGTGAGGCAACTTTTCACCTTCCACTTGTAATGATTTGTTCACTTGTGACATATCTGGCTGCTTTCAGTCAGGCATCTGGCAGCAGTTGACTTCACAGCAGACAAGTTCAGATGTCTTTGTCTTTGTGTGTAAGCGCTGACAAATTTCCATACAACAGACACACATCAAAGGGCAGGCGTGTGTGCTTTTCCAAAGCAGCTTTCTACCTTTTACTGAGCCGTAAAATACACTCAAGAGGATAGAAAAAAACCAAGCTGTGATGAACTTAGCAGAAAGCCAAAGCAAGCATGGAGGACGGGGCAAAAAAAGGAATGCGCGGGCAAGGACAGATCGGTTCCGTGGCAGAGAGAAACGGTGTCTGAAAAGCATAAAAACGGTTTACCCGTTGCAAGGAGGAGGAAAAGCTGATAATGTCGAACAAAAGAGACACTTCAATGCCTAAATGTTCCAACTGGGTGACACTGATGTCTTGAACAGTTGTTCTCGGTGAGATAGCAGCTGCGGTTTTAATGAACTTTAAAGGGTGGCATCAATAGCGACAAAAAATGAAAGGAAGATAGCATTACGCGCAGATCGAGAGCTAATGATGAGAATGGAATCTTAGTGACAGGTTTAGATATTTCTGTTGAGGCAGAACGATTTCCCTATTCAAGCTCCTTCCTTTTCTTTTTAAAAATGTATAAATAGAATGACGTGCCGTCTCCAGCGAACTGATTTGAGGCTTTCTTTATGGATGGGAAGCTCTGTTGAAAGTGCCCAGGATGCTGATCTGAAAGGCAGGGAAATGGCAGAGGCAGAAAACCAGATATATCCTTTTATATATTTTAAAAGAGCTTATTATAGTCAGATGCTAAAAGTCCTCCTTGATGTCGCTAGTGAATTTTGCAAAGCAGCAGGGTAGGTGGATTTTCATTTTAAAGGACAGCACTCCTACCTTTGAGCACTGCAGGAGTGATCGTGTCAAGAAAAAGTAAAATGATAAGGCAGGACATCATGAGACCTTTCTTAGCTCCCTGGTCAGCGGTTAGTTTTGCAAAACAGGCAGGGTGCTTGTAGCTCACTGCCACAAAGCTGAAGGCAAGATGGGTTTGAACAAGGGACTTGCCCTAACCAGTGAGGCACTTGTCTTTGGCACCCATCGCAGAGGCAAAAGAAGACGGGGGAAGTAGGTCTGGAACTCACACTGGCTACTCCACAGAGCTGCTCTCGAACCTCCCAACCATAGCAGAAGACAGGCAAAGAGCACCTTACCGGGCATTTAACAATTTGCATCACCACAAATAGGCATTCCTGGCTGGGACGCTGTATCACATGGACCTATCAGAAGGACCACTGCATGGGTCAATCACTGGATGGGCATGCAACCAGCACACCTCCTGCAGTTGCCTGCCCAGCTAGCCTCACCCGCACATAACCCATGTTCACTGCTGGCCCCTGTCAGTATGCTGCTCTTTCTGTTCCCCTGTCACAGCCCACCATATACCATAAGAGAACAAGGAAGTCATTATCTCTGAGGGGTGTCCTCCCTTGAGCCATGTCTCCACCTGATTCCTCAGTATCTGCCATGTTATTGTCAGACTGGGCCACCTTTCCATTGTGGGAAAATAAGTGAAAAACAATAATTTTGCAGCTCTGTTTTCTATCCTTTGTCCGCTACTTCACCATCTTCCTAAGCAGCAAACCTACTGCTTTGCTGACCTTTCTGAAAGCGCATAAAACACCCATTTTTGTTGGGTTTTTTTTTTTACATCTCTTGAAAGTCTCAGCTCACTTTGTGCTTTAGCCTTCCTGTCACTATGCCTGCAGGCACAAGCTACGGTGATGTACTGCTCTTTTGTTAGCTTTTCCTCCTTTCGCTTCTTACATGTGCTGTTCTTGCTTCACAACTTTTCAGAAAGCTTTCTGTGCAGTCACACGGATCTTGTGCCCAATTTTCCTTCTCATGCGAACAGTTTGCGTCTTCAGCATTTCATTTTTCAAAATATCCCATCTCTCTTCAACGCTTTTCTCCTTTAGAAGTTCTAACCATAGAATACTACTTTATTTTTCTCCAAGCCCATCAAAATCAGTTTTCCTGAAATCCAGGATACACATCTGTCTGCTCTTACAATAGTGTTCCCTTCCCTGGATACTGAGAATTCCAAGATGGCATCGTCACTTCTTCCAAATATGTTAAACTTCTCAACCAGTTCTTCACTGTTGGTGAAGTTTAATGGCCCAAGGACCTATGGCAGCGGATCTTGGAATATGCTCCTGTAGGCCCTATTGTGCTCCTGCAAAAGCTATGGCACCATCATGTATGCATGCTGGAACCGCTAATGGAAACAGCCAGTGGAACCACATGCATGCCATGCTCTCCTGAATGCTTCACCTGCCCAGGTAAAGTGTGCAGCAGGGGTAGTTCAGGGGTGAATGGGGAAGGGAGTGGGCTGGAGGGGTGGATCTCACCAGCAAAGGCTGTTTCCTATTTCCCATTTGTAAATCTATTTCCCATTTGTAAATCTGCCCCATCTTTTTCCTTTCCTTAGGGTGCAATCCTAACCTGGAGTTAGGCCGGCACAGTTAGGCCAGCAAAGTTTGGCTGGCACAAGGGCCACTGTAAAGCATGTTTGGACCACTCTTGGAGTCAGGGAGCATGGTGCACATCTGTATGCTGGCCTCTCTGACTCCAAGAATGGTCCAAACATACCATACGGTGTACCTTTTGCTGGCCAAACTTTGCTGGCCTAACTATGCTGGTCTAACTCCAGGTTAGGATTGCGCCCTAAGTCATACGCCAGCAATATACGCAGGCGCGTATTTACCCTATAGCCAGGGATGCGGAATGCATGGGCACCGGTGGGGGGGGGGGGCGCCGGCAGCACAGAGGTGGCATAGCGAGGAGGAACCGGCGCGTTGTGTGGCCCTCCCGCCCTCCCTTGCCTCCGTAACGCTCCGAAATGGAGCGTTTCCGGGCTAAGGAAGGTGGGTCGGAGCGACGTGCGGGAGCAGGGCGATGTCCTGGGGGCACAGTTTCTGCGCCAGCCATGGGGCGCACTCGGGCCTCCGTGTGCGACTGAATATACCTGGCATAGGTATGAGGATTTTTTTTACTTACCTCTTGTTGGCCTTCAGTTTGCCCCCACCCTCAGCAATCCATGCATGCTCTTTTGGCCTGGCTGCATGCTATTTATGGGATAGGATGGGGCTGTGAGTCCAGGATAACCAATCCCCTAATTCTTCTGTTCTCCTTCTGGATAGCTTCATATATCTTGTCCAGAAACTCTTTGTCCTCTCTAATGCATCGCAGCATAGAAAGGCATGCGCTAAGACCTTTAAGTCTTTTAAAATGCCAGAAAGTGCCTTTTGTCTTTGATACCCTTCTGGTATTTGAATATGTTATGTAAATTGAGCCAATTGATGGCAAATATGCTTTCCCTTGGGCCCAAATGAAATGACTGTAGACTGTTGTCACGCCACCCATCAAAGCTGAGCCTTCGGATCAGTTCTTCCCGTCTCCAAGGAAGACGGTTGCCACACTATAACTTGTACTCATGATATCTCATGATGTCCACACTTGCAGAAGAACATGGTAGTGGTGCAAAATATCTTCATTGCTAGGACAGCCACAGCGAATCACAGGATGGAATCAGAAGCCCAGCATATAAAAATAGCTCATGTTTCAGATCAGAATAGTAGGAGTCTGCCCTGGACAAAATCCAAATCGTTTCATTCAGCTATTTTAACTGCCTTCTATCATCACCATTATTCATTCATTTACAGTGCAAGTTCAGCTCCATATAAACAGAGAGAAACCAAAAAAATAATAACCAGCCTTCATATTCATTTCAGTGAGAAAAGATATTAATCACAAACTTGACACTGTATTTGTTTTAAATTAAAACTGCTGTTTTAAGCCATCTGCTTCTGCTCAATGTGTAGCGTATGTTTATTCTTCCTTACCAAGGAAAGCAGGATGGAGGTGGGGAAGAAAGGACAGGTTAGTGATAGAGGTGCCCCAGGAGGTGATAGAGGTCCTGTTTAGGTGCAGAGAAGTTTTGGGCCTATCTTGATCCCAGGCATATAAACAGTAGCCATTTTTGTAGCATAATAAAGAAATAAAGAAATCCATGTCACTTTTGTGCTATCAAAAGCAAAACGGAAACTCAACTGTTTGTCCCCTTCCTCTTCTTTCACATACAGTATATGTGCCTGGAAGACACCGTGACAAGGCCATGACCCAGCAGGGAAAGGGTGGAAAAATCACAATGCACAAAAGAGTTAAAAAAGGGTACAGTATAAGTCTGCATTCCTATAGAGCAGAAAGCAGGAGGATGGATGCGTTAGCCAAAATCCAGACATTTCTGAGTGGGATTATCCCGAGCAAAATTAAAATGACATTAAACATGATGCTGAATAATAAGAGGGAGCAGAGTTAATCATCTTTGCAAAATCCTTGCAGCCATGTTTGTTAATAAGGAACCATGCGAGGTCACTGTTACAGTATTATTTATTATTTTTAACATCGCCTATAGGATTTAGACCAGTACTCCAGGAGATGTAAATAAGATGATTTCAATTAAGTTATGCTCTTTTACACCCAGTTAGAATGTGGCCCTTTTATTTTTATCCTCTCTGCTTTCCTAAATCCGTTTATCCACCCGAAAGTCTTACATCAGGAAAGGAAAGGCGATTTTCGGAAATCTGATTCATTTCAATTAAAATCCTGAGCATTAATCACATGCTTGACACTCTAAACGTTTCCAATTAATGTCTAGCTTAAAACCATATGTGCTACAGATTCCGGTTGAAAGATCTATCTGTGACAGGTAACCTCAGGAAAAAAAAACCCACTACCATATGGCTGGACACAAGTGAAATCAGGTGGTATGTGCCAACTAGGAGTCAGGGACAGAGAAACAAAAGCAGGATTATCAACATTTTGTCATAAGGGGAAAGAAATGCTAGCGATTGTTATCCAATCCAGGAAAGTAAACACTTTTTTATTCATTGAATTTAGAGCCCACCCCAGTCCAGAGAGGTGGGGATGGCAGCAATTTTAAATCCCATATAAAAATGTGGTTCAAATTAGATTAAAAATGCAAAACACACCAAAGGCTAATGCTCTCCGGAGGATTGTCAAAAGACACAGGCCTCAGACTAATATCTCAGTTATCCAACCCATGGATTCCACCAGGCCTAGGGACCATACTGTTGTCAAAGATGAGCTTATGGTTCAGTCTTAGGTGGCTGCAACTATGCTGGAGTTCAGAGCACAGTCCTTGTAGTGGAAACAAGAGCTAGTATAGCAAATACAACTACCACACCCACAGAGGCTCTACCAATACAACAACAGTCCTGATGGTGCTCCACATCGTCATGGACGAAAAGTAGTGGCAATGGCAGGGATGCCTTGATAACAGCACTTAACCTATTTGATACAGGGTGACCAGAGACAATGGAGGACAGAGTGCCTATACCTTTAATCATAGTATAGAAGAGGGAATTTTGGCAAGTGCAGCTCAAGATGGAAGGGTTTGTAAAGCTGCACCTGCCAAAATTCCCTCTTCTATGCAATGGTTACAAGTATAGGGGCTCTGTCCTCCTGGTCACCCTGATTCCATAGCTCAGTGCCCACGCACAGCATGACCATCCTGCCAGAAAGAGTTCATTGTGCAATACATCAAATGTCATCAGAGTGAGTGAAAAGCAGTGTCCGCTCGCAGGCAGAGATTTGAATGCCCTGGAAGGCCACACAAGGTTGGCAGTACAACAGCCCTTTTGCCTGGGAAATGCCAGGACTCCCCAGGAACAGAAGGGTTGCTCTTCCGATCGTAACAGCCAGGCAATGCCAGAGCCTGTGGGGTGAGCCATGGGCTCCCTGAACAAAGGATTCAAGGCCCATTGCGGGAAGAATATCCACATGAGAGGAGAAATGAGAATAAACCCTATACTACTATTCTCAGCTCCATGTGTTCATCATGTGTGAACAGGACTAACGTTAAGGATGGAGGAGGAAAGACTGTGTATTTGTTAACAGTCTCCCCATATTATAATACAGACCCGCCATAAGTCCCAAAGGAATTTTGAGGTGTATGAGTTTTCAGATTCTGACAGGGCATGACTAAAGAAAGGGTAAAATTTTGGGTGGACATCTGGTAACCCAGGCAAAAGTCAGCAATCCTATGCATACTGTCTTGGGCTGGGAGTAAGCTCCATTGTATACAATGGGGCTTACTCCTGAGTAGACATTTCTAGGATTGTGCTGTAAGCTGTATAGCAATGTTATTCAAACTGTGGGTTGGGACCCACTTGGTGTGTCATGACCTGATGTCAAGCGGGTCATGGAAACCTGGGAGCAGCCATCTTGGAAACTGCACACCTTACTCTTGTTATATTCCTTTTGTGAGTGTTTGAATTTTCAAGTGAGGGTTTGTTTTGTTCTTAGTTCACTGCTTTTACATCATATTTCGTCCTCACCTTGCTTTCTGTCAGGGATGTTTCATGGTTGTACAATTGCTGCAGTCCAGGAATACCAATTTGCATTTCAGGAGTGTAATTTTATTGTTACAATGACAGCACTTCCTGCTTGATGATGCAACGTCCTGCCATAATATTACTTCCAGGTTAATGACATCGCTTCCAATGGGTCCCAACACGAGTGCTGTTCTAAAAAGTGGGTCCCAGTCTAAAACTGTTGTATAGGATGCCAAAAACAACTGTTTTATAGGATGCCAAAAACAAAATATTCTGCCAGCAGAAGGGATAGGATTGAATCATAAGACATAGAATTTACAGTGAAGTCAAGTTAGGCCACATTCATCTCATTCAAATCACAATGAAGTTGCAACTTCACTGACCTGAAGCATAGAGTTATGCCTATGTAAATGACCGGCATCTTTTAACAGATGTTTCTCTTACCAAAAGATCAGAAATTAGTAGCTGAGAAAACTTCAGGGGTCGCCTCTCATGTCCAAGAAAAGCAAAAACCTAAATGCATCCACCATTCTAACTGACACAAGGTGTTTGCATTGTGTGTATGTATCTACATCAAGTACAAATGCTGGCATTTAAAATGTTGCCTATAAAATGTGCAATGGAAGTATAATGTTTTCATATTGCAAACATCTGATACTGTAAAACCCCCTCCATAATTAGGGTTACCAGATACAAATGGGGTCAGTGCACCTATCCCTTTAACCATTGTACAGAAGAGGGAATTTGGGCAGGTGCAGCTCATCATTGAAGGGTTTCAAAAGCTGCACCTACTCAAATTCCCTCTTCTATACAATGGCTAAAAATATAGACACTCTGTCCCAGTTGGTACCTGGTAACCTTATCCATAATGCACTTTGCAATAATGTGAATTTGGATGAAACATGAATGGCGATTGGCTCCTGTCCTCCGCCATGCCCCCGTTCCTCACCCCTTAACATTAACACAGTATTCATGTATTAATTGCAATAAAGAATACAATCTTCATAGAGTGCTGTACTTAACAATGGATAAATCGACTTGCAAACGGAAGGCTGTTCATGTCAAAGAAAAGCTAAATGCTCTGGATCAGTTCAAGGATGGAAAACAGCAAACACAGCTGGCCAGAGATACTGATGGTAGTGACTTTCCTCAAAGTGGGTGGAAAAACAAGAAGAGCCGTGGCGTGGCTAAGAGGCTAAATGAAAACTTTTTCTCCACTCACTGTAAGACCTACTAAAAAGATGGTTTTTCATCCAGATCACAATAATGCGACCCTGCATTTATGGGCCTGTACTGCGTCCAACGTAGCTTGGGAGGCTACAGCCTCCCCTAGGGGTTCCTCGGATCTGCGCCTGCAAAAGCACTGGTGCAGAACCAAGGAAGCCGCGTGGTCAGAATTGGGGCCGTGCAGCCTGGGGACGAGGCCTTGGATTCAGCCTGACGGCAGCATTCCAAACCCACCCCCCTCCCTAGGCGGCACCCCCCCACTCAGTTCAGCCCACTCTCTGCCCTCCCAGAACCACCCCTGTACCAGCCACGTTCGGCTGACACTGAGGCAGCTCGGTGCCTACTGCTAGCGGCCTGGAGCTCTAGCACTGACACAGAGGTGCTGGTCGGCGCCCCCACAGAGGTGCTGCTTAGAGCCCGGGATTGTGCCCTGAATTAAACCCGGCGGGTTTCAATTATTACCTGATAAAAATAAGTCTGCGAAACCTTTGACTATAGGATCTGAAATGAAATGACTATGCGTATGTTAACAGAGGTTTTGATCCTGGGCTTCTTTCCTAGGAAACTAATATTACAGAGAAGCAGAGACCAAAGGCATGACTTTTTCATGTCTATTCCCTGCAGAACCTGGCAGTCTGGGGGCACAGGACCTTGCCGGCCTCCTTTCGGTTAAGTAGAGCGAGACGGAATGAGTGAGTGAAAGGTGTGACGTGGGCAGTGAAAGGGCCCTCATTACGTGCAGTGCTCAGTGCAGATGGCTGGGTGTTTGGCTGGGGTGCTGCTGACCTTCTAGGAAGTGAGGAGTGAGGCTTGACGAGCAACAGCCCAAATCAGGTGCGTGAGCCAGGCGAGTTGTTAGTGCACTGAAGTGTGTGTTACATTTTGCGGAAAGCAGGATCAATGGCAAATGCAAGCTCACCGTGTGGGTCCATTCTCCAGCAGCTAGATTGAGACCTCAACACCCTCCCCAACAGTTTCATTTTATGGTAGTCCCCAAATTCCAAAGAGTGAGTGAGAAGAAGAAGGGAGGGAGGGGAGTTTAGCTGGATTCCCCAAATAAATATTTAAGTATTTAAGGACCATGGCATTGTCTGATCTGGAATGTGCTCCTAATCTCAGACCTGTGCATCCCTGGCTGCAACTGCACACTGGTGAGAGGAAGGCGTCTTTAGATGTAGCTCATACATTCCAGGACCCTTGGCATTGGCAGGTTCTGAGATAAATCCTGGAATCTATGGATCTTAAGGAATTGGTTGCCAGGCCAGACTTTTCTGCGACAGCAATTGAGGACTACAGATGGTATCCATTGATTTGGTATCCATGGTTTCAGTTATCCACAGACACCATGGATACTGGGATGCCTTTTAAAATGATAGGGGAACATTAAACAAATCTCCTTTTTTGACCTTGTTGCAGCAAAACCACTGATGTGCCCCTGTCTTTAAAACGGTGTTCCCACTATCCATGGATTCAGGTATCCATAATGGGGTCTGGTAACGGAACCTTAGTGGATACCAGGGCATGCCTGTTTGTTCAGATCCCAGCATGCACGACCACTGGTTACCCCTCACCCATTCATCCACAGACCAACAATTGAATACAACCATAATAGTGCTGGGGCATCATTATAGCGATGCCTCAACAGGCCATACTTTCTGAGGCCAAACAGCTGACTCTCTTTCTAGGTGAGGAAGTCCCAGCACCAGTGTCAATAGTGCACGTCAGAATACTGTACTGTTCACTGGACCATTGTGCACATGCATTGGACATCATGAAGAATGTGTTCATGCAAACATCTTATTTTCTACATTGTCCGATTAACCGCCCAATCCTATCCTCGTGGTACACTGGTGAGCTCTAATTCATACATACAGTTGTTCCGTTCTTGGAACCCACACAGAGGCTGAATCCGGCGGACAATCAAATTCGTGGGTTTGGGCACATTAGACCCTTGGAAGGTGACAGGAGCTGTGCTTATCATTTGGTCTAATTTATAACTAATGGGATGCCCAATCCTGTGCTGCCCGACTGCCTGGACGAGCAGTGGTAGCCAGGTGGCTTCTGCTGCATCCTGCAGCAGCCAGGCAGATATTTGTCCCCTTTCCCCATGGTAAGATCGCAAATGGGCAAGCAGCTGGCTTGCCTCTGCGCTGGCTATTTAGGGCTGCGTGGGGCTGCGTGGCCCTACACGGAGGTCAGGAACCGGCGGCAAGAATCACGGCTCCCACCCACCAATTCTCGCCTCTTCTCCCGCACCCAGAAATGCCCTCCTGCCCTGCCTGAAAAGGACACAATACCAGCAAGTTGTGCATGCGCTGCGCACTGGCAAGCATTGCCACCTCTGGGTGGCATGGGGCACGTGTTCGCCTGATGTTTGCCCAGCACCATCGGTAATGGCTTACCATTGGCACTGGAGGTGCCTTACCAAGCCTTTTGCAACACAAGCATAGGAGGTAGGCTCATACTGCCTGTAATTAATTAACTGGGAACCCATTCCTATCCAACTTTCCAGTGCCAATGCAGCTGCAATGCAGCCCCTAGTTAACAAACATTCTCTTACCTTGAGGAGGTCTCCATGACTGCCACTCCACCGCAGGATGTAGTTCATGCTCCACTGGCATGACTGTATCAGCACTAGAAAGCTGGATAGGATTGGGCCCTGGGTCAAGCAACTGCTTCTGTGTGCACCATATGCAGTATATGTGTGAATTATTAGATGGTATTTATAGTATACTAGCTTTTTGTTACCCGGCGTTGCCCGGGTGACACAATGATCTTCCAGAGTTTGGGTTTTGCACCCCTTCTCGCCCCCCACGCCAAGGGGGGTGAAGCTGGACGCCAACTGTGGCAGGAGCCTCACTGGGCGCAGAGGCACCCCCGGAAACTATGGATTCGATGGGAATGTCGCTGATTTTTGGCTGTCCTGACTTCAGGCCCCCTGCGGCCCTCCGGGGGCGCGGGGGGCCCCCTGCCCCTGCAGAATTTGTCGTCAGGCCGCAAGGCACGCACATGCCAGGTTTGGAGCGGATCGCTCTAGGCGTTCCAGCACGGCATGGCAGACATTTTGTTTTGCACCCCTTCTGGCCCCCGACGCCGAGGGGGGCCTGAACCCGGACTCCAACTGTGTTGGGAGGCTCGCCGTTCATCGCGGCGACCCCGGAAACTACGGACGTGACGCCAAGTGCAGCCGGTTTCGTCCGTTTTCATGCGGAGACCCCCGCACCCTCCC
>JAJKFI010000048.1:9978025-10000642 GCA_029204185.1 Lerista edwardsae
TTTGGTGCCCATCGCTGCAGGCGTCCCAGCAGGGCATGGCGGATATTATGTCTTGCACCCCTTGTCGCACCCCATGCCGAGGGGGGGCGAACCCGGACTCTGACAGCGTCAGGAGCATCGCCATTCGCTCCGGCAACCCCGGAAACTATGGATTCGATGCTGATTTTGGCCGTTTTCGACCGTTTCCACTTGGGGACCCCCGCACCCCCCCAGGGGCGCTACGGGGGTCTGACCCCCACAGTGTTTGTCGTCAGGCCGCAAGGTGTATGTGTGCCAAGTTTCGTGTCGATCGGTCCAGGCGTTCCAGCAGGGCATGGCGGACGTTCTGTTGTGCGCCCCTTGTCACACCCCATGCCAAAGGGGGGTGAACCCAGACTCCAACGGCATCGGGAGCGTCGGCACTCGTCCCAGCGACCCCGGAAACTATGGATTTGACCCCGATATTGGCCATCTTCGACCATTTTCATGCGGGGACCCCCACGTACCCCCACCCCCGGGGGCGGCAGGGCCCCCCGACCCCCGCAGTATGTGTGGCCAGGCTGCTCGGTGTCCGCATGCCGGGTTTGGTGGCAATCGGTCCAGCCGTTCCAGCAGGGCATGGCGGACGCTGTGTTTCGCACCCCCTCCTGCCCCCCACGTGGGGGGGCTGACCCCGGACTCCAACAGCCTTGGGAGGGTCGCCGCTCATCTCAGCGACCCCGAAAACTGTGGATTTGACTCCAATTTTGGCCGGTTTTGACCGTTTTCACGTGGGGACCCCCCTGTACCCCCACCCCCGGGGGTCCTAGGGGGGTCTGACCCCCACAGTGTTTGTTGCCAGGCCGCAAGGTATGTGCATGCCAAGTTTTGTGCCGATCGGTCCAAGCATTGAGAAGCCTATTCAGAACATACAAACATACCCACAAACATACCCGGCCCCGTCCATTTTTATATAGATAGATGTGTGAATTATAGCACAATAAATTCAACACTATAAAGTGTGTGTACAGTTTCTTGAGACATCCTGCATATAGCTACCTGAACAGAAATAGGAGTAACAGAGTTGTATGTGCTTTGTGTGCATATGTGTGAGTTTGTGCGTACAGCAAATTGTGAAGTAACTGCACGTTTCTGGAACATGGCTTTTAAGGTTGCTGCTTACTCCACAGGGGATGAGAGCCAAGATCCTAGTCGAAAAACAGAACATCTATCATAGAATGGATGCCTTATTAGGATTTATTATAGGCCCTTTGATAGTTCAGAGAAACTGGTTCCAATGGTTGTTCTGTATTCTGTATTATAACTGAATAACAAGCCACCTCAGCCCTTCAAATGAAAATAAAGTATCCAAATCCCTTTCTTGTTGACTCTCAGCCAAGAAAGGGTACTGTGAGACTAGCTCCCTTGATTTAACACAATATCCACAACTTTTATCTGGAGTTAGGTCTTTAGCTCTCCTAAATCTCTGGTATAAAAACTGATGAACTGTGAAGAGACAATTCCAAGAAAAAGAGAGGGAAAATTCAACAGTCTTGACTTGGCTGTTTGTTTGTGATTTATGTCATGTCTTCACCTGGTATGAGCTCTGCAAAGCTTTTCAAAAAGGAAAAAAGATCTCTGCACAATAAAATGTTATAGATCTGAAATGTCTGCAAATCCCTGCTTTAGAGAACTGTGGCACCCAAAAGCCTTCCAAGCTTACCCCTCTTTTCAGGGTAGAAAGCTAAGACCCAAGAGATAAAGTAGCATGTCCAAGATTCCAGCTTGCAATTGTCTGAATTTTTCAGTGTAACAATTGACTGGGAGCTCCAACCACTGAATCAATACGCTGGTCATCCTTTTGTCATGCTTCTTGCTCCACCTCTAGCACAGAATGTATCCACTTGTCACTATAACTTTCCTTCAATCATCTGAGGTGCAACAGTTTTGAAAAAGTAAGAACTTCCCTTTTGATGTTCTATTGCTCTGGTTATACAGCTAGACAACACATCACCAGCGTCAAAATACCGTGGGTTTATTTTTGGCACTATGAATTAGGTAGTTCGCTGCCTCTGGAGAACCCTGCAATAAACTGATGTAATTTCCTGTAAGACCAAGGAAGACATCAGTAGATAGACAGATGGTTGTAGGCCTTGGAAAATGTCCACAAAACAGAATCACATCAGTTGTTCATACACTTTGTATGTCGGCCAAGGCAAGGCAAGGCAGAGAAGTTGGCAGGAAAAAGAAAATAATTACAAGAGCGTGTCTGATAAACTAAGTGAAGCTTCCTATTCTTGAAATGGCTTTTTCAAAGTCTAGTCTGGTGTCTTCAAAGAGAGTTTAACTGTTTACTTTTCTCAAACACAGAATTGACCCCAGTAGGAGATAACCAGTTATCTGTTTTTTTAAGAGTCATAACTGTTGTCACAGAAAGCTAAAGAAAGGATTTTAAAAATCACCTCCTATTTTACTGTTCAGGCATGCCCTGGTATCTGCTGGGGTTCCGTTGGGACGCATTTTTAAAGATAGGGGAACATTAGTGGTTTTGCTGCAACAAGGTATAAAAAAAGATTTGTTTAATGTTCTCCTGTCTTTTTAATAGGCGGCCCATTATCCTGAGCCTTCCGCGCAGCCTCGCCACGCCCCCTGCTTCCAGAAACATTCCATTTTGGAGCTTAATGGAGGTAGGGGAGGACAGGTGAGCCCACCTCCATGCCCCTTTCTTCCCCGGTGCACCAAGCTCCCTAGGTGGTGCCTGTGGCAGACACATCACTGCACCGCATGGATGAAACGCCTCTGTGCCACTCCTCCACTTAAGGGTGTGTGTGTGTGTGTGTGTGTGTGTGTGTGTGTGTGTGTTTAGAAAACAAGTGTTGCTGTTTTTTTTGAGATGGACTGAACCAGAGGCTGAGACTGAACTGAGAGCAGAAGCCATTTTAGGGTGCAGGCTTCTCTCTGGGGGATCTGACATGGGATTGCAAACCTGTTGCCTCGACGGGTGCACTTGCCATTTGTTGTATGCTACTTGTGTGTACTCTGCATATGCTCTGCTTGCGTTTGTAACAAAGCCAAGTATTTCAACAATACCATATGTATCTTGGGTAATCTCTCTTCCAGAAAAAGCCATATCCAGGTAATGCTGCCTCGGGCACTTCTTTCTGCTCGGGGAGGCAGGGAGTACATAACCCGATGAACAAGCTCTGCTTGTCGTTTGCTTTCCCAGGCCTAATCCGCCTGCCTTACGAGGACTCTTTGAGCATGCCTCCATGATTAAACTACAGATGTGCCTATGAATGAGCAATATTCTGATGTGGGATAATTGATATGCGACCTTCATGCCTGGAACACCAGTCTGCTGCCAACTTTCAAATTCTACGGGTCAGCAGAAAAAGAGGCATGTGATTTCGAGCTCCCTACAAGCTTTCATAGGCAGCCAACTTCACATCGTTCCTACTTCCCATAATCCTCTGACTGACTCCTTCCACCTGTGTTGAAGGTGAAAAAATATATCTTGCCCTCATTACTAGCTGGCATCTGTGGGAGTTCTGCTTGCTGCTGGAGAAGAAACCAGATGGCTTTGCTCACAGTCCACAAATTTGTAGGGTGAAATGTGTTGCTAAACAAATGGGTTACTCTTCAGATTCTGCTTCTGGCCTGGGGTAGGCCCAGAGAACTGAGGCATAGATTGAGCTCCCCCTGAGAATCCAAGACAGCCAAAGCCTCTCAATAAATACATGCTGAGGGGAAAGTCTATGGAGAGCCATTCCTTTTCCTTTGAGCCAATTTCCTCCTGCTGCTAGGCACCATCCAAAGAAAATATATTAAAATGGGTCCTCTTAAAAATAAAAGACAAGGCCTTGAATAATAGGGTCTGTTGACAGAAATGGGCAGTCTGAGGCAGCTTACAGCAGACTGCCTGCTTGTCACAACACTTGTCCAAAGTTTTTCCTGGAGCAAAATATTATGCGCTTCCTGGAGGCCGCCACGGTGTTGTTTTTTTGCTAATGCCCTGCCCTGGCAGAATAAGAAAGGGCCGTTCCCTCCATGATGTACTTCTTTGGTCTAGACGGAGCTGTTGACTCTGTGGAAATTACAGCTCCAGCCCTGGTGGCCTTGGCATCCGCATTAATGGCGTTTCTTCCACCCATTGCCATAAATACAGCGGCGGCAGATGCTGATAAACAACCAGCAGCGATTATCACAATCCACACGATGAATAGTTTTGGTCCCAGGGTACAGAGGGGGTTTAGCTTGTTCCTAGAGTCACCAACTGTTTCCTCAAAGGAGGTCTGGGAGTATTGATGTGACTGAAGTCCACATATTTTACTAGTTGTGAAACCAACGTTCTCTTCCCTCCCTCTGTGGGGAACTGGATTGGAACGCTTTCTTCTAGGAGGACTTGGCACGGCTGGGGCCCTCGCAAAGTTGCTGTTCTGGTCATTAGGCTCTCTTAGCCATCTGCCAAGAAACTATCAGCCTGAGCCGATCCTCCCGCTTCCCCCCCCCCCCGGTGGTGCAGCTGTATCCAATGGAGGGAGGAGGCTTCGTTTGGGAAAGAAGATTTAAATCCCCTTACCCCTCCATAAACATACTGCCCCAGAATGGGTCTCCTTTGCTAGGGCAAGTTCATGTAGGGAAAAGGAGCGGGGGAGGCTGCTGCCAGAGGGAATAGAATCTGGTGCCCTCCTGCCCAGTTTTCCCCTGCCTTGCCCTTGTTCTGCCCTCCCCTGCCCTCTTATCTGTCTTGGTGGGCTTTTGCAGGTCCAGTGACACATGTGGGAAGGTTCTGGCCTTCCCCCCCAGCATTAAGTCAGCGCACTACTCCATTGGCTGCTGAAAGGCACTTTACAGCTGCTTTTCAGCAGTCAGCCCTAGCAGAACGCACATTCCACCAGTACTTTCAGCCCACAGGATTGGATTGTGACACTGTGAATAACTATCACCTTGTATCAAATGCACCATTCTTGGGTAAAATTGGAGCATCTACAGTTATCCCTCCAGGTTTTTCTGGAAGAAACTGATCATTTAGATCCATTCTGGTCTGGATTTTGACCTGGGCCAAAAATTGAAAGGGCCTTACTTGGCCATCTTGATGGAGGACCTACATTGGGAGATGGATAAGGGGTGTGTGACCCTGTTGATTTTCCTGGATCTCTCAACAACTTTCCTAGGAGGGACTGTGAGACTCAGGTCTTCGCTGGCTCCAGTTCTGCCAGAAAGGTCATTCCCAGAAGGTTGTGTCAGGAGATTGCTGTTCTGTCCATCTAGGTGAAAGTGTACAACACCCTAAATGGTGCTGTACTCCCACTGAAGGACCATATGCAGAATTTGGGGGGGGGATCCTGGACCTGCTATTGTTGCTGGACATCCAGGTGATGTGATTTCCCAGGCGCATCTTTTACAAGCTTCATCTGGTTTTCCAGCTGCTGTCCAGTAATGTAGCTAGAGGGGGACAAAATGGTAAGTACTGCAGGTGCCACAATGTGCCATGTAAGCGGTTCCTCTTACTCACGGTTGGAGTCATTCCGGGCAGCAACGGCTATGTGTAGGAGATGCCATTTGGTTCAACGAGGACCTGCTGTTACTGCCCAGAATGGTTCCAATGGTGATTGGGAGGGGCCGTTTGCACAGCACATTGCAGCGCCTGCAGTACCTACCGTTTTGCCCCCCTGCTTCTAGATACACTACTGCTGCTCTCTTCCGTGAAGAAAGCAGACCTGGCCTAGAAATGATCAGCCAATCAGTATTCCTGCAATGCTGCCTCTGTTCAGTTGCCTCCAAAGTCAATTTAGAAACTATAGCTGGTACAAAACGAAAGTTTGGGGCAAGCTATGAAAATCTCATTGAGGCATCTGAAGCATAGGTTTTCTCTGTCTCTTCTGATTTTGTATTTGTTTCAGATATTTTCATGCTGCTTTGTTTTATAATTATTTGTAATGTTTGTTTTCATATTTTGTAACTGCATTTTATACAGAAAAGTGGGCTAAAAATGAATAAAAACGACATAAAACAAAATAGAGGCAATAGTCATCCAGCAAGGATGTAGAATTGTAGGCTGTATGTATAGAGGCTTGAATCTGTTTCCAAGACAAACAGCCCAATCCTATTCTGCCCCCCCCCCCACACCAATGTAGCTGTGCCAAGAAGACTTGCATTGCATCCTGGGGAATCCGGTACCTGCTTCTGCCACTAAGATCCACCCTTGTCCCCTACCTGCTCCCCACCCTGACCCTCTCCTGAGCTGCCCCTCTTGCTACCTTACTTGTTTCACTGCAGTGTCCAAGAGCTACTCCTGTGTGCGTGTCAGTCTTAAGCCTTTTGAGCTAGTGACCCTGAAGTGCACAACAGGGGCGCCCATTTATGACACTGCAATGATCTGAAGTTCAACCACTGTAGGATTGGGCTATGGATATGTTAGCAAGCAAGGGAAAGGGAAGCTATCACACACACACACGCATGCACGCACGCACACACGCACGCACGCACACACGCATGCACCCACATGCATGCATGCATGCAAAATCACGCACACACACGCGCGCACACACAAACACCAATTTAGTGCTGTAGGCAAAATCCTATTTTTGTAACTCTTTGAAAACATGAACTTCATAAAATAATATTTGGAGTAGCACTGAGGTCAGACTGAAGACTGAACCTACCCAGAGGTACAGGGAGGGTAATGGGAGTCTTGCTGTGAAAGTGCAAACTCCATCTCTAATGCATGGTTTTAAGTGCTGCTCTGCTTGAGAATGTTTGGTTTCAGACTGACTAAAGGAATATAGACCATTCAACTTACCTTACACTATGTTTAACATTTGTTTGAAAGCAAAACTTTCAGAACCAGACTTCCATGCTTTATAATCCATGGGACCCCCTTTTTGGCCCAATATTACCTCTTCCTCTGGGAACGATTGCTATGAAGCAGCCAGCACCAGTTGTAAAAGGCACTTGGGTAGCACACTAAGTGGTGCACTACCAGGATGCTGGCAAGAAGGTCTGAGCCTTTCCACCTGGGCCACTGGATCCAGAGCTGACCACGGATGAAAGTAATGTGGTGGGGAAAGTGTTCCCACCAGTAATGTGGTGGTGGGTATGGAATGGGATGGCAATGGGGGTGGGAGATGGGCAGATTGGGTCTAGAAAGATTTGGCAGGAGTAGTGGCTGCCAAATCCTAACCCCCTTTCCAAATCCAACCTTGAGGCACAGGTCCATTCAAACTTGCCCTACCTATTTAACTAGCGCAGGTCTGAGTAGACACCCCACCAATGTGGAGACTTACCCCCAGAAGAAGGCTTGTCCAGAAGAAACCTCTGCAACTTCCCGTCCCCAGGATGCAGTGGTAGCCAATTTGGCGCAGCTGCATCAGCGGGGAGAAGGAATAGGATTGGGCTGATTGAAACATTAATGGGCGATAATACAATTATTCCTCGAATGCTATCAACTGCATCAGCAGTATTCAATAAAATGGTTACATGCATTGCAGATGCCCATTATTGACTTGTCACAGACATAAAACTTAACCCTGCCTTTCAGGTTTCTGTATTGCATTTCTTTTTAACTATCTGTGAATACTTAAATAATGTATAAATCTGTCTTATTAAATGCGCATGGAATATTTATGGAATGATGCATCCGAAGTTGAAAGATGGCCTTCATTTTCAATACCCTTTGGATTAATCAGTTAATTGGGTAGATCAGCTCGGTCTGGTGATGATTGGCTTTGTGTTCTGCTTGAAGGTTGTTTTCACATTGGCAACAGTGAAATGCACCCGAGGAAGAAGAGTAACAAAAGGGTCAGGAAATATAACCAAGGGGCTTATTATATCATTAATTTGTAGCATTGCCTGTGGCTCAGTGCCAAGAATACGCACACATGCCACTAACCATCATGCGGTCTGCGTAAAGCTCAGCCACACAAGTCCATGGAACTTTTTTTTCAAGATGGCTTTTTGTGATGTCTGCAAAGTGACCACCAGATACCATGGGCAACAGGGCTTCTGTGCTTTTGACACTCCTGCAAGAAGGGACAGAACATTGGTGGCTGCAGATGGCGGTGTAGAATTGAGGGAAGCTGCAGCTCCTGAAATTGAGGGCACAGTCCACAAGGGCGCCATTGGGCCAATGCTAGCAGCAGCGTCAGCTCAAGGGCACCAGGCCAAGGCACTGCTGCACCACTCGTGCGCCATGGCTGGCGCATGAGCGCTTCTGGGCAGAGGGAGGGAGGGAGGGTGGAAGGGAGGGAGGGATTGGGCAGGGGGTGGGTGGGCTGGTAGGCATGCTGGCCCGGGGAGGGAGGCAGGGCCAGGATGCAGCAGGTAGATCACATCCAAGCCTCTGTCCCCAGGCTGTGCAGCCCTGATTCGGGCCATGCGGCTTCCTCGGCTCTGTGGAACCCATAGGGGAGTCTGGAGCCTCCCCTGGGGCAAGAATGTGAATGTGCCCTTGTGCCGGGGAGGCTCCCCAGCGCTCCAAAGCTGCCCTGGATTCAGTGCAGGCCCACCAGTTCCTTTGCTGTTCCTTCGCAGTTTAGGATTGCGCTCTGAATCTTATTCGAGAACCCTGCTCTTCTCTGCATCTGCTTACACCAAGCGCCTGGAGTATGCTACACGCCTAGCAGAATCAGTGCATTCATTGTCATTCGTTGGTGATTGTACAAGTGCAATTAAAGGGTTTTTTCCCCCCTGCCAGGACTATGTATGTGCTCAGAAAAAAAGTCCCAATGAATGGGGCTTACTCCTGAGTAAGTATGCTTAGGGTTGGGTTTAGCTGCCCATTGCTTTCTCGAATGACAATGGGTTTGTATACATCTAATTTTTTTTAAAGTCTTGGTGTTTTTTGTGATCTTGCTGTTTTGTTGTTGCTCTCAGCATGGCTATTGGTTTCAGTTACGTATCTCCTTGTGAATCCCGTGCATTGTTGTAAGCACCGCATGTGACTGGAAACAGAACTCCTAAATAGTCTCAATAACATACAGAACATATTCTTGGGGCCGGCAACAGTCTGCTGACTTCCACCCATGTTCTGCTACATGCATAAATGTGGGATCAGGGAGTAACTCGAGAAGCTGCTTTTGAGATCAGCCTTTTCTGACATGTTCTCCTTCTAACACCACACAGCACATGACAACTTGACACAAGAGAAAGTTTTATCTGCTACCAGAGGTCTGTCAGATTCTGGCAGGTGCTGGGAATAGAGCTGAAGTGAGCAATCAGGCAGGAGGAGGGTCCCCCCCCTCTACTACAGTCTTTGAAGATCTGCAGCCATGTTTCTTTCATATGCATCTTTTAAAACCATATTTAGGAATGCCTGAATATGGTAAATTCTCCCAGTAGCATTACTGGAGTTAAGCCATAGTTACAAGTAGCCCAAAGAATTGGAGCAGCTTAGAAGACAAAACTGTGTTTTCCTACATCACACTAAAAAGATCCTGTTCTGGTCTGCCCTGGTTAGAAGGGTGGAGTCTGTCTGAATTTGAATTGCTGCTTAACCCGGCTGAAATGTACTCAGCTGAAAATGTACACCAGGCATGTAAAAAGCAAAGCAGAAACCCAGCCTCATGTGTCATTCCACATTTAAGTGAAGTGGCCCCACCTGGGATCTCTGGCCAGTGACACACTGAAAAGTTAATGCTCTGCACATAACAGCTGGGAGTCTGGTTTAAACATGAAGCTGGCCATGTAGCATGCAGCATGGGCAAGTTCTTTCTTACAGGCTTGGTCTCAGGTTGAAATACTGGACCTCTTTAATAACAACGTCTCAGAGCTCCAGATTCAGAATAATCAGAATTTGGCCTTTACTTGTCTGAGGTTCTGAGCGTAGGGAGCATCGGCTTTGCTTGGATGAGAAGAATAGGAAGAGGCATCATGCCACATTTGAGAAACCAATCAGAGTACTTGTGATGTCAGAGTGTGCACTACTGGAGTGCAAGTGGAAAGGCCAGAGCCTTCCCCCATGCATCGTCCCACCATTGGCTGCCCATCAGAGCAGGTAAGCCAGTGGGGGGGGGGCAGATGGGGAGGGTGAGGGCGGAACAAGGTGGGGAGAGGGAATAAATGGGCAGGGAGTTGGGTGGAAGGCTGTGGTATGCCACATACATACACAGTGTCTGTTCTATCTGCTGCAGCAAATAGGATTCTTGTGGTTTTCCAGAAAAACATGATAGGCCAGATCTTGGGGTGCTGGTGGACAATTCAATGAAGGTATCGACCCAGTGTGCGTCAGCAATTAAGAAGGCCAATTCCATGCTTGGGGTCATTAAAAAAGGGGTTGAGAATAAAACAGCCAATATTATCATGCCATTGTACAAAGTGATGGTAAGGCCACATCTGGAATACTGTGTGCAGTTCTGGTCGCCGCACCTCAAAAAGGACATAGTGGAGCTGGAAAAGGTGCAGAAGAGAGTGACGAAAATGATTATGGGGCTGGGGCACCTCCCTTGTGAAGAAAGCCTGCAGCGTTTGGGGCTCTTCAGCCTAGAAAAAAAGGCACCTGAGGGGGGACATGATTGAGACATACAAAATTATGCATGGAAGGGATAGAGTCGATAGAGGGATGTTCTTTTCCCTCTCTCACAACACCAGAACCAGGGGGCATCCGCTAAAACTGAGGGTTGGGAGAGTTAAAACAGACAAAAGGAAGTACTTTTTTACCCAGCGGGTAGTTAATCTGTGGAACTCTTTGCCACAGGAGGTGGTGATGGCATCTGGTCTTGATGCCTTTAAGAGGGGATTGGATGGATTTCTGGAAGAAAAGTCTATCATGGGCTATAGGCCATGATGGATTGTGCAACCTCCTTACATTAGTAGTAGGCTACTTCAGAGTACCGTGTGCAAGGGAGTGGCAACAGGATGCAGGCATCTTGTTGTCTCGTGCCTCCCTGGGGCACCTGGTGGGCTGCTGTGAGATACAGGAAGCTGGACTAGATGGGCCTTTGGCCTGATCCAGCAGGGCTCTTCTTATGTTCTTATGTTCTTATAAAAAAAATGATAGGCCAATGGACTGCTTGCTGCTACCACTGCTGCAGAGTGCTGCGCTGCTGTCAAAGCTTCCAGGTCTGGACCTAGCAAACTGACTTGCCATCTCATAAGCAGCAACCTTCTGCTGAGTCCATCCAGTGGTCCTCCTTGCCCTGAATTGTCTGCTGTGGCTGGAAGCAGCTTTCAGTAAAGCAAGATTTCTTTTCCTGTCTGACTACCTCTTTTAGAAGCAGGCTACCGCAGAAAGCCAGATGCAAAGGACTGGCAACAAGATGCAGGCATTTTGATGTCTTGTGTTCTCCCTGAGGCATCTGGTGGGACACTGTAAGATACAGGAACAGAGGCAGAGGAAAGGTGTAGCGGTGTGTGTGTGACAAGAGCAAAGAGCGCTGGCAGCGGTGAGGCGTCACACCGCGGAAAAACCTGCACACTTTTTGGCCTGCCCGACCTCCCTTGCTCCTAAATGGAGCTATTTCGGGCGCAGGGAGGCTTGGCTAGGTGATACACAGAGGTGGGGTGCCGCACTGGGGGATTGGTGACGTCGCCCTGCCTCCGGGTGCACTTGGAGCCTTGTATAGCTCAGTACAGGAAGCTGGAGTAGACACGCCTTTGGCCTGATCCAGCGGGGCTATTCCTATGTTATTTGTTCTTATGGCTGCCTGAGAGCCTTTAACAGAGATACTGGAAACAGAACTGAGGTACTAAGTGTGTACAAAACACATTACCACGCACTCCCCAATAATGACACGAGACATGGGCATGTTGGGAGAATGAGCCGCTTTATTGAATACCACTATGTTTGCAGCAAGGCCTAACTATCAAAACCCCATCTGTCATGCAGGTATCCGTCCAGGTGAGGCGGCATGCAACTGCCGGCCCCCTCTGTTTAATAATGGGTGTACCATCAAGCCCACCCGGCTACAAGTGAGCTCCTTGCCGATCGCCAGCCGGACGCGAACTGAGGAGGCGGGCTGAACGCGCCCACCTCCCAACCGCGTCATGAGGGGCAAAGCAGTCAATCACAGCCCCTCCCATGTTCCCATCCCATGCTGGTGAGGCATGGCAAAGCACGGCTATGCTTTAAAGCACCACCGTCATTCTGTTTTACTATGACAATGGGCCATTTCATCAAATTGCTCCCCCCCCACAACCCTTTCCTTCTCCCCAAACCCTTTTTTCTAGTTAGAGAGGAATTTTAAACTCTCTCTCTCTCTCTCTCTCTCTCTCTCTCTCTCTCACACACACACACACACACACACACACATGCACGCATGCACGCACGCACGCACACACGCACTCACTCACTCACACCTCTGCTACAAACTCTAGTTGATTGGGTATGTGTGAGAGAAAACACAGTATCAAGGGGAAGGGAGGCCAGTACTTCAAATTAATCAGGGCGCTGCAAATGTGAAAATAAATTCCTGAAAAAGAGACATTTTTTCAGTGGATCTGCGATCGACGTACTCTAGAGGTTGAGTTAGGGTTTCCCAGTACCTCATTTAATTAACTCAATCTGACTTTTATAGGGCTTTATGTTATGTGTTTCCTTGTTCGGTAAACAAACAGCAGAAAATTAAAACAGGGCAGCTGCCAACAAACGGTAAATTTAATTGAAAAATAATGAATTGCCACGGGGTGCCACCAGGGGTTTTGTCAAGATAAAGTTATTTATCCTGGAAAGCTTCCACTTGTATTTGTCAGAACTTGATATATATATATATATAGAAGTAATGAGAGAGAAACAAGCTGCTGGGTAAGAGCTGGAAACTCAAGGCACAGTGTTCCAGGCTCTGCTGTGGCGACACACTTCAGTCATTTCCATGGGGTTGGCATGGAACCTTGGATGGACTCCTTGAGAGTAAGGGTGAGGCATGAGTCAGTGCTACAGGCCGCACTGAGTGCATCTTCAATCTTGGGTCTCATCCTCCTTTGGGCTGCGAAAGGAGAGACAGCGAACATCAAGCATTTAACAGTTCCTTCATGAGTGAGGAAAGCTTCTTGACAAGGGTCTTTGTATTAATTGTATAATCACACCTGAGCATCTTCTGTCTAACCATACTGTGGAACCAGCTTTCATATTTATTAGGGAGATCTTGGTAATGAAGCATCTGGGCAGATGTGTTGATTGTCCATGAAGGAAGACTCACAAGTAGTCCAATTGAACATGGGCTAACGAGAGCCTATTTTAGGGACTATTCTGTGGCAATGTTGACAGTAAAGGAGATGTACAGCACTTTTACTTTGGTCACCAATCTGTTTCCAGGTGCAATTCAAGGTACTGGTGTTGATCATTAAAGCAGTTAATTGCTTGGGACCAAAGTAACAGAAGAACCACATCCCCCTCATATAAAACTGCCCACTCTCTGAAATCCACTGAGAAGGTTTTCTTGTGCGTCCCACCACTGCGCCAGTGCTAAGGGCATCACGTCGACGCTATCACATAGCGTTGACGCAACGAACGCGCTTGGATTGCGCTGCCCGTGATTTTGTTCTTGTTGTTTTTTATTATGTTTTTTAATATGCTGTCTTAGGTGCCTCTGTTGCAGGAGGGAAAAAGTGGGAAATGATAAATATATAGTGCTATGGTGCCTTAATTTTTGCATGGTAACAACCAATCTGGTAAATGCTCTGACCCACCAAAAACTCCCTGCTGGGCCTCCCCGAGGGCCCCAATACCCACACTAGGCTGACTGGTTTCCCCTTTAAGCAGCCTCAGAGATAGGCAAGAGGGAGGGGGTTCCTTTACCCACTGGTGAAGCAGCCCTCCAGCAGCCTTGCTTGGATTCACTGGCTGGCCAGCCTCCTCCAGACTGCCCTCATCACTGGCTTAGCTCAAGATACCCTAAGTCTAACTTGGCACCACAAAACCCCACCACCAAACCATAGGCAGTCAGCTTACCTAAGCCACACCTGCCTCTTCCACTCAGTGGCTCCAGGGGCATGGCAGCCATACAACAATTCTCCAACCAAGGCACCACAGGAACCCACTCACAGTTCCAATAACCAAGTATCCAGTCAGTCCATCCAACAGTCCTTCAGTCAGTCAGTCCATCCAGCAATCCATCAGTCAGTCAGTCCATCCACAGCCACTTTCCTTCCTTCCTACACGTGCCCGGTGCTGCACCTATTGGTGCTAACTTCCTACAGCTCCTGCCTCCAACTTTATACTGAGGCAGGCCAATCAGTGTCTGTTGCTGGGCAGGCTCTAGCTCATCAGCCACACTCTTTTCCACCTGTGCTAACCTCCCTTCATAGCCAGAGACCTCATCAGCCTGCAGCTGTGTTTCTGCTGCAGGCAAAAACCTTGGGGGTTAACCATATACTTCCTGGCTTATTTGGACAAGGGGCCACTGCTGATACCATTCCCTAACTCCTGTGGGTATCTTCCTGCCTTTTCCAATTCATGCTCCTGCATTAATTCATCTTGGTGCTAAGATTGACGTTCACCACCTTTTGGCAACCTTCAACATGTGCATTGAACCAGGAGGTGAAGGGGCACCATCTCAACATGCTGAAGCATTCAGAAGGCTGGCCACCAGGTCCCAAAAGTCAACTCCTGTTGGCATCACAATGTCTGCACTGTGTCAAAAAGATGGTGGGAAAATTGGACCTTACATTCCAGCTTCATCCTGTTTCTCTTTTGCATATTGGATTCCCACCTTTTTA
Organism: Lerista edwardsae; assembly: GCA_029204185.1. Lineage (NCBI taxonomy): Eukaryota > Metazoa > Chordata > Lepidosauria > Squamata > Scincidae > Lerista > Lerista edwardsae. The sequence goes on from JAJKFI010000048.1 coordinate 9,992,636, forward strand.
AAAACAAAATTAACCACAAAACCTTCCCGTTCATCTATAAAGCTGAGTTAGGTATTTCCTCTATTTCAGCAAGTTGAAGACTTAGCAAGACTTTCGAGTTCAGAGAGCTGGATGTTTCCGCAGTGGCACTGGCATGAGTTGTGTGTCTGCTTTCCATTTCAATTCATTCCCATTTTATTTTTAGCCTTTATAAAATGACATACACTTCCTTTACAATTGGAAATGAGGTGCCTGCTACTTAATTCAATCTCTTGTTAATATGATCTGCACTTTAATTGGATCCGGACTTTTGGAACCAACCTCTTTTTTATTTTTTTTCCTTTTCTCCCTCTCATTTTCTCTTTCTTGTAAGGAAAAGGGTGGGAGAGTCCGTGAAAAAGAGCTTTCCTCTATAATCCTTTCTGAATGCACCAAACGGGAATTATAACACAATTCCTGTTTGGTGGAGCGGAGCATCGCTGTAGCTGCCTGCCACAGTGGCGAGGTAGAGGGCAGGCAAGAGAGTGGAGACATTTGAGTGGGGTGATGCAGGAAGAGAAGAAAAAGGACATAAGACTCGGCTTGCTTAGAGGGTGACAAAATTCCAAGCCCTATGCCAGAGCTTGGGGCCCCAATCTAGACACAATTCCGAATCCAGATTGTTTGCATATCCAATGGAAACCTGGAAGGTTAATCTGTTTATTCTGGATCCCAGCTGGTGCTGAGTGTGGGGGGGCGGGGCGGAGGAGGGCTTCCTCCCATGTGTTTCTGCTTTTTAGGAGCTGAAGATGGAAAGGAGAAATACAGAATGGAGATACACAAGCCTTTTCCGGTTCATGGCAATTAGAGGGGCCTCATGGACCAAGGGCAATGTGATCATGTCTGCCATCCAAAACCACCTCTGGGTCTGCCCCTACAGCCTTTGTCAAGGCAGACTGAAAAAGGAAAGAAAGCCCCTTATCGGGCTCTGACACACTGTTTTCTGAACCCAAAAGTGCAGGAATTCAGGTTTCCTTTAAAGAGACTGTGCAAACAAAGGGGCGCCCTTCTGGGTTTGTGAAAACTGCACAATGGAGCGCGGTACAGAGCAAGTGCTTGAAGCTGCTTAGACGTGTGCAGTTGAGCAGCCCCATCCTAGGCTTCCTGGCACCCATAGCTCCAGCGGCACCAAAATGGCTACTGCCATATTCCTGGTGGACACCGGGAAGCCACCTGAGGTCTCCATGGAGTAAGAGAGCATGTGCATTTGCTCCCTTCCCCTGGGTAATGCCACTGCTGCTCCAATGGGACTCCTTGGCTCTGAACCCGCTATCGAGTGGCCATCCATGGAGGGAGCTTAGATATGGTGGCAGGCTCTCCCCCATCTCCTTCCCCCATCTTCTAGGGGGAGGCAGGGAGTGGGTGGAACTGGGGGATGAGAGGGCAGGATTAGGCCCAAAATGGGGAAGGAGATGGGGGAGAGCCTGTAGTCCCTACCCTGATTCAGGGAACAATCCTAACCTGGAGTTAGGGCGGCACAGTTAGGCCAGCAAAGTGGCCAGCCCAAGGGACACTATAAAGTATGTTTGGACCATTTTCCAAGTCAGAGAGGCCAGCACACAGATGTGTGCCATTCTCCCTGACTCTGAAATAGTCCAAACACGTTTTATGGCATCCCTTGTGCTGGCTAAACTTTCCTGGCCTAACTGTGCCATCCTAACTCCGGGTTAGGATTGCACCCTCAGAAAATGAATTTCTTGAGATGCTTTTGCTGTTCTCTGATGAAGCCATTCGATTCTCTCTTTAAAACAATCTACATTATTGGCAGATCCGTCAAAGACAGTACAGTGACCCCCTTAGCACAGACAGTATTTTGTTCGCTGCAAAATATGTTTCCGTTCTTGTCTATGTGTGCCAGAGTTTCTGGAGTGTACCTTGGCTTGGAGGGGTAAAGAAGTCCCTACAAAGAAGCTAAGCTGCTCCTTCCATCTCAGACTTGGTCACATAAACTAATCCATTCAAAGGCTGACATGCTTGCTTATGTCACAAGAAGTAGCAGCCCTTGGCAGCCTCTAGTGGTGCTCAAGGGCATGTGACACATTAGAATTGCCACAAGCTGGCAAACCCACAACAAAGCTATCCCATGGATGTCAAACCTTTGTTCTAGTTGAGATTCAATGATTTCTTTCTCTTAGATGAGAAAGTAAGGGCCTCTTTACCACTTATAAGATTCTAAATCATATCTCTTTCTCCTCTGTGGCTCCATGCACAATCCTCTCTGTTATGCATAATAGTCTATATTACAATGTGAGACCTTGGTACAAGATCAATTTCATGGCAAGATCAATTCTGTGCCCTTATTTTCTGAGCTGTATCTATAGTGCATGCTTCTTTATACTCTGCAAAGAATGGTCCATGTACTGCATAATTTAAAAATTATGGGTGCAGTCCAATGCACACTTTCCTAGAAGTAAGCCTCATTGGAAGAATGGCATTTGCTTCTAAGAAAGTTTGTAAAGTTTTGCACTGCTCATCTCTCAGTTCTGCCTGCTGTTCGAATTTAAAAAAAAAATAGAGATGATTTTGAAATCTAGTTGTGTTGTTGGGCTTTCGACGGAATTTGTGTTTTTGATACAATGACTTCTATTATACTGTATATTATTATTATTATTATTTATTTGATTTTTATCCCGCCTTTTCGCCCAGAGGCGCTCAAGGCGGCATTACAGTATAAAAAAGATAAAATATAAAATTAACATTACAAAGCAGTTAAAAACAATGTTAAAAAATGATACAAACAACAAAATTAAAACAGATACAATTTAAAACAACACGCCCAGAGGATCATATATAAAAATGAACAAACCAGCCAGCCAGCCAGCCTGTCAACAGTTAAAAGCTTTTTGGAATAAAAAGGTCTTCAGCCCCCGCCGAAATGTAAACAAAGAGGGAGCAGTTCTCAATTCTAAGGGGAGGGTGTTCCAGAGTTGGGGGGCCACCACCGAGAAGGCCCTCTTCCTGGCCGCCGCCCCTCTCACTTCTCCTGGTGGCGGCACAGTCAGAGTTTGTGACTGTGAGTTTGTGAGTATATGAGTTTGTGACATTCTGGAATAAGGGACAAGCCTTCAAAACAGGGACATCTGGCAACCCTGTTGGCAGCTGACATTGATGTCATCGAGCTGCTTTGTAATCAGACCCCTCATTCATGGTTGAGTTCCACATGTTTTCATTCTCACTGCAGTTTTGATTGCGGTTAAGCATTAACAAACAGCAGAGACAGCCAAACCAATGCCACTGCCTGATGCAGTGTTCCCCTATGCTGCCTCCCCAAGCAAGAAAAAAACCAGTTTCCGCCCCTCTTCCTCTGTGATCTTCTTAAGACTGAAAGTGCAGATGATGCTGATAGCTCCCAGCATGCACTGCACTTTCCGTTTTATTTAAAGGATTGAATAGGAAGCAGCCAGGTAAATTACTGCAGGCACAGTCCTAACCAACTTTACAGCATGGACATTGCTGTGCCAATGGGGCATGCTATGCCTCCTCAAGGTCAGGGAATGTTTGTTCCCTTACCTCAGAGCTGCACTGCCTTTACCCTGGTGCTAGAAAGTTGGTAAGGGCTGCACCCTGCTTCTCCTCCCTTCTGGCTGGTGCAGTCCCTTTAAGTGTAAACAGACCACATGAGGAGAGAATGAGGGTTCCACTTGAGGGTCAGTGAAGTGGATCACCACTGCATTTAGCAAGCATGACCCACGTCAATGTGGTTCACGGCTACCTTGGCCTGGTGGGAGGTTGTAGCAATCTCTCTTTGAGAGCATAATCCTCACCTGGAGTTAGGCCAGCACAGTTAGGCCAGCACAGTTTTGGCTGGCACAAGGGATACTGTAAAGCACATTTAGACCACGCTTGGAGTCAAGGAGGATGGCACACATCTGTATGCTGGCCTCTTTGACTCCAAGAGTGGTCCAAATATACTTTACGGTGACCATTGTGCTGGCCTAACTGTGCCAGCCTAACTCCAGGTTAGGATTGCATCCTGAAGGATATCCTGAATCTGTTGTTTTCCCAACCACTTGCCACGATGCAAGGCATATCAGGTTGCCTCAAGATTCAGCTGACCTTGACAAGCAGAATTGTGATGTTGTATAGTTCAAAAGGTGATTTCCCCCCAACGTGGCAGATAATTTCTTCTGAACTGTGCTAGTCAGAAAAATACCTTGGCACCCAATCTTTCTTTGACTCAAGAGGCATTGGCCGAAGTCCATGCAATATGGTAGAAATGAAGGCAGAAATATCCCAATGGGGCAAAGTTAAGTGTTCTTCAGACTCCTCATTTCCCAAATATGTTTTGGACAGCAGCAGGAACAGTCGCAGGAATGGCACTGGGCAGAAGGTCACAATCACCTCCACCCAGGTGCCATCTCTGGAGAGTAGCAAAAAAATTCCATAAAAAGTAATGGGCTGTAGAAAAGGACCTGGATTAGTAATAAATTTGCAACATTGTGATCATGTTTTGCTTCTTGCTAACATTGGACTTTTACGGTATCAAACCTGCAGTTCATCTACCAATTATTTCAAAGCCAAGTTCCACCCCACATCTCCTTCCAATTGATTCCAGAATCCAGACACCATCATGTATATTTGTGTGTGGGGTATAAGAGGCGTAGGAGGGTGATATGCATCTCCAGAAAGCTCCAGCTGTGACTTATTTTTATTTCTTCAGTCAACCAGATTAGATCACATGTTACGGGAGGGGAAATGGTTGATGGTCACGGCACATGTGAAAGCCTGTTCATAGTCCTCAGTGATGAACCTCAGTGTCCTCAGCACCTGGACAGAGCTCCATAGCATAGATATTTCTCTTATTATGATTATGGACACAGTGAACAACCCACTGGAAGACATGCAGATCTCATGCTGAACTGTAAGCCCCTCAATAAATGTGGATTAGGCATGTGCTGATCCTGTAAGCGATATGCATCTTATATTTGAATCCTGCAAGCGATATGCATCTTATGGCACCGTTAAGCCTAGATAAATGTGTTTTTAATAGTCACTATTTACTGGGGTTTAGCAGCTATGCGAGAGGTACGCATGTATTACTCTGTGGTCAAACCTCAATAAATGTGCTTCTAATAATCAGTTGGTACTTCAATAATATACAATAATTCCCTTATTAAGTATGATTGCAGGCATCGCCCACAGACTCAGATGAGCCACGAGTTCCATCTGTTTTCAGGACTGTGTGGTGGTGGTGGTGGTGGTGGAAATCAGTGTTATTGGCCCCCTAAAAGAAATGTGATCGATATCCTGCAATGTTCCACATGAAGTTTCACTTTTGTTCTTGCTCACCATGTGTGACAACCTTCTCTTCTTATTTTTCTTGTTATATTTATTCCCACTGCACATTTTTCTCAAACAACAGATCCCCAGAAACGACTTGCCTAGCCAGTGATGTCCCAACTGGGTTTGCTGTCCGACACCACCCCTGAGTCATGGCTGCTGCCTTGGCCAGGGTTCGCGTGCTTGCGGATGCCATAAACACTCCTGACAGCCTGCCCATGCGCTGTCCTCACACAGGGTTTAAAGAGAACACAGTGCTTTACACTTTCAATGCCACACAAGGAAGGTGTGCTATACTAGCCTCACCCCTCACTCCATCTTCACATGATTTAAAGTTTAAAGGGAATGTGGGGAGGGATGTTCCCTTTAAACGTCGAGGAAATGGATGATCTGATTCCTACCTGCTTTTAGTAAGGTGGAGTGGGTCAATGCAGCTTGTGAATGTGGAAAGCTGGAGGGAGAAGGCAACTGCAGATGCGTTGTGAAGTATAATAAATAAATAAATAAATAAATAAACAAATAAATAAATAAATAAATAAATGAAACAGGCTGCCAGATATATTGGGATGTGCCAACCTGGCTCTTTGACTCTCCCAAGCAGGCTGAGGTGACTGATTTGGGACAGTTCATATGATAAATGTATAACAGGGGAATACGATGGTGTTAATTGATTTAAGGCACAACCCTATTCAAATCCCAAGCCAACACTGCAAGGTTGCTGTTCCACTGGCATAGCTGAAAGGTGTGCAGCTCGGTGTCACACCTTCCAGGGCTGCTCATTTTACCCCTTTGGAGTTGTGCTCTGGTAGCATCTGGAGGGTGTTCTGTTGTACACAGGTTTTCGGCTGCAATGGTAATTTTTGGCACAGCTCTGGATGCGTTTAGAGCAAGGGGGAGGGACACGGCTGGGGAAGCATTGCTGTCTTCCACAGAGGGCTGCCCGGGTCCTGTGACCCCTGTGACCCCTCTCAGCAAGCAACTGTCCTGTTCTGACATCTATCATATGCAGTGGCATAGTTAGGGCATTTTGCACCCAGAGCTACTTCATTTTTTTTACATACACACCCCATGGCAATTTGTTTTTGTTTTTTTGGCCATAACTTTTGCTAGCATTATGGTATTACACTCTGGGGGGTTTCACTGAATTCCTGGTGAAATTCCATATCCAATGGTATACAGCATGATGGGATTATTCCTTAAAACCGCAATTTTGAAAATTGCGATTTGTTCAAAAGAAGCTTTATTTTCGGTTTTTACTTTTGGGGACATAACTTTTGGTAGAATAGAGATATTACACGCCAGTTTTTTTATTGAATTCCGGGTGGAATTCCACATCCAACGTTACACCGCATGACCATATTATTCCATAAACATGCGATTTTGGGCATTTGGGGTTGAGTGTGACACCCCCCTGAAGATGGCACCTGGGGCACTGTGCCCCCACCCCATAGGTAGCTACACCACTGATCATATGCTAATCTCATCCAGGCAATGCTGCTTCATTGCAAACGTGTCAGGAATGCTGGTGTAGCCCTTCCCAGCAATGTCGACAGCATCCATGGAAAAATCCTGACAGAGAGCCACATCCACAGAGCAGTGTTCTGCCATTGGTCTATCATCAGCATAACGTCTGTGTATCATTGGTGTGAAAACTATGCACAATTGGTGTGGTGTGATGCCCAAAGAGCCAATCACCACATCCACCCAGCTCTAAAGCTGGCTGCCAAAGATGAGTTTCAAGTGTGAATGGGAACAGGAATGGAGAATGGAATGGTGAACGGGGGGGGGGGGAGGAGATTCAAGACTACTGAGCAGCCAACACTGGGGAGCGGGCGGGACAGTGACAGCACCATTGCATCCTGGACAACTGTACCCTGATCAAATGCATCCAAGTATTGGACATCTGCATCCATTCTTTCTGCATCCTGGACACCCGTGTCCCAATATATCTATACAGGCATGCCCCAGTATCTGCTGGGATTATGTTCTGGACCACACCATGGATACCTGAAACCGTGGATGCTGTGGATGCCTTTTTAAAGTTAGAGGAACATCAGTGGTTTTGCTGCAACAAGGTAATAAATAAGAGATTTGCTTAATGTTCCCCTATCTTTTTAATAGGCGTCCCAGTATCCATGGTATCTGTTGGTAACTAAAACCATGGGTATCAAATCAGTGGGTACCAGGGTATGCCTGTATTTATGCTAGATGTACTTTTATTTTTAAAACCAAAAGAAGGGTTATGGTTAGGGCTGGAATAGAAGTCTTAGGTTATATAGCATGGGGTTTGTTGCCCAGTTATAGTTTGTTGGTTGCCTAGTTAGAGTTGGATACAAATAACCAGGATGGACACACACACACACACACACACACACACACACCTGCAAATGTCCAGGGATGCCAATGACAGATTTGACTAGCATACAATTGTCCAGGATGCAAATACCCTAGTACCGATGGGACAGATTAATGTCAGGATGTAACTGCAGAATATGCCTCTGCAGTTTTTTTGTTCTGATATGAATATTTCATTTTGTCTTGAGGCAGAAACCTTGTCAAAATATTGCATGTTTACAAAGTCAGTTTTGGTGCAAATGTGTAAGACAAAACTATCCCAGATCTGAAGGCAAGCAATCCCCTGTGTAGTGTGCATTACTGGTTTAGAAACAGGATGGTTCAACTTCGATTGGCATGAAAAAGAGGTGTTTT
>JAJKFI010000048.1:10003642-10014382 GCA_029204185.1 Lerista edwardsae
GGGGGAGATTCATCCATCCATAGCTGATGTTTCCTCAATGTTTAGTCAGGTGCAGTTCATCCCTGTACACATAAAGCCAATGTTATCCTATCTTAAATAAAACGTTATTGGTGCATGTCAGAGGAGGAAAAAAATCCCTAACTCACACACATTGGAGGGGAAGTTTATATAAGTAATTACCAGTGAGCTATTGCACTTCCTGAGGATTAATGTTCGGTGGAAAGGAAAAAGCCTAAAGGGTTACTGCCTATTAGTGATCGCTAGTAAACATCTCGTGTTGAAATCTTCACTGGTACAGTGCAAGAATCATCAGGCCTGCAGATACTTGCGCACAAGGCTAGTGCTCTCTGGGTTGTAAATGTAAAAGACATTTTCAGAAAAATCAAAAGTGTTCCAAAAACATTCAGAGCACAGTCCTAACTTAGAATTAGGCAGGCACAGTTAGGCCAGCAAAGTTTGGCCCGCACAAGGGCCACTGTAAAGAGTGTTTGGACTACAGAGTCAGGGAGGATGGTACATGTGTGTGTGCTGGCCTCTCTGACTCTGAAAGTGATCCAAATGTGCTTTACGGTGTCCCTTGTGCTGGCCAAATTCTGCTGGCCAAATTCTGTGCCGGCCTAAATCCAGGTTAGGATTGCGCCCTAAGACTTGTACAGCAATACCTTGCAGTTTCATCTGGATTAGGGACTAGAGCATGAATGAAAGTCCAAAATGGATGAATGTCAAAGCACAGCCTTATTTAGCTTGCAAATTTATTTGGCCCAGTGAAAACATAACTATATAACACATGCACATGCAATATGAAACCTAAACAAATAGAAATAAAAGAAACATAAATATAAGAACATTGACAAATGTCATGGAAGGTTGAGAAAAGGAAAACATGTGGATAAAATTTGAAATGTGGTTATAATTAAAAGCGGTTGAAAAAGCGAAGTGATGAAAGTCAAGTGGATGAAAGTCAAAATATGCCTAAACAATGAATTAAAACTCAGTAGTTGATTGCTGCTGACTGTCTTAGTCTAGCGGTTCCCAAACTGTGGGTCCATGGCCCACCAGTGAGTCACAGCTCACTTTTTGGTGGGTTGCGAAGTGGACAAGGTAGATTAGGCTAGTGCATAAAGAGCACTATCTCTGCGGCTGGGGCTAGGAGCACTGCTGCCCAATCACCATTATAGCCATAGAGTCTTGAGCAGCTGGTAGGAGGTTGGGTCCTGATGCTAAAATTTTTGGGAACCACTGTCTTAGGCCAAGCAGGCAAAACAGGCAATTCCAATGCTTCTAGGAAATGCACAGAAAAATTAAACAGTGGTTCCTTGCATGTTTCAGCCCTTCTTTGTGTGCCCCACTTTGACTGAAGGAAGGGGGCAGCAGTGAGAGAAAATACCTTCTTGGTGGTGACTCCCCGAACGCAGAATTCCTTCCCAGGAGAATTACAATCAACCCTGGACACTTACTGGTAGGGCTTGAAAGCTTTAAAATTTCAAATAGCTTTTGGCAGTGGGGGGAAGTTTCTGATAGTTGAAGCTATTGAGGGACCTGCTAGACTTCTTGTTTGATTTTTTATTTGGTACCTGCTTTTTGTTTGATATTTTCAAGTCAGAGGAGAAACCCAGCGACAAGAAAGAAATCTTGACAAATAGGTGTGGATCTACAATTTACTTTAGTTATTCAAGTCTGGTTATTTTCTCAAACAACTAAGGCTAACTATCTGCAATGAAGGAATAGAAGGCACATTGGCACCCAATATGTCTCAGAGATCCCTTTCATGGATCACTGCCTTGTCGTGGCGAAGGGGCTTGAGTAGCTCAATGAAGCTGTGAGCTATGCCATGTAGGGCTACCCAAGATGGACAGGTCACAGCAGAGAGTTCTGACTAAACGTGGTCCGCTGGAGAAGGAAGTGGCAACCCACTCCAGTACTCTTGCCAAGAAAACCCCATGGATTACAGAACAAAAAGGCTAAACGATATGACACTGGAAGATGAGACCCTCAGGTCGGAAGGTGTCCATTATGCTACTGGGGAAGAGCAGAACACGAGTACTAGTAGCTCCAGAAAGAGTGAAGTAGCTGGGCCAAAACTGAAAGGAAGCTCAGCTGTGGATGTGTCTGGAAGTGAAAGGAAAGTGCGATGCTGCAAAGAACAATACTACATAGGAACCTGGAACGTCAGATCTATGAATCAAGGCAAGCTAGATGTGGTCAAACGTGAGATGTCAAGGCTGAACATCGACATCCTGGGAGTTAGTGAACTAAAGTGGACAGGAATGGGAGAATTTAATTCAGATGACCATTATATTTGCTACTGTGGGCAGGAATCCCTTAGAAGAAATGGAGTAGCCTTCATCGTGAACAAGAGAGTGAGAACAGCAGTACTGGGGTATAACCTCAAAAATGATAGAATGATTTCCATTCGGATCCAAGGCAAACCTTTCAACATCACAGTAATCCAAGTCTACGCCCCAACCACTGGTGCTGATGAGGAAGAAGTTGACCGCTTCTATGAAGACCTAGAACAGCTTCTAGAATTAACACCCAAAAAAGATGTCCTTCTCATCATAGGGGATTGGAATGCTAAAGTAGGCAGTCAAGAGGTAAGAGGAATAACAGGCAAGTTTGGTCTTGGAGTACAAAATGAAGCAGGGCAAAGACTGATAGAGTTCTGTCAGGAGAACACATTAGTCATAGCAAACACCCTTTTCCAGCAACACAAACGGCGACTGTACACATGGACTTCACCAGATGGTCTACATCGAAATCAGATTGATTACATTCTTTGCAGCCAAAGATGGAAAAGTTCCATACAGGCAGTCAAAACAAGACCTGGAGCTGACTGTGGCTCAGATCATCAGCTTCTTCTTGCCAAATTCAGGCTTAAACTGAAAAAAGTAGGGAAAACCGCTAGGCCCTCCACGTCTGACCTAAATCAGATCCCCTACGAATATACAGTGGAGGTGACAAATAGATTTAGGGGCTTAGATTTGGTAGACAGAGTGCCTGAAGAACTTTGGACGGAGGTCTGTAACATTGTACAGGAGGCAGCAACTAAAACCATCCCAAAGAGGAAGAAATGCAAGAAGGCAAAGTGGCTGTCTGACGAGGCTTTACAAATAGCTGAGGAAAGGAGAGAAGCCAAAAGCAAGGGAGAAAGGAAAAGATATACCCAACTGAATGCAGATTTCCAGAGAACAGCAAGGAGAGATAGGAAGGCCTTTCTAAATGAGCAATGCAAAGAAATAGAGGAAAACAACAGAATGGGGAGGACTAGAGATCTTTTCAAGAAAATTGGAGATGTCAAAGGACAATTTCATGCTAAGGTAGGCACAATAAAGGACAAAAATGGCAAGGACCTAACAGAAGCAGATGAGATTCAGAAGAGGTGGCAAGAATACACAGAGGAACTCTATAAGGCCGATCTAAATGTTCCTGATAACCACAGTGGTACAGTCACTGAGCTCGAACCTGACATCCTGGAGAGTGAAGTCAAGTGGGCTTTAGAAAGCCTCACTAACAACAAAGCTAGTGGAGGTGACAGCATTCCAGCGGAATTACTCAAAATCTTAAAAGATGATGCTGTCCAAGTGCTGCTCTCCATATGCCAGCAAATTTGGAAAACCCAACAGTGGCCACAAGATTGGAAAGATCAGTCTACATTCCAATCCCAAAGAAGGGCAATGCCAAAGATTGCTCGAATTACCGCACCATTGCACTCATTTCACATGCTAGCAAGGTCATGCTCAAAATCCTACAAGCTCGGCTTCAGCAGTATGTGAATCGAGAACTACCAGATGTACAAGCTGGTTTCCGAAGAGGCAGAGGAACTAGAGATCAAATTGCCAACCTTCGCTGGATCATGGAGAAAGCAAGAGAGTTCCAGAAAAACATCTACCTCTGCTTCATTGATTATGCTAAAGCCTTTGATTGTGTGGATCACAACAAACTGTGGCAAGTTCTTGAAGAGATGGGAGTTCCAGACCACCTGATCTGCCTTCTGAGAAACCTTTATGCGGGTCAGGAAGCAACAGTTAGAACTGGACATGGAACAACCGACTGGTTTAAAATTGGGAAAGGAGTACGACAAGGCTGTATATTGTCACCCTGCTTATTTAACTTATACGCAGAGTACATCATGAGGAAGGCAGGGCTGGATGACTCACAAGCTGGAATCAAGATTGCTGGGAGAAACATCAACAACCTCAGATATGCAGACGATACCACTCTACTGGCAGAAAGTGAGGAAGACCTAAAGAACCTTTTGATGAGGGTGAAAGAGGAAAGTGCCAAAATTGGCTTGAAGCTCAACATTAAAAAGACTAAGATCATGGCAACCACTCCCATCACTTCCTGGCAAACAGAAGGGGAAGAAATGGAAGCAGTGACAGACTTTATTTTCCTGGGCTCCAAGATCACCGCAGATGGTGACTGCAGCCATGAAATTAAAAGACGTTTACTTCTTGGGAAGAAAGCTATGGTGAACCTAGATAGCTTAATCAAAAGCCGAGACATCACCCTGCCAACAAAGGTTCGCATAGTCAAAGCGATGGTTTTCCCAGTAGCCATGTATGGCTGTGAGAGCTGGACCATAAGAAAGGCAGAGCGTCGAAGAATCGATGCTTTTGAATTATGGTGTTGGAGAAGACTCTTGAGAGTCCCCTGGACTGCAAAGAGATCCAATCGGTCAATTCTCCAGGAAGTCAAGCCTGATTGCTCCCTGGAAGGACAAATGCTGAAGCTGAAGCTCCAATACTTTGGCCACCTGATGAGAAGAGAGGACTCTTTAGAAAAGACCCTCATGCTGGGAAAGATTGAAGGCAAAAGGAGAAGGGGGCGACAGAGGATGAGATGGTTAGATAGTGTCACCGAAGCAATGAATATGAAATTGGGTGAACTCAGGAAGCTAGTGGAGGACAGGGAGGCCTGGCGTGCTGTGGTCCATGGGGTCGCGAAGAGTCGGACACGACTTAGCGACTGAACAACAACAAATGTCTCAGAGATAACTTGGCCAGCAACACCTACCATACCAGATTGGAACAATTCTCATCACCTTTTTGCTTCAAGCCAAATGTATTCCAGTTGTTCCCTCAATAATTATTTAGCCCTACTTTACAACTGCTCATAAAAGGGTTCCCTACATAGGAAATGACCGGTTATGCTGAGCATTTGGTACCATCAAACACACACACACACACACACACACACATCCTCCCAAGTATATGGAAATATTTGACATTCTTCCCTGAACAATTAAATATTATTAGAACATTGGAACAAAAATCATGCTGCAATTCTGACCAAGAACAATGAATGTCCCTGGAACAGCCTGGAATATTATGGTGTCATAATATTTCAATAGTAGCCCAGCTAAGATTTCACCAGGCCTTGAAAAAAAGAGGTGCTAACAGAAAGTTACATTAAAAATCTTGCCAGTCATATGTGAGTGATTGACATTATTTTAAACCATTTCATTTCACTTAACTTGGCCTGGGCTTGAGTTGTGCCAAGAGCTTTGTAGAGCTGGCACACAGCTTTGCCTGGGCTTTCATAGTTGGCTAGTACGATCTGAATGCCAAGAATGGCTGCTAATAAAGGGCGCTTGCCTTTCTGCGCAGAGAATTCAGGCTTGCTGCTTTCCCTAAGGCAGTCAGCAGGACAAGCAGGGTTGGTCTCTTTAAAAAGACCTTTCAAAAACTGTTTGCATGGCTTCTGACTTGTTCCTAGCAATAAAATCAGAAAACCCCAAAGTAGATAAAATATAGAGCTCAATCCTAACCTGGGGTTAGGCTGGCACAGCTAGGCCAGCAAAGTTTGGCTGGCACAAGGGACACCGCAAAGAATGTTTGGACCACTCTTAGAGTCAGGGGGGATGGCTCACATCTGTGTGCTGGCCTCTCTGACTCCGTTAGACTTAGGCCAAACTTTGGTGGCCTAACTGTGCCGACCTAACTCTGGGTTAGGATTGCACGCACAGTTAGGTTCATATTCTGGGCAAAGATACTTGGGCAGGTGAAGATGCACACACAGGATTTTCTGAGATATCTGAGAACTGTTTTGCTCTCAAATGACTCATATGAACCAGTTTACTGGGGACCTTTTCAGATTACAGGCATCCTCCTGTATCCACGGAACCGATATCTGCGTATCAGGTTATCCACAATTCCCAGTGCCCCATTACCTTTGTTTCACTTCATTATATTCCCATGAAGTGATAATGCGTCTTGCTTGAACAAATGCTATAAGCACAAAGCTTATAGCTAGGGGTGGGTTTTTTGGAGACATTTTTTTCCAAAATTTCTTGATTAAAATAGCAAATTGCGGTGTTATGTGTTTTTATTCTACATTCTCAATCCATTTTTATTAATTTTCTCATTTTTATTAATTTTAAATCCTTTAAGAGTGTACTAGCTAGATGATACAGGTGATATGGTTTCAGCAGATGCAACAGTATTATTTCTACTTGGAAAAGTAGTCTATTTAAATTTCTGGAAAATATCTTAAACACCCAAATGCGGTGCTTTGTGTTTTTATTCAGATATTTTAACCACCAAAAGGCAGTCGCTAATGCCCAAAAAGTGGTTTTCAACAACCACCACGAAAAAAAGCACCCCTACTTAAACCAAGACAAGCAGGCAAGTAGCCTGCAGTCTAGAAGAGAGACTAAGGTCCCAATCCTCTCCATGTGCTGCATCTTGCAATGGGGGGGGGAGGGGAGTCATAGAGGCCTTTGGTAGGGAAACTTTTGTTCCCTTACCTTGGGGCTGCATTGCAGCTGCATCGGCCCTGGAAAGTTAGATAGGATTGGGCCTTAAGAGCAAACAGGAAGCAAGAAGTTATTGTTTCGAAGACCAGCCTGAGCACTCTTGAACTTGAGTAAAAGAGTTTGGTGCTCAGACTCTCATCAATGGAAAAAAAGGTTAGCACAACGGAATGGATGAATGAAGAGAAGGAATAACATGGATCACAAATGACCAACTGGTCACTGGCACGGTCAATTAGGTAGCGTGGATACTCATACGACCATATTCTGCGGAAGGATCACTACTGTTATGCTAACCTCACAGAAAGTCACTTGTTCAGAGCAGCAAGCTATTTTCATTCTAGTAATAAGAAAATGCACTTTCCCTACAATAGATGTGGAAATGTCTGGATGCTACTTAATAACTTCACCATTGTTGCATAAAAACACATAATCTAGAAAAGAGTTTCATAAAATTACTTAATGATCTTTTACTATCCTTACGCTTGCACAGTTAGAATAATGACTGTGCCATAAAAGGATGCTTTTTTTCATTTTAACAAGGAGTATATTGAAGGTTGAGTCTTATTCGATAGAGAATATGATGCGTGCCAAATTAATTAATGTGGAATTAAAGATTTGGATTGACGTAATATTGGAAGAATATTACTAGAAATAAATAGTACTCTTTTCCTGAGGAAGGGCAACGAGTGAAGGGAAACATTACAAGGGCTAACCGACTTGTGCCGAGCAATTGCAGTTGCAAATACAGCATAATTATGTCACTCCACATAATTCATTCAATCCACTGAATGAACACTCAAAACTAGACGAGAAGTTAAACATATCATAAGAACATAAGAAGAGCCCTGCTGGATCAGGCCAAAGGCCCATCCAGTCCACCTTCCTGTATCTCAGAACGGCTCACCAGGTGCCCCAAGGAGGCATGAGACAACAAGATGCTTGGATCCTGTTGCCACTCCCTTGCACCCGGTACTCTGAAGTAGCCCACCACCAATGTAAGGAGGTTTCACAATCCACCATGGCCTATAGCCCACGATGGACCTTTCCTCCAGAAATCTGCCCAATCCCCTCTTAAAGGCATCCAGACCCGATGCCATCACCACCTCCTGTGGCAAAGAGTTCCACAGATTAACTACCCGCTGGGTAAAAAAGTACTTCCTTTTATCTGTGTTAACTCTCCCAACCCTCAGTTTTAGCGGATGCCCCCTGGTTCTGGTGTTTTGAGAGAGGGGAAAGAACATCCCTCTATCGACTCTATCCCTTCCGTGCATATCATTTCATTCATGTGGGGTTCTTTTAAACAGCCCCCACACAGGCCCCAGTCTTGAGCACAACTATGCTGCAGGATGGGGGCTAGCTCTGAAACCTTGCATGAAACTGACTATTTGCATCCTGAAGGTGCCACTGAAGTTATTTGCTTCCAATCAAATAAGTATTATTATTGCTACTGTTATTCTTAATAAGAATGTTTCTATAACGAGTAACCCAGAATAAGGGAGAGCCTTTTCGTTAACAGCATGAAGTGCCATGTTTGAAGAGCCATGAGAGGGCATGCAAATCCCAAGCCGAGAGTGCAACTGTGCATGTTAATAAGCAAGTGCCATTGTTTTTCCAGGGATGGACAACTCCATCCGAGGCATGTTTACTTGGAAATAAGAACCACGGAGGTCAATGGGACTTGCTGAATCATGCACCCCCCACCGAAATTCCTTCTTCCTCAATGAAACCGTGATCCTGCCAGTTGCTCTTTGAGAAATAGGGACCAATATGAAAGCCGCAGGACTGCAGCATATGGCATTAGTAACAGAGTCCAGATTTTGTTTGTCCCCCAAACCAGGGCCATCCCAAGGGGATGTGGGAGGAAACGGGAAACGGCTACAGTGAGAGAAAGACCTTCTTGTCCACTCCACACGAACAGCAGATTTGAAGTTATGGCATACCAGCATTGAAGACAATCACAGCAGTAGTGGAAAAGGATTATGTATTGACTCCATATATAAATGGCCTGCACACCATAAAGGCTCCCAAAGTGGATTACAATAAAAACAAACTGAAGCAATTAGGCAGCTCAGAAATCTGAAAATCTAAAGGTGAAAAGCCTAACCAGATAACAAAAGCATACTGTACAGTAGAATGAAGATGCACAAGGAAGGGACGTGAGGGACCCGCAGGGGACAAAGAATGGGGACATTCACTGGACTGAGGACTCTTGCCTTGCAGTCACCTTGGCTGGCTTCCCATCTTCCTTTTCCACTGTTCTTCTTTTTGGGTCAAGAATGCAAACGCTGCAGAGTTAATGCGGTCCCTGCAGCTAAGCAGCATAACTTCCAAAGAGTGTTTGCTTTAAGAGGTTAAAAGCCTCATAAACAGATTTACATTCTCTAATAACAGAATGCAGATGCAGGAGGGGGGAGAATTTGATGGTTAGTTAGCACAGCAAAAGAGGCTGTTCATTCACTTTGAAATCCAATGCGTGAGTCAAACAAAACCGGATGTTTAAAAAAAAAAAAAAAGGAGGGAATCTGAGTGTGAGAGGCCGCCGGCATCCCTTTGCTGGAGAGCCTACAAGCTGTTCCTCATCAACAGTTGGATCCCACAGAGCCAGGTCTTTCCAAATGGGCCCAGAGAACAACAGAGAAGCCGCTCGCCATTGACAGAGGTGAAGAAGGTAGAGTCTTAGAAGTGAACAAATCCGGCAGCTCCCACAGCTGACCCTAAAGAGAAATAAACCAGCACTCATTGCGTATTAATATCATGGCCCCAGGATCCCTGGTTGTTTCCATAGATTTGAGAATGAAGCTCCCTTCCACCCCTCCCCCAGTAGCATTACCCGAGGAACAAACATACTAGATAACAACAGCGAAAGAACTGCTCAGCTTGTTGCCATTGTGGCATTTCTTCTGTCCTGTAAAAGGGAAGCTAGGTGTTCAATTGACTGGGGAAGGACTGTGAAGCATTGGGAGTGAGGATCAAGGATCGCCAATCCTTCAAGATATATCTTTTAGTTTGGATGAACAGAAATGAAGGGAGGGAATTTTCAAAGGGAAAGGGTGTGTCAGCAATGTGCGGCGCGGGGGTGGAAGGTGTGGCAGAGTGGCCCCCCTGGATTCCTTTAAAAAGTGCTGCCCCCGTTGCGATCACAATACAACCCATGGGTTCTAAGTAGTTGAAGCCCATGGGTTGTATGTGTTTGTGGATCACAACCACCACAGTGACAATGGCAGCAATTTTCAAAGAACCCTGGCAGAGCTGTTCTGCCTCACCTTCCACCCCCACACGGATCGTCACCGGGGCTTGTAGGCCTTTGGATTCCAGCAACTTTCCAAAAACACCATTCTGCCTGGAGGTCAACCTGCTCTAAGCAGACCAGCTTTTCTCTTTTTGTTGAAGATCTTTGTTAAATTCCTAGGAGAGGCTGACAGAGATAACACAGAGCCTAGATCATCTGGCAGTTCATGTGGGCCCCCAGGTGATGTAGCAGGTTCCTTCCACCTGTGGGGCAGGTTTGGTTCTTCAGTGGCCTCCTGGATCCAGGCCAAGAAATTCACATGCAGGGCAGAGTGTCCAGTGGTAATAACAGGTAGGGCATGTGCCCTGAGCACCACTGAGCAGCAGATTGCTGATTGACTCTTAGCTTCTGCAAAGCAGCTGCAAACCTCCAAACACAGCGTTTGTATTTAGGGGCTTTCAGCGGGCTTGGCAGAAGCCAAAGCTTGGCCGGAAAGCTGCTAGAGAAGGGAGGGAGGGCAGCAGCTACATTGCAAAACTGCCCCCACTCTCCTCTAAAGCCAGAAGTGATGTCACAGCATCTCATAATGTCATGATATCACAGGCTTATGCAGACTGCCCCTGGCTATCCCCTCACTTCCTTTTTATTTTCTCTTGCCATTGTCACCAGTCCTGGTCCAAGGGCTGCGTTAAGTGGCTCCTTCCTTCCTTCCTTCCTTCCTTCCTTCCTTCCTTCCTTCCTTCCTTCCTTCCTT
>JAJKFI010000048.1:10017766-10042280 GCA_029204185.1 Lerista edwardsae
CAAACTTTGCTGGCCTAACTGTGCCAGTTTAGCTCCAGGTTAGGATTGCACCCTTAATTAGAATGATCTAATGCTCATGCAGTTTTCTGTTCTTGCAAATAGACTGTGTCTTAAATGCACACGCTATTTGTCACCAGTTACCTTCTCGTTCTCGTCATAGAGAAGCATTCCTGGGTTGTGGCCTTCTGGTGGAGAAGGTGAAAGAAAGGATTCAAAAGTGTTGTTATCTAAACACGTATGTGTGTGTTGGGGTGATGAAGAAAGGCAGCACTAAAAAGTGAAATAAAAAATGAAACCTTTCTTGTGAAAGTGTCCCTTGAGTCAGTCATTGGTGGGGTTGCTTGTGAGATTCTTAGAGCTGAATGAAATTTACATATTCATTTCAGCAAATGTCTATTTCAGAACATGAGAGCTCCACAGGGCACGAACCATCTCTTATTTCGTCACACTCTATAGAACAGCACAAAATTGCTGTATATGCTTTAGTTTTATGCTGCCCCATAAAACAGCAGTCCGCACTCTACAGTGGCAACCAACATCAATAGGCCATAGATAATAAATAAATAAAATAGAAAATAGATCCCTAAAACATACAACTTCATAGAACAGATACCCTCCAGAACTTGGAACAGATATTACTATTAAGAATATTTATTACTGTATTTTTTTTTACCCAACCAAAAGAGTTCATGTAGTGGTTTACATAGCAAAATACATGCAAACGCATAGAGAAACAAGTAGGTGTGAAAAAGCAACAGTCAAAACTAGAGCTTTTGAGGGAAACCGTTTCCTAATATCTTCTTTGACCTTGGTGAAATTCATGCTACATAGGAGGCTGTTGTCATTGATTGAAATCATTCAGGTAATTAATTCAGGGTTTAAGTCAGGTTGAAGCCGCAATGGCTAAAAAATGCCACACAGCCTCAAGCAAGGAGACATCTTCCCTGTCCTCCAATTAAGCTTGTGATGTCCTGTGGCACGTGAAGTTTGCCCAGCTTATCCAGCACTAAAGGAGGAAGGTGTGCTTATATTATATTCATGTAAAGAGATATGAGGAATGGAACTGCTGTAGTCATGGTAGTTGCTGAGAAACAGCAGCATAACAAGGCTAGGACCTGTGGGAGTGTCAATTATCCAGTATGGCAGAGGGGAATTCTCTCACCATCTTTGCTGGGTAGGATCAGTCCCTACCTCTAGGCATATGGAAGTACCACAAAATAGACCTTCCAGCCCACCCTGCCTTTTGTGCGACTCCAAATAGAGTCATTTCTGGGGCCAGGGCCACACAAGCAAGGAGGAGGGGGTGTCTGCACAGGTGTGGTGGGGGTGTGATGTTGTACGGGGCATCACTGCCTCACCTAGCCCTGGGTTTCTGCTCCCCCCAGCTACAGTACTGCTGAGAACATTCGAACTTGGTGTTCCTAGGAACAGTTGGTGTTCTTAGATTTAACAAAAACTAGAGCCTTGCATAGGGAAGGGCCAGTCTAAGACCTCCTAGAGCTTGAGGTGCCCTACCAAATGCTGCCCCCTGACTCTGCCCCACTGACAGTCTAGCCTTCACACGTATTCCCTCTTCTCCTCTTTCTTTCCCAATCTAGGGAATGGGAGCAAGAGGAGGAGGATCCATGGAGGCAAGTGCATGGACAGAAGTTGGCAACCCCTTTGGCAACATATGCTGCCTGAGGCAAGTCCTTCAGTTGGCCTCATGGCCGGCCCGGCCCGGTGGTGGGGTTACTGTTAGTCTGGAGTGGATCTTCTGTATAATTATCAGGGAAGTGAAATGCTGGGGATGGGAGAAACACTCCACAATCCACTGATTCAGTACCCACAGTTTCAGTTATCCATAGATACCCTGGATACTGGGATGCCTATTAAAAAGATAGGGGAACATTAAACAAATCTCTTTTTTTTACCTTGTTGCAGCAAAACCACTGATATTCCCTTAGCTTTAAGAAGAAGTCCACAGTATCCACTGTTTCAGGTATCCACTGTGGGGTCCGGAACAGAACCCCAGCAGATACTGGGGCATGCCTGTACTTTATCTAGCTGTTTGAGAAAGCACACTGGGCCTGATGGACCATTGAGCTGTCCCACTTCCTGCCCATAGTGTGCTTAGATCTAATACTACATATAGAATCAGTGTTAGCGTCAATGATGGACTTCTCATTGATTCCAGATGCCCAGGGCTGTGAGTCTATGAGCACACTGCCTATTTTTACTTCCAGTTGTTCAGTCCTGGTGTCTGAATTATTGCTTTGTAAGGCACAGTGGAATTACCATTAGCCAGAACGATGCTCTATAAAAACCCAATTCTAGTTTGTTTGCTTGTAGCTGTTCTCTTTCAGAGAGGCCAAAAGCAATGCCATATTTTTTTTTTCCTGGGCACATAATGAATAGTTTGCACCACTTTTGACACGTAACTTGAAAGGCATGTTTGGAAATCCTCTCGATTTATTAAGCATATCATCTGTCTAAATTGCTCCATCAACGTATCGCATGCAAAGATGTAATGAATGTAATAATAGTCTTTTCCAAACATTTCATTTTGAAGCTCCATTTACCTGAAACGAGGTGCTTCTGATAAATATTTCACAACATATTTCTCCTTTCCAATTGCGTTTACAACTGGCGAGGCAAGCAGGGACATTTTAATTCTGACAAAATGGGTGTCTTTCGTGAACCGGCTTTTACACCGTGCCTCATTTTCTGACTAAATGGCTTTCTGATTATCATGTCTCGGGGTCTCACTCCAAGCGCAGCAATATGAAATGTCATTAAGACGTAATGTTCCTCTGCTTTGACAATCATATTAGTAAACACTGGAGACTTGGAAGGTTGTGTGGCTAATGGCTTTATTAACATATACGTTCATACTTTGGCAACACTTCTCATTCATTTAAATTACCAATGTCAAAGCAGAAAAGGAGTGAGTGTGTGCATGTGTGTGGGCAGCAGCCAAGGAATGTATGTCATGTAGCCATCATAATGGGTTAAACAAGTGGTCCATCTCTCACGATGAGTATAAAGCATGGAATCACCAGAAAGAGGTCAGTGAAAAGTAGCCTGGTTGTTGTTTTTTCCTCCCTAAAGGATGAATCATCTACCATTTATTCTAATGTCAGCAATCAGAAAAGTAGCCAGAACTGCCTGGCTGTCCGCGTGAGCAGCAGTAGCCAAGCGGCTACCACTGCATCCTGCAGCAACCAGGCAGCCGCAGGAGGCTCCATGGGAGAAGGGGTTGTTCGTCCCCTTCCCCCGTGGTAAGGGCGCAGCATAGGCAATGGGTCTACTTGCCTGTGATGGCTATTGAGCTGGGCTGCGTGGCCCAACATGGAGGTTGGGATTCAATGGTGAGAGTCACTGCTGGTCCTATTCCCACTCCGCCCCTCCCCCCACCCAGGAATGCTGCTCTGCCTGAAAAGGGCGCCATGCTGGTGAGTGGTACAGTCACCGCTTGCTGGCTCGTGTTGCCGCCTCTGGGCAACACAGGGCCAGCGTTGCCATCGCATCAGTGGTGAGGCCTTCCCGAAGCCTTACCACCAGTGCTGGAAGCGCTTTACAGAGGTGCTTTAGAGAGCACAGTATGTGCGTACCAACGGCAGTAAGCTTGATGAGATCAGCCCTGAGGGTACAGTGGTTTACCGCTTTAGATGACACTGGAAGTCATTGATCAACCCCACCTTCTATGAATGTGTCCAACATATTCTATTTCCTGGTAGAATATAAGGAGCTAGAACATATGAAGTAAAAACCAGTGTTAGGCTCTGGGGCTTTAATAGCCATTCTCCTTGGTGGTAAGATGCTGGGCTCAATGGCCTGCTGTCCTGACCGGACTAAAAGTTGGTTTTATCACATGGCAACATGGAAGACAGATGCAGTCTTCATTATTAGTCATATAAACAAACAAACAAACAAACAAACAAACAAATAAATAAATAAATAAAATAAGAATGCAGGCATGCCCCTGTATCCACTGATTTGGTAACCACAGTTTCAGCTATCAACAGATACCATGGATACTGGGATGCCTATTAAAAAGATCTTTTTCCCTTTGTTGCAGCAAAACCACTGATATTCCTATGTCGGTGGCCTCCATCACCAGATCCTGTCCTCCATATTGGGCTGCATGGCCCTCCAACGGGCCCTCAAGTTTGTACTGGCAAAACAGCCGGTGCAGACTTGAGGAGGCCCATTGATAGACTTGGGCCCTTACCTGTTTGGCTACCATTGCACCTGTGGCAGCCGTGAAGCTTACGATTAGGCTGCCCAAAGGGTCTTCCGTGGGACAAACAGGCAGAGGCAGATCTAAGGGAGGGCAAAGCTCTGAGTTTTGCAAGAAGCCTTACCTTGCAGTGGAAATCACTCCTCTCCTGCACCGTTTTAGCCAATCCTCACAGGGAACAGCAACATCTTGGCGTTGCTTACTGGCTACAGCAGCAAGGGAGAGGCGGGATTTACATGACAGGGTAAGGCTCCTTGCAACACTTAGAGCTTTGCCCTCCCTGTAGATCCACCTCTGCAAACAGGAAGTATAAGAAGAAATAGGCGGAAATCATTAGAACATGGAAATGATGCTTCAGCAGCAGTTTCTTCTGGTCTGGCTGGAGAAAAGCTCCATTCTTTTGCTTGCTGGTCCATCACTGCCAAGTGTTCCAAACAGGATAACTGGAAGCAGACACTCTAACAGCGCCGAGGTTGGGTCCAAGAACAGATCTGGGCTCACAGTCAGTCTTTCGGAACAAATGCTCCATATGTTCCCGATCTTCAGGTTTCTTTGGACAGCCCCTGCCCATTCTGACTGTGCGTCGAGCCAAGGAGGCCAACACAGGCATCACCACCACCAGGCTACGCATTGCGAATTGCCATCTGTCAATCTCATTACTTGCCCTGCATGGGGAGAGAATTACAGTACAGCAAGAGGACGGATTGACCGTCTCTTTGCATGAAAACCAGGAACTTAAACAGAAGTATAGTGGGAGCTTTGTTCAGCAGGTATTTGGGTAAATGAAGCCCATCTATATTTGGAGGAGGAACAATCACAGCCACATTGGTGTGCGTGTGTGTTTTCCAAGGAACGGATCAAGGAAAAACGGAGACACTGGAAAAAGGCAACGTTGCAGATTCCTCACTGCATCTGGGAGTAAATCAAGCTTAAATAACCAAGAAGTAGCTCCCATGGTATGATTGGGGATTATTTTATGGTTTCTCTCAACCCATAATTCTGGGCATTCTGTTTAGAGCTCAGCTTTTATTTGGCCATTATGCTAACTTTAGAAGGATGGCTGGGATGACACTGATTTTGCTGTGATAGGAAGGAGGGAAGGAGAATGCTGGAATGTCACATATCAGATCTGGAGCTGCTATTAATGATCTGCTTGCTTGCTTACTTCTTTAAAAACGTGCCTGCCACTTTTTGACAAGTCTTCAAGTTGCTTCCCAATAAAAACAGTCTGAAACCATCATGTCTTCATGCCTCTGTCCTAGTTGCACACAACTGTAGTTAGCCATGTCGATTCATTCTAGGTGGTGGTGGTTCAGTAGGTAGAGACTCAATGCAAGCGCAGCAGTGCAAACCTATGCACGTGTACTCAGAAGTAAGTACCATTCTGTTCCATGAGGAGTAGTCTCAGGAGTAGTGTGGCTAAGCCATTTGCTAACTGGTGCAAATAAGACTTGGTAGACCTCCCCCGCCCCGCCCCGGCCCCACAATGTAGCTCCTTCTGTTTGAAGTCACACAAAAAGAGTCATCCCCAAAGAAGATGCCCCGCCTCCAGCAACTGGCAGCATGTAGCCTGGTGCAGCTGCTACCTGCTGCACTTATGTAGCTACACTACTGACAGGCCAACATAGTAAGGCCGACATTACAGGGCGGTATCCTAAAGCCCATTAAGAGGCAACAGCAGCAACATGCAGGACAAGGGGAGGTTTTCCCCTTCCACCCGTGTAAGCCCTGGTCGCCCCTATGGGCCTGCTCGGATCAGTGCCTGACGGGCTTTTACGGCACTACAGCTGTCATGCATCACAACCCCCATCTCCGCCCACTGCGTCGCCCAGTTACGCCCCGGAACGCCCTCGTGGAGGCCCTGCGCCAACCGAGTGATGCCGACGCTTGACTGGCGCAAGACCGGCACTGCCGACAGTCACTGTGGCACCCAAGTGCCAGCACTACTGCTTGCGCGAGTCCAGCGCCATAGTGCTGACCTGGGCGTGTTTGACAGCATGTTTGCAACAGTGTTTGGCCACAGCAAGAGCTTAGAGCCGGCACAACGGGGGTATAGGATTGCGCTCTGTGTCTATGCTCATAGGATTGGGGGTTCTCCTGGATCCGCAGCTGCACCTGGCATAACGGTGCGTAATGCGATGGGCGGGCTATCGATCACCCAGATGTCCTGCCCAGTGTTCCGGCAGAATAACACCACTGGTATTTATATACCGCTTTTCAACACAAAGTGGTTTACAGGCAAATAGTAATAATAAATTTAAATGGCTCCGTGTCCCAAAAGGGCTCACAATCTAAAAAAATGAAGAACACCCCCAGCAACAGCCACCAGAAAAGACACTGCACCAGGGTAAATAGGGACAATTGCTCTCCCCCTGCTTAAATAGAATACCACTTGAAAAAGTGCCTCTTGCCCAGTTAGCAGGGGTGATTTATACACTTTATACAGCCCAAGCCTCTGCATGCCTACTCAGAAGTAAGCACATTTTGTGGAATGTGCTTACTTCCAGGAAAGTGTATAAAGGATTGCAGCCAACGTAACAGACTGCTAAGTGCTGCATCTATTTGGTACCTTCTTACTCCTCTTCCACCACAAGCTCTAACACACTCTTATTACCACTCTTCACCTTTGAGGATTGTGCTACATTCACATTGTTAGGTGATTAGCAACACATCCATAGGCTGTAGAGGTCTCCAGTTTCAGGAACACCCTAACTCAAACTGTGGGTTTGTGGCTCACCAATCATGACCCAATTTTAGGTGGTTTTCAAAACTAACAGGGTAAATTGGGCTATGTACATCAAGGACTAAACAACCTGCTATTCTGGGGTTGATCGTACACTGTTGTCCGATCACGATTATAGCCACAGAGGCTTGAGTAGTTGGTAAAGTGAAACTTTTTTTTTTTTTTTTGGTGAGTCCTGATGCTCAAAAGTTTGGGAACCAACTAACAGCAACCGAGGGTGCAGTTCTAACCAACCTTTCAGTATTGACATAGCTGTGCTAATGAGGCATGTGTTGCATCCTGCAGTAAAGTTGTAGTCATTGAGGCCTCCTCTGTCAGGGTTTGTACAGGCCCCAAACCAAGGAATTTGTTAAAGAATTCTGGGACCTCTCTGAGAGGCAATCACTGACACCTGGGTAGAAAATGTGCTGAATCATTGCACAGCTGTAATCACTCAGATAGGTAGGCTAATTGGAGCAATCTGGTTGGTTATAAAAAGGTACTTAACCAGATAGCTCAGGCACTATGGTGTGGGTTGCTAGAAGGAGTTATGCTGTATTGCTGAAATAAAAGCTGGTGAAGGAAGCCTGTTTCCCTGTGCTGTCTATCTTGCTTTGATGTCCTTGGCTGCAAATTCCTGCTGTGACTGATCTCTGCTAGGTGGCCTAACATCCCTCTACCATGACATCCTCAAGGTAAGGGAATGTTTGTGCCCTCTTCTCAGATCTGCATTGCCCTTTCCCCAGGGCTGGAGAGTGGGTTAATATTGCACTCTGAGATATTTTTCAGTCCTTAAGTTTCCAAGGGTGGATTAATAAAATATTTTGGACAGATATGCATTGCAGAGACCATCACAAAGTCAAATCTCCACCTGGATACTTCTGTACTATATTGCAAGCTCTTGTTTGCTACATTAACAGCATAATCCTATACCCCCTTAGTCAGTGATGTCATGCACCCACTATGCACCAGTATGTAAGTACTGGTTCTTAGAAGTTGAGCTGGCCCTGCCCACTCGAAGCTGGCCCCGTTGGCTGGTTGGCTTAGCAGCTGCGCATGCGTACTGCACGCCCGCAGCCATTGCCTGCACCTTCTGTGAGCAGCAGGCAGTGTGGTGGTGGCGGCAGCGGCGGCAGCAGCGAAGCGAGAGGACCAGAGGTGGTGGCAGCGGCAGCAGCAGCGAGAGAGACTCGGGAATAAGGCAGCAAGCGTGAGAAGGTAGGCTGCCTGGGGCTCCCACTCCCTCCAGCCGTGCAGATCCAGCATCCTGGTTCCTCCTGCAGCCTCCCCCCAGCCCCAGCCCCCACACAGTCTTTTTTTGGTTGCCTGTTCCCCCTTCTGCTCCTTGCTGGCTCCTTGCATTTAACATTAAAGTTAAATGGCTCCCTGTCCCAAAAGGGCTCACAATCTAGTACAGTCTAGCCTGCTATTTAACCAGGGAACAGTTGAAGCAAAATATGTCTATACACATCTCTAGAAAGCAAAGCAATAGAAGTTAAATCAACACTAACCACAAGCTGAAGTTATTACAAACATGATCACATCCATGGCAACCATCATGACATCACTTCCGGCTATGACCTCACTTCCTGCCACGACATCACTTCCGGCTTATGACGTTACTTCCGGTGGGTGGACCCCGACAAGTGCCAATCAAAAGTGAGTACCTGTTCCTAAATCATTTGGATGACACCACTGCCCTTAGTGCTGATGCTGTGCTCTTGTGTCAGCTGAACGCTGTTCCGAATGTGCTGTAAAGCATGTCTGTGTTGGCACTATGGTGCTTGGCCAGTGCAAGTGGCAGCGCTAGCATTTGAGCACTGGCATGACCGTTGGCAGTGCTGGTTGTACTCCAGTCAAGTGCTGGCATTGCTCGGTTGGTGCAGAGCCTCCACGAGGGTGTTCCAGAGGCATAACTGAGCAGTGCAGTGGGTGGAGATGGCGGTTATGATGCAATTGTGATGCAGGATGGTTGTAGTGCCATATCCTAATGCTGGTTCCTGGCCATGGCGGCCCCGATTTGGGCCGTTCCCGTTCCTCTGCGCCTGCTATTTTTCCAGCACAGATCCGAGCAGGCCCATAAGGGTGACTGGGGCTTATGCAGGTGCAAGGGGAAAACCTCCCCTTGTCCTGCACGTTGCTACTGCTGCCTCCAAATGGGCCTTTGGATATGGCCCTGCTATGTCAGCCTTACTTGGCCGGCGTAAGGCAGGATTGCACTCTAAAAATGTTAACAAGTATCTCTAGATATACACTATGATACATATGCTCACTTTTGTTGCTGTTTTCTGAATTTCACAAAATATTCACAGTACACACATTTATCATCCCATTCTGCAATCATTTGTGCATTGAATTTTATTGGACGTTAATGCTTTTATTGCTCGCTACGGAGTGCTTTTCCTACTGGAGTGGAAGCTGTCCTTCATTCCCCCTCATTGTTTTTCCCTCAGCAGTTTCCTCATGCCCTTATTGGCTACATATAAATGAAAAAAAGATACAGCATCTTTTTGTTTTGTTTCTTTTGCAGGAACCCTCTCAGTTAATATCTCATCAGCCACGTATTTAAACATCACTCATGTAATACACTGTAAAATGCCACAAACATGGTGGTAATACGCAGATAATATGTTTAGGCTGAGCAAAAATGACTCCTCAAATCCACCATCCCATTTACCCAGCTGGTGGTGATTGGAGGGAGGGGGGCATTCAGCTTGTTTTTCAATGGAAGGAGTGAAAGTTTTCAAACTATTTTTGACACTCCTATGTGGGGTTGGGAAATGCTACATTTTGCAGGAGCCTTAGCTTCTGTGGAAAGCAACCCCACCACTTGTCTTCAGAGCCATTCACAGCTTGGGGAGCAAAACTTCTGAGCCACGAATGAATCTGAAGGCGGAGGGGCCACTTTATACAGAAGCTCAGGCTCCTGCAAAACATATAGTTTTCCTCCCCCCTGAAGGAATGCCACTGGTTTGGGGAGTCTAGCAGGGCAGTAGCAGTGATGAATGGTCATTCAGGAGTGAAGCTGGATACAGAAGTGCTCCCAAACTGCAAAGTTGATTATCCAAGGAGTATGCAATCCCACTGAGAAGAGGTGATGCACTATAACTGTATTATCGAGTCTCCTAATCTGAAGGGAAAAAAAAACCTTTGTCTGGATTTAGTTTCAGCTTGTTAGCCCTCGTGCAGCCCATAACCATCTCCAGAAATAAGCTGAGACAATTTCCCAATCTGGGATCATGAACAGATGTAAAGATGTTTGATAAAACATATCAGAATAAAATGGTAAAACATGGTAAATCCAAAACAAACTATTAACAGCCTGATCCTGTTCTAGGCTGTCACATGGAAGCATTCACCACAGCAAAAACAGAGTGGTAAAATGGCTGCTGATGGAGCACACGGCAGTCTGACGGTGGCCATTTTCCAAGCACTGCAGCAAGATGCAGAATTGTTTCAGTCCCACTGATGGAGCCTGACACACTTGCCGGAGAAGGTAAGGCGGTGGTGGGTGCAGGAAGGGGGTAGGGAAGGGTGAAACTGGGCAAGGAGGGGGAGAAATGGGGGCAGGGAGGCTGTGGGAGGAGATGGATCTGGCAATTATCCTATCCCCACTTCTTAACAGTCTCCATGCCCCCTTTGTCTCCTTGGATGGGAGCACAGTCAAGGAGACCCACTGGTGTCTCCTTACAGGGAGATAAGGAAAACATTTAACTAACTGCCCAATTCTAACTTGGGCTGGAGCAGGCAGGTCAGCCGGCCTGTGCTGCATCCAAACCCAACAACTTGGCAGCAGCTTAGGGCGCAATCCTAACCGGGAGTTAGGCCAACACAGTTAGGCCAGCAAAGTTTGGCTGGCACAAGGGCCACTGTAAAGCACATTTGGACCACTCTTGGAGGCGGGGAGGGTGGCACAAGTCTGTGCGCTGACCTCTCTGACTCCGAGAGTGGTCCAACAGCACTATACGGTGGCCCTGGTGCCAGCCAAACTTTGCTGGCCTAATCGTGCCAGCCTAACTCCAGGTTAGGATTGCGCCCTTAGTGTGGGGCAAGGGAACAAATGTCCCCTCACCCCTTGGTAAGCTGAAGGCAGCCTGATAGGGCGGTTCAGATCTGCACCTGCAATTTTGCGCCTTCGCCTACAAGTCTGAGACTCCAGCAGCAGCCTGAATTGGGCCCATGCAGCCTGGGGAGGGGGGGTTGGATGAAGTCTAATGGCTTCTCTGGGCTTCCTCACCCACCAGAATGCTCCCTTCACCCTGTTCCGCCCTGTTCCGCCTTCCCTCATGCCCAGAAACGCCCCTGCACTGGCTGAACGCGGGGCTCCACCCTCCTGTCTGTGCCGAAAGAGCATGTTGTGCATTCTGCAGTGGAGTAGTATTCATGGAGGCCTCCTTAAAGCAGTGTTCCTTGGGCAGGGAGTTCTGGAGAGAGAGTGCAATCCCCACCACCCCAGCCTCTATAAAAGAGAAAAGTTGATGCAGGGCCTTCCCTACAGGCTTCAGGAGACAGGGAGGAGTATTTAGGGAAAGGCATTTGTTCAGCAGGAATATGAGTTCATTTCATGACAAATAGAAAAATGTCCATTCTCATGAATAGGACCTTTTTGTTTCATTCATCACCAAACAAATGCAGTGAGAAGCTAATAAGTCTCAAGCAAGCAACGACGCATTCATCATCATTTGCATTTCCTTCCTTTCCTTAGATTTTTGGCTTTCCGTAGACAGCAGCTGCTAAGTCAGGCAGAATTTACAAGCAGGAGGAGCTGGGGAGCAGTGGGAAAGGTGCTGTTCCCATTTTCAACCCAGACAAATGCTCTCCAACTTTGGCCAGTCTTCTTTCCACACAGGACTGAAAGAGGAGGAATGTAAAAGAATACAGTGGGGAGACACACAGTTGTTTTCTCCGCAGTTCGTTCTCCTGGCTGTGTCAAAACACCAGAGTTGCAAGTTTTAACCCTGCTAACTGGGCAAGAGGCACTTTTTCAAGTGGTGTCCCTCTTATATTTGGCAGGGGGAAAGTAATTATCCCCATTCACCCCTGCACAGTGTCTTTTCTAGTGGCTGTTGCTGGTGGTGTTTGACATTTTTTTTAAGACTAGCCTTTCGTTGCCTGGGTAACAAATTATCCCAAGCTTCTAGGCGACCCTGGAAACTATGGATTTGACACTAATGTCAGCCGTTTTTGAGTATTTTTACATGGCACCCCTTCATACCCCCACCCCTAGGGGTGCTAGGGGTGTCGTACCCCCCACAGTATTTGTCGCCAGACTGTAAGGCATACGCGTACCAAGTTTGGTGTCAATCGCTCCAGGCGTTCCAGCAGGCCATGGTGGAAGTTTTATTTCACACCCCTTCTCACCCCCCACGCTGATGGGGGCCAAACCCGGACTCCAACGGCGTCAGGAGCGTCGCTGCTTGTCTCGGCGACCCCGGAAACTACGGATTCGACGTTGATATCGGCAGTTTTCGATCATTTTTACATGGTGCCCCCTGCGCACCCCCATCCCTGGGGTGCTAGGGGTGTCGTACCCCCCCCCACAGTGTTTGTCGCCAGACCGCAAGGCATACGTGTACCAAGTTTGGTGTCAATCACTGCAGGCGTGCCAGCAGGCCATGGTGGACGTTTTATTTTGCACCCCTTCTCGCCCCCCACACTGATGGGGACTGAACCCGGACTCCAATGGCGTCGGGAGCATCGCCGCTCGTCTTGGCGACCCTGGAAACTATGGATTCAATGCCAATTTTGGCCATTTTCGACCATTTTTGATCTGACCCCCACAGTGTTTGTTGCCAGGCCACAAGGCATGCGTGTGCCGAGTTTGGTGCACGTTGCTCCAGGTGTTGCAGAGCCTATGCAGAATATACGCACGCACACACCCCCTTTTTTATAGATAGATAGTGAGCCCTTTTGGGACAGGGAGGCATTTAACTTTATTATTATTATTTGCCTGCAAACCACTTTGTGAACTTGGTGTTGAAACGCGGTCTGTTTGATTGATTGATGACACTCTGCCCGGGGAAGGCAGTGGAGACAGCACTTAGACTCCTAACCTCCCATCCCTGGTGTGGCTGGCCCTACAAGGGCTGCTCAGAATTACGCCAGCAATTTTGCTGGTGCAGCTCCAAGTAGCCCTATTGGGGCTTGCTGGGGCTTACCCTGGGGTAAGGGGGAAATGTCCAGGCCTCCTGGCCTGCCTGTTCTGGCACAGCTTAGGATGGGCTGCAAGTGGATCAATCAGTCTCTGTAGGGCAGGCCATCTTAATGTGTGTGTCCCCCCCCCCCCGAGAAGTATTCCATGCTGCTGAGACATATTTGACATGTCTTCTGACCGAGACAAGGGCATCCTACTGGAAACAGCCATTTCTGTTCCATTTGTTTTCCACTGAAACTAACTCGTTTCTGTTATTTGAGCCTGAAGATCCCCTCGCAGCAGAGGAAGAAAACACGCATCGTTACAAGTATCACTTATTTCTGGTCTTTCATCTTTTTCTTAAGAAGTGCTGTCGGGCAATAATTTGCTCATCACTTGACCAAGGATGAATTAGCGCGAGGAGCTTTCATCCAGATCTTCAATACGGGTTCCCAAATCCTTGGTATATGCTGTAATGCCGTTAAGAAAGATGATATCCAAAATAGCTTAATCCAAGTTGACTATAACTTGGGCACATCACCAGCCCATGAAGAGCTTATAGCTCTGTAGGCTCGTCTGGATCTTATTAAGCTCCCTTTTCTCTCGGTTGCATGTTAGCAGAACAATAGGGGCAATGAGAGGGGAGTTCTCCTTGAAGGTGGAATCCAATTAATGAATTCTTTAAGGGACTGACGCCACAGACCTCTGCTCTGCTTATTTCTCCTTACCGTCGTGCAACTGTGCCTCCTTTTTTGCATTTAAATTTCCCAAACTTATATTTTAGACTTAGAGTTTTGGAATATCCTGTTTTGTCACTGTAGAAATTGAGACAGACAGGATTTTAGTATCCTGTTTTGAATTTTTCAAAGTGAACATTTCACATGTTTCTCGGGCAGTGCAATCCTATACCCCCGCTTAGCGCCAGCGCTGCTCTCTTGTGCCAGCCGAACGCTGTCGCGAACGTGCCGTAAAGCACATCTGCATCAGTGCCATGATGTTCTGCTGGCACAAGCAGCAGCGCCAATGCTCGGGAGTGCCGGCCGTGCACCAATTGAGCGCCGGCATCGCTTGGTCAGTGCAGGGCAGCCGTGAGGGCGTTCCAGAGGTGTTCCGGGGGCGTAACTGGGCAACGCAGCGGGTGGAGATGGTGGTTATGATGCGGTTGTGATGCAGGATGGCTGTAGTGCCACATCCTAACACCGGTTCCTGGCCATGGCGGCCCTGATTTGGGCTGCTCCCGTGCACGTTCCTCTGCGCCTGCTATTTTGCCAGCGCAGATCCGAGCAGGCCCATAGGGGTGACTGGGGCTTAAGCATGTGCAAGGGGAAAACCTCCCCTTGTCCTGCACGTTGCTGCTGCTGCCTCTGAATGGGCCTGTGGATATGGCCCTGCTAAGTCAGCCTTACTAGGTAGGATTGCGCTCTCAGTCTCTTCTTAATGCTTGATGCTCTCTCTCCCCTCTTTCCCACCCTTGGTTCAATTGTATTATAGCAAGCCAAAAATTGTAGGTCAAATACTGAATGCTATTATCAAAATGTTGTAGTGTATCAAATATCAGAGGTCAAATGTCAAATAAAGGGAACTGAATGTTGAAGTTACATATGGAGTATTTGGTAGATGTTTTGATGTTCTAACCTTAGGGCCCAATCCAGTGGCATTGCTGGGGGGAGGGGAATGTGGGCCACTCCTGGTGATGTGCCATGAGGGGGTGGACACCTTCCATCTGAATGCCACCAGGGTTTTCTGACTGAATTTAGTCCTTCCAACTACAGGCCAGAGGTTAAGAGCATAAGGATATAAGAAAAGGCTTGCTGGATCAGGCCCATCTAGCTCAGCTTCCTGGATCTCACAATAGCCCACCAGATGCCTCAGGAAGCACATAAGACAACCAGATACTTGTATTTCGCTGCCACTCCCTGCACCTGGCGTTCTGAGGTAGCCTATTTACCCTCTCACCAACCCCACGGAAGATACAAGACTGAAGCTGGAGTTTAACTTTATTAAGCACAAGTGACCAGTTTTTAAGTCATTAAACCTACTGAACACATCATCCTAGAGGCTGAATGTGCTTATTGGGGGCAAACAAGGCCTATTCCCAGACATTCCCAGAAGCCTAATGTGCTCATGCGAGGTCCATCATGGGGATGATACAGCCTCTCACACCAGGGCGCCGCAAACCCGAGTGATCCCAGTCCTATCCCTTACCAGTCCATAGCATGTAGCACTGCTGCCAGAGTGGATGCTGCATGCTTTGGGAGGTGACCAGATGACCTGGAGAGGTAAGCAAAGATTGTCTTTACTGACTTCCACATAGGTCATTTGGCTGCCAATGGGACTCCTTGGATATAAGCCAGCTATTCAGTCCAAAGAGATCTAGGGGCTATTTTGAGGTGAGGAAAGGCAGATAGGATCTCTGCATGTGTGGCTGCTACTGAGATGTTCCCCTTCCTGCCCCTTGCCCATCACACTCTCTGTCCCAAACCATCAAGACCCTCCCCTTAACCCCCCCCCCTGCAACCAACCTACCTGCTCCAGCTGGGCATTGGGGAGCTGCTGTCATGCACACAGGAGCTCTGATCTTTTGTGACAGTGGTCCCACATGCACAATGATGGTATAACCTTTGTAATGCCAGTCCAGGACTGACAATGGTGGATCATGAGATCACCATCATCCGGGATAGGAATGGGCTGCCAATTTCTTCTGTGTTTCTTGTATCATTGTGGCTCCTTTGTGACCCCTGTCTCAGTTCTCCTCCTCTACCCCACCTCCCGCCTTTGACATACCACTTAAAAGTTATTGGTTTCGTTATGGTGCTGAAGTGCACCTCTGCAATTATGCAAATTCAGTGTTCAGTTTTAAACCATTTTAAAAGCTTGAACGTACAGTCCGGAGAGAAGGAACTGCTTATGCATGGGAAAGAAAGAAAGATGTGTATCTGGACAACCAGGGGCAAACTAAAATGAAATTACCATAACTGAAAAAGAAATATAAGAGCCACTGCTGCAGACATGCCTAACATTTGTGCAATGGTATTAAGGTTGGTTATGCTGACTTCTCACACTTTGTCCACCTTACAGGCCACAGCTCTCTTGCTCCTTTTCCGTGATTGCTTCCCGATGTTTTCATTTTGAATAACAACAAGGTGAACCCGTCGACCAATTCAACTCAACTTCACCAAAAGTGACTGTATTTCATTTGCTTAATCCTTTTTTTCTTTTTCTTTTCAAGATTGTCATTGTGTAGCTCAGACAACTTCTGAATTTCAACAGAGATCGAAGTTCTGCATACGCACTAGAATTCTGCACTCAAGAAAAGTTATAATAAATAAATATAATATAATAAATATATTTATAATAAATATATTAAATTATTAAATATTTATAATTAATAAATAACTTCTGGTATGCGGCATGTCTGAGGATGCAGTTGTGTGTGTGTGTGTGGGGGGGTGCGTATTCAGCACACTTACATTCATCATACACATAGTATGAGGGCACAATCCTAACTTGGAGTTAGGCTGGCACAGTTAGGCCAGCAAAGTTTGGCTGGCCCAAGGGACACCGTAAAGTATGTTTGGACAATTCTTGGAGACAGAGAGGCCAGCACACAGACGTACACCATCCTCCCTGACTCCAAGAGTGGTCCAAACATGCTTTACTGTGGTCCTTGTGCCAGCAAAACTTTGCTGGCCTAGCTGTGCCGGCCTAACTCTAGGGTAAGATTGTGCCCTGAATAACATTAGTGTTTCCCTAAAATTTCTATTGGAAAGTGCTTTCCATAAAAGAATGTTTTGTGAAAAGGGAAGCCTGCACGGAGTTCTTAACACACATTTGGTTCATGAATCAGGAACTTTTTATTCCTTAATTCAAAAGTTTTTCTTTAGGCCTAGTTGTGATGGAGATAGCAAACCTATGTCTGAAATGTACCATTGAAAGTGGCGAATCAAGTGACTGGATGCTCTTTCATACGCAGAGTAAAGTTTCCATCTACAAAAATAACATGTCAAAGAGACAGCGAGGCTAGAATCCTTCCCCCTGAACCTCTAGTTTTCTGTCTAGAAGTTATTGTTTTACATAGAGGAGCATTCAGACATTTAATAAAAAATAATAATAATTGGATTTATATACTGCCTTTCTTAGGTCACCAGATTTCTCTGATGACTATAACTCAAGGCGGTTTACATGGGCAGACTTTATTCAGAAACCCGAAGGTTTTTACAATTTATACAGAAATGTTCTATCTTTCAAGAACTACACACATACAGATGGATCTTTCTAGATTTAGTCCTTCTTTCTGGCCACCCGTTTGTCTTCTTGCTGGCTGATAAATGGCTTCCCTGCTCTCACCAGAGAAGTGGCTGAACTTCAGCACAACTCCCCCTCACACAAGGCAGCCGAAGCTCAGCTGTTAATCAGTCGCAATTAACGAGGTCTGCCGCTCACAGAGACTTCTGGCTGTCCCGAACTGGCGACCTTCAGATCGTCAGCTCTTATCTTCAGGCAAACGGAGGCATTAACCCTCTCGACTAAATCTTCTGCCCATCAGAGTTCCCATCAGAGTTCCCATCATTTGAGTTCCCATCAGCCGTTTGAAATGGAATTGTTTGGATACAGATTAACAACTATCGGAATTATGCCTTTAAGAGTGCAATCCTAACCTGGAGTTGGGCCGGCACAGATAGGCCAGCAAAGTTTGGGTGGCACAAGGGGCACCGTAAAGTATGTTTGGCCCACCAGACGTGTGCCATCCTCCCTGACTCTGAGAGTGGTCCAAATGCCCTTTATGGTGGCTGGCCTAATTGTGTCAGCCTAACTCCAGGTTAGGATTGCATCCTAAAAGAAGGGAACAGTAAGACTGGAATCGTGGCCCAGCGCAATGATATTTTCTTTGAAGGGAGACTTTCTCAGTATTATTTTGGTTCTTTTGCACACAGTCCTTGGCAATATTAAAAAGAAGTTTCCAAAATTATTCCTGCCTGTCAGTAGACTAGCAACATATTGGAGAAAGATAGTAGTAGAGTCCCTGACTTAGAAACAGCTTTCTCATTGTTCGTGAATTGTTTGGTAGTCTTAGGACCGGAATAAAGCTCACCTATAACCATTGGAGGGGGAATCAAGAGAGCATTGTGCTGTGAACATCTGCTACAGAAGATGTGATGATGCCATCAGCCTTTACATCTTCCCTGGACTTGTTTAGCCCCCTCATGAAACACAAATTGGTGCTTCCAGGCACACCCGCCCAGGAGTCCTGCTTTGCATGGAGTCGGAGGCTGATGAGAAACTAAAGTAGTTCATCAGCCCTTTAAAATGTTTCATTCTTTCCTCTGTTTCCTCCCTACTTTGCTTACCAAATAGACCTCACCTGTGAAATCACACAAAGGAAAATGAATCATCATCATCCAGGCACAAACACATAAAGCAAACTGGCTCTTTTTTTTTCTTCAACAAAGGCATTTCTCTACAAATATCAGCCACCACCTGTGCAAAGCAGAATAGGAAATAGCTTGTGGAATTCATTGGCACAAGATATGGGTGATGGTCATTAGCTTGGATGCCTTTAAAAGAGGATTGGACAAATTAGTGGGTGACAAGGCTGTTGATGGCAACTAGTCATTATGACTATGTACTATCTCTGATTCAGCAGCAATATGCTTCTGAGGGCGCAATCCTAACCAACTTGCCAGCACCGACATAGCTGTGCCAATGGGGCATGTGCTGCATTCTACAGTGAAGCAGTAGCCATGGAGGCCTCCTCAAGGTAAGGGAATGTTTGTTCCCTCACCTTGGAGCTACGTTGCCCTTACCCCGGTGCTGGAACGTTGGTTAGGATTGCACCCTGAATATCAGTTGCAAGAAACAATGGTGGGGGAAATGTATGCCTTTCCTGCCTGCTTGTGGGCCTTGCAGAGGCAGCTGATAGGAAACACTGGGGAAACACAGTGCTGGATTAGATGGATTTTTGGCCTGAGCTTTTGTAATATTCTTAGTTTCTTAGGATGATCAGGACTGAAGCTCAGATGTCTGTTCCATTTGCAAGCACAATGAGGAGGCACTAGATCAGGCTATGGTGGTAGAGGGAATCAGACCCTGGATAAACTCAGAACTTTTTGATTACATGAGTTCTGATTTCATAAATTTTCATAAATTCTTGAAGTGCCTCTGGGCATGTTTGCGGGAAATGTGAAACCGTGAAGGGAACCAGCTTCTGATTTCTAAAGAGAAAGTGTTCTTTCCTGCTCACGTCAACTGTGGATAAAACTATTAACCCTTAATCTACAGCACCCATCATCGTTGTATCTTTGGTTCAGGTTATGGATTGGGGGCACATATGCTTGGTGTGCTGAGGTCTCCGTTTGCAGCCCTAGGTTCTCAACATTCAAAGGAGCTCAGACAGCAGGTGTCAGGAAAGACCTCAGCCTGAGATGCTGAAGAGTCTGTGACAGTCAAGAGTTGACTGCTCTGGGTTACTTGACATAAGGCAGCTTCATATACTCCTATATAAGATCCAGCTCTTTTTCCTTTGGTCATCACTGGTAATACTGAAACAGCGGAAGTTCACTTAGCTACTGTACAAATGAATGTAATATGAATGGTGCCCAGGGACACATTTGGTCTTCATTAACAAGAACTCAGTAGCTATTTTGTCATTTTTCTTGTTTGTCATAAAAATAAATACACTTTAATAGATGATCTAACTGAGCAGTCTTTGGCAACAAAATGGACTGTGTTCCATTATAAATGTGATGTGTATAATTTAAAGCAAGGCGGAATATTAAACCATTTCCATCTCGTTCATGGGAGAGAACGACCAAGATTTAGATTCTGATTGCAAAGGAATGAAAAACAGGACATTCTTGGAGAGTGTCTTAAATCATGCATTCCATTTTATGGAGTCCAGGCTATAAATGGCCTATTTCAGGATAATTAATCATGTTGGGATTTTTTTTTCCCGTTCCAAAGTTTGCATTTGACTAAAAAAATGTTTTATGAGTAAAAGAGCAGCTTAAGCACCTTAATAGATTGTACGGGGGCCAAAAAGGAATTTGGAGGGCATTTCCTGTTCTTTTGCAGGTCAACATTGCCATCAGTTAGAAAGATTTAAGAAAGGCATTGAAGAGCCCTAGGGAAATCTCATGGCTGATGGGAAAGGGCTGGATTTCAAACCATGCGTGGGCATGCGTGGGATCTGGAGTGAGGCTGAGAAGGTAAGTTGTTGAAGGAGCCGCTGAATAGTCATTTGATAAACATCTTCTGCTCCACAAACAAACATTAGGAACTGATTAGCCAGGATCCAATGAGCTTGCAGAAAGGTTCATTGAATGAACGTCACCCTCTGCAGATCTTGGTAGCAAGTCAAGGGAAAGATCATGTTCCTACCTGAATGGTGAGTGTGCTGATTGCTTTTCACTTGGGATTGCACGTTCAGTTTAATGCGTTATTAAAATAAACCACTCTATGTGGCTCGGTGGTTATTCTATAACCAAAGAGGGAAAAACAGATGGGATTGGCTAAAAAAAAAAATCTATTGGTATTCAGACGGATTGTTCTTCTGGCCAGGGCCAGCTTTAAGCCAATTGGACCAATTGCTCCCAACTGAATCCTGCACCTACAAAAAGGGTATCCCAAACATCATATTGTTACTGGCAGTGCTTTTAAAGTCACAAATAACATGCACACATGGGGCAAAAAAAAAAAAAGCCATCATGTGTGCTTACCAAGTGTAATGGCCAATGGCGAGACTGGTGGGGAAAACGGAGACAAGGGGAAAGGTGCACTAAGGTTTCCTAAAAGTGCTCAGAAACTAAGAAAAAAACTAGGGGGGTTAATTGGCTCCAACTGATTTTGCTCACTCACACCAATTCTTGATGAAGGGACTAACGCAGTGATGGCAAACCTTTTGGGTTTGAGGTGTCGAAGATGCCTAACTTGAGTCTGCTGGCGTGTCACTCCTCACCCCCAACAAAGAGGTGAATGAATAAAATGAATGAATAAAATATTCATTTATTTTTTTAAATATAGTTTAATCATGTGTGGGGCTACGCATTATATTTTTTATTTATTTATTTAATTGAATAATTTATACCCCGCCTTTCCCATGCCAAAGCAAATGCCCAAGGCGGCTTACATGAGCAGGCTAGTCTAAACCACTTTTTTTTCAATATACAGTATTCTTGTGATCCTCCAGTCCTCAGTCCCAGATGTAGCCTTCCCAGTGTGGTTCTCCCCTCTGGCTGCATGCCATCAAGCTTCAGCAGGCAATCGTCAGTCAACTCTGGACAGGTCCTCAAGGTCGTATTCCCTTCTTTGCCGGCTGGCCTCCTCACACCCTCCTCCGCAACTCCCATTTGTGGTGAGCTAATCAGCTCCACAGCGACTCTGTTCTGCCACCACAGGTACTGCAGCTTGTCACAGCCTGGCATTTGTCTCCCATCCAAAAGCAAGCCACAGATTCTCCTGCTTAGCTTCAGGCAGTACCAGCAGCTCAACCATCAGTCTACACCTCCTCCAAAT
This sequence comes from Lerista edwardsae, assembly GCA_029204185.1. NCBI lineage: Eukaryota > Metazoa > Chordata > Lepidosauria > Squamata > Scincidae > Lerista > Lerista edwardsae. The sequence continues at coordinate 10,039,355 of JAJKFI010000048.1, forward strand.
TAGATTTGATTATATAAAAAAAATCAAATCATTACAAATCATTACAAAAAATCAAATCATTACAAAAAGAAATTCAATTGTTATTGAGTGTTGGTGAATGCTGGCGTGTCACCCAAAATGTTGTGGCATGTCACCTTTGACATGCGTGTCACAGGTTCACCATCACTGGACTAACAGCTAACATTCATCTAACACTGGAGCCCAGGGGAAAGTGGTTAGGAACATGGGGAGGAGCGGAGATGGCAATTCCTTAGAAAGGGAGAACAAAAATCAGGGAAATGTGAGGGTAGATATTAGGGACAGTACTAATTACTAACTTCTGGGAAGCCCAAGTAGGAACATTACTTGGGCTTCCCAGGGGAACACTGGGGAAGAAAGGTTTGCACTGGTTTGGACTATGACAAATGACTGTGGGCACAATCCTAACCTGGAGTTAGGCTGGCACCAAACTAACAGTTTGCTGGCCAAACTATGCTGGCCTAACTCCAAGTAAGAGAGACACTGAGAGACACTCTTTGTAGCCCAAGCCAGGGGTTACAGGCAAGGGGTAAGCCTAGGAACAGGCTGTGAATTCATTTCGTCCAGTTGCAGTGGGCGAACCCGTCTTCCCCACTGAACAAGCACTCTTGACCACTGCTGCAAGTTTTTTATTTTATTTTATTTTGGGGTCCCTGGTAGACCAGCAACATGAGCTTGTTGGGCAAAGGGATTCAAAGCTGAGATCAAATCTCCAACAAAAAGGTACAAAAAGAGAACTAATGCACACAGCACTCACAGAGGCAATCACTAAGCATGCAGTCCAGTTGACTTCACCCGAGACCATGACAAAGAAAGATGGTGGGTGTTTGGCGAGGCTGTGCTGCGGACCAGGTGACTGTTCCTGTTTCTATGAGGCTTGAGAGCATTGAGCTGCAAGGGTTCTTATGTTTTCAAAGCCTCATAAGCCTGTATACTCCTTCATGGTACTGAGAAGTAGGTTTCTAATCAGTTCATCGTGTATTTATTCATATTTATCTGAAATATTTGTACCACGCCTTCTGGTCCTGAAGGACCTCCAAAGAAGTTTACAACACAATGTCAAAACATGCCATAAGGAGAAACAAAATAACAGAATGAAACAAAAACAAAGGCTCATACCATAAAACGGATCCAGTGCACAAACCACATAAAATGAACAAAGGACGAAGCAAAGGCGCGATGGAACGGAAAGGTCTCAGCAGTCAGCCTGAATGGTATAGTCTTGTTCTTGATTTTTATCTCCACATGATGTTTCTCTTCATGAGTGTTATTGTGCAGATACTGTGCAGCTGAAATTAAGTATGGATAAGACAGAGGTGCTCCTAGTCCAGAAATCCACAACTCAGGTACTGGACTATCGCCCTTCTCTGAATGGGGTTGCACTCCCTCTGAAGGAGCAGGTCCGCAGCTTGGGGGATCTCCTGGATCCACAGCTGTGCCTGGATTCCCAGGTGGTGGCTGTGGCCAGGGGACCCTTTGCTCAGCTTCGGCTGATTTGCCAGCTGCGACCATACCTGGGTTGCTCAGACCTGGCCAAGGTGACCCATGCCCTAGTGACATCCAGATTAGATTACTGCAATGCACTCTACATGGAGCTGCCTCTGGAGATGGTCCAGAAACTGCAACTAGTGCAGAGTGTGGCTGACCGTGTGGTTGCTGGGGCTCGTCGGTTCGACTCTGTCAGGCTGTTGCTTCGGCGGTACATTGGCTGCAGGTTCCTTTCCAGGCCTGATTCAAAGTGCTAGTTTTGACTTTTAAAGCCCTTTACGGCTCGGGTCCGGGGTATTTGAGGGACTGTCTCCTTCCATACAATCCTACCTGTACTCTTAGGTCATCTGGGGGGGGCGGCTTTTGACTGTGCTGCCACCAGGAAAGGTGAGGGGGATGGCGGCCAGGAACAGGGCCTTCTTGGTGGTGGCCCCTCCCCTTGAACTGCTCCGTCTTTGGCAATATTTTGGCGGGGCCTGAAGACTTTTTTTATTTAAACAAGCTTTCAGTTGTTGGTAGGCTGGCTGGCATTTTAAATTACAATTATGGGATCCACGGGGCCTGCTTATTTTAAATTTTTAATTCTTTTAATATTGTTTTAACATTTTTTTTAATTGTTACATCTTGGTGTTTTGTTTTTAATGTGATCATTTTAATATTGTAAGCCACCTTGGGTGTCCATGGAGTAGGAAGGCGGGATAAAAATTCTATAAATAAATTAATTTAAATAAATATTCTCTGTGGAATATCACCCATGAAGTCACAACCAGGATCCCCATGGATACAGCCACCACATCTTCATAGCGACTCTTGCAATCATGATGGAAAGATGTACTGTGGAACACAGTGGTTGTACTTGTGGAAATTCCAAACTCACACCAGTCTGTTCTTTGGGACTTTTGAGCAACATTCCCCTCATTTCCCACCCAGGGCCAGTCCAAGATCTCCTGTCATTTCAGGCAGTGTGCCAAATGCTGCATCCCTCACCTGACAATGTGCCAACCTCTGACACTCTGCCCACTGTTCTCATCTCCTCCATAGTTCCATGTTGTCCTCTTCTTCCTTTTCCAACCCAGGAAGGAGGATGAGGAACAGTGGAACTGAGCAGGTGGATGACAGTGGGCTCTCCCTCTAGGTCTGCTGCCTGAGGTGACCTCTTCAGTTGGCCTCATGGATGGGCCATTCGATGGATGGCCCATTGGTGGCAGAGTGTATTTTTCTGAGTGAAACCTTTCCATGGCTGAACACTGAATGGGTATCCCAGACGACGATCATCTCTGGAACTCCTTACTGAATATAACATTGCAAATTGTACAACCATCAGACAAGATGCCAATCAGGCATAGTCTACCATCTATCATAGTCGAGCAAATTGTTGTGTATTTGTGAAAATAGCAGCAGAGTTGGGGGCTTGGAGACC
>JAJKFI010000048.1:10064876-10088283 GCA_029204185.1 Lerista edwardsae
TGGTTGGTTGGTTGGTTGGTTGGTTGGTTGGTTGGTTGGTTGGTTGGTTGGTTGGTTGGTTGGTTGGTGAATAGAACCCTCATTCTTTCTGGCTATGCCCTCACTGACATCTGTTTCTAGTATCATGAATGGCTGTTCTGCATTTCATGTCACTGTCAATTTGCACCTCCTGTGGGCTGAGCATTCCCTTCTGCTCTTTCAATAAGCTTTCACATCTACTGCTCCCAGAAATCAGGAGAGTCCCACAATTTCATTAAAAATACGGTACATATGAAAGAGTTTGACTTGCATCATGTCTCTCTTTCCCTTTGCGTAAAAGCCAAAAAAAGGCAGCACAGCCTCTCAGTACCCGTAAACTTTATTAAAATATGTGCTTCTTCAGCCTTAAATTAAATTAAAAGTATTTCGGCTCATACAGAAATAGCATCAAAGTGAGGAAATGAGAGGATTACAACACAAAGAAATAACATAAGATATTATGTACAAAGGAAGGAGGATTTTTTTTCCCCCTGTTAATAAAAAAGGCATGGATATCTCTCTTGGCAGGCCTTATATGGGTATACCTTATATACTGGATAGAAAAAAAGAAAGTTATAACCATTTAAAATAAATAAACATCTGAAGATCTGTTCTTGAATAGGAGCCCCAGAATCCGTAACATATAAATTAGTGCTGTATCTGTTTACATTTATTATACCAGTTGACCTTAAGGTAAGAGGCTCATTCATCAGGGCCTACGACAATCTGGCTTTTACTTCTATTTAGCAACAGTTTGGTCTGTTTTATTGCATGTATCCCATCATGACACAATAATGCTTAAGAGCAATGTGGAAAAGCTTCAGGCTTTAGCTTTTCAGCCATGGAAGTTTTGCAGTTTAAGGTAAAGGTTTCCCCACGACCGAATGGTCTAGTCGTGACCGACTGTAGGGGGCGGTGCTCATCTCCGTTTCTAAGCCCATAGACCCGGCGTTTTGTCCGAGGACAAGTTTCCGTGGTCATGTGGCCGGCATGACTCTACGCCATAGCGCACGGAACGCTGTTACCTTCCCATTGAAGTGGTCCCTATTTATCTACTTGCATTTAGGTGCTTTCGAACTGCTAGGTTGGCAGGAGCTGGGACAAGCGACGGGAGCTCACTCTGTCGTGCAGTCTTGAACTCCCAACCTTGCGGTCGAAAGCCCAGCAACAGTGGATTAACTCGCTGCACCACCACGTACCACGTCCCATGTTTGCAGTTTACACTACTCAATATTAGAGGAGGAGGAGGAGGAGGAAGAGAAAAACCTTGTTGTGTTATTGTGAAGCACTGCTCCCATGAGATCAGAGTAACTCCCATATATACATCCCATATACATGCTCTTCAGCTGCTCATTACATTAAAACAAACAAACAAACCCAACAGCATACTACAAACCAGTTGCCTGAAAGAGCATGCAAATTGCAGTGGTAAACACCTGTGAAACGTAGATGAAAATATTCCCTGCCACACACGCTAAGAGGTAGCATGACCCCTGTCAAGAATGCACTCTGCTCCTCCACCAGCTGGGAAAGACAGAACGACTGTCCTCCATTTCAGAGCTTTTCATCTCCAGCTTAGAGCACCGCTCCAAGGTGTTCTAAAACATTCACAGGAGAGAGGTGCTGATTCTCCCGCTCCTGAATGCTACTTCTGAGAGTCAGTTGCTCCAGCAGCTTTCTTCCTTGTTCTGATATTGGAAGCGATTGTGGGAATATAGAAAAGTGGCACAGAAATGAATAGAGGAGAGGTAAGGTGTGGAAGGGGGCAAAGTACAGCACTCCTCCCCCTCGTTCTCTTTTTACTATTCAGATAAGGACTTTGCTGTTCCACTTTCTCTGAGAACAGATCAGGCAAGTGAAAAGACTCATGTGTCAACCAATGGCACATCTAGTTTGGCTTTTAGTGCCAGTAATGTGAATGTGACAGGAGTGTCAAGGGATGATGCCTGTGGACGACAACAGGAGACCTCTCGTTAATAACGGTGGCCCTTGTGCTGGCCAAATGTTGCTGGCCTACCTCCAGTTTAGGATTGTGCTCTCACAAACAGGGCAGCTTTTCCAATAGCTGATCACTGCATTTGGGATGAATCAAACCTACCCAAAGATCTGGGACAGAAGATGAGTTGCTGTGAGTTGCTGGAGCAAGCCAGCTTTGTCCTCCATTATATTCTCAAGTGACCTGTTAGCTACTTTCCCTCCTTTGTTCGGGTGATTATAACATGTTTACCCAGATGTTTTATGGCACAAGACTGCCAAAAAAGGGCTTAAGGATGGAAACGGAACATTCTGAGTTGAGACAAGAAGCTGAGCAGATTGGTTGAAGGTGGTGAGCACTGACCTTCTGACCTCCTGTGCTTAAGTGTGTGTGAGTGTGTGTGTGTGTGGGGAGGGGAGACAGGGAAAATGTCTGAGCTTTCTTGCTTCCTACTGTTGACTGTTCAGCTCAGCCCAGCTGTCACTAGGCTTTTGGTAGAGAAATCTGAGCTAATATAAGGCTTTATGGAGACAACAGGTGGGTGAGTTGGGGGTGGCGGAATAAGGCTTTGAGAAAGCCTTTCGAATGATAATGAAGATACTTTATCTTAATTAGTTTGGATATTGGATCTTCTTTGTAAAAACATGGAGGTTTGAAGTCATCTGTTTGGACAAGGCCTCACCCCACTCTTCTGCAAATGCCTAATGGCCCAATTCCAATGGTGTACTTTAGCTGCAGTCGTGCAAATAGAGAGCCACTGTTATCCTTGAGAAAACAGGAATGCTGCAGCCAGACTGATGAGGGACCTTCAATTCCTGACTGTGCTGGCCACGTTCTGGTCACGTGCCTGTTTATGAAGTCACGCGGGAATCCAGGGAATGAACTAGGATGTGCTTTCGTTCGAGAACGGTGTAATTGGAACCATCCAGCTAAGTGTCACCTGAATAACATCATGACCCTGCCTGCAAATATCCTCACCAAAAATAGTTTCTAAGCCACTTTTGTGATGCTGAAGCTGAACATTATACCATATGACATGGTCAAGATGCAGTACAGTTAGAAAGATCCTTGCTAGTCCTGATTATTTTGCTCAAAAAGGAAACAACCAGTATCACTTTTTACAAATCTGCACACCGACCCCAGAAAAGTAGGTTTACTCCAAATTACTTTGTAAGAAATCAGTGATGTCAGATAGAAATTTGGATCCTGTCTATCAAGATTATGCTGTGTCTTAGTCTCACTGAGGAAAATAACCAAGCCACTGGGGCCATGCCTCAGCTCAATACTTTTCTGGACCTGTGGAAATGGATACTATAAATGCTGACCAATAAAATAAGGAAAATAGAAAACTGTGACATTTGAATCCAAATTAAAATATTAATTGAAACCATCAGACATGAGCACAAATATTAATTTCCCCGCTCAATTGATATGTACAAAAATATATTTTTCATTTTTATTTGTTTAAATTATATTGTTTTCCAGGCTTAATCCCAGCCAAAGTCTTGTCCAGTCATCTGGTAGAACTTCATGTTGAAAGGCCTGTAGAACTCTCGCAGCCTCTGCACCACCTTCTGGTCTATGTTGGGGTGGGTCCGGCCTTTCGTCTTGCCCAGGCAGTGGGGCTTGCTGCTCCCCTCAGCCTTCTTCAGGCACGGAAACCCCTTGGTTTTGTTGAAGTAGAAGTGTTTGTCCGTGATGATCCGCTTCAGGCCCAGAAAGTCCTGGACGCGGCCGAGCTCGCCGGCAGGGTCGCTGATGAGCCGCTCCCCGCTGACAAAGAGGATCTGCCCAATGGGGAAGTACAGGAGCCAGTTCTCCAGGTGCTTGGCGTAGATGCCAATCTGGATGGCGCTCCAGGAAGTGTCAATCAGGCCCGTAGTCCTGTTTTTGAAGGTCAGGCTCTCAAAGGTGGGGATGTCGGGCTTCTTGGACAGAGTCTGTGTGTAGTCGGAAATGGCTCTGGTCACCGGGTCCCTCATCACCACAATGAGCTTGGTGTCCTTCGACATGGCGGAGATACGAGCTGGAGCTTCCTTGGTGACAAAGTAGCTGGGCGTTTTCTCCATGGTGATCTGGCCATCAAGAGTTCGTGGCATTAAATCCCTAATACAAATGAGAAGAGAGAGAGAAAAAATATTTTTGCAGATTTGTAACAATACTGTTGTTCTTGCCTGACTCGAAAGGGCCTCATTGACTTGGTAACCACTAGTTTGGTAACACAAAATTTTCCTACTGGAACTCCATTGTGTGGGAGTGTGCATATTCCCTAATGTTTGAACCACATTCATTCTGCAGGTGGTACCAGCTAATAGTTAATACACTGTTCCCACAGTTTTGGAAATCCTTTGATGGACTTTGATTAATATGAGCTATTCCATGGCATTGCCACCACCAGAACTGGTGTTCTGGCGGTGGAATGCCCTTTATGGCTGTTGCAATATGGTTGGAGAGGCTGTGGAGTCCCTGTATTAAGTGGCAGGGAGAAAGCCTGCAAATGCCAGCAAGTTGGTAGGGTGGGGGTGGGTAGAAAGGGCCATGTCAGAAGCTAGAGAGGATGGCACCCAGCACAAGTGACCTGCACAGGATAATATCCCCTGCAGTGCCAGCTAATGTGCACCCATTGTCCCTTCAGATTTGTGCCAACTAAACAGCTAGCACAGGTCCAAGGACACCCATTGGTGGTTGGGGGGCTTATGGAGGGATAAGGGAAAATATTTTTTCTTTCTCCTTCTGAGCCTTCCAATTGGTCCCTCCTCCAGCCCATTTTGTCACAGCTGCATGCAATGGCAGGGAAAACAGTAGGGTTCAGTCCCTTGTGATGAAGAGCAGATTACACAATCAGAGGCGGCCCTTCCATTAGACTATCTGCCTGGCCCTTTAAGAGGCTGGCTGGGGGAGGTGACAAGCTGGTGGCAGCTGCTCTGCATCCCATGCTTGCCTGCCACGCCTCAGGTCCATCGCTGTCTATATATTTCCCTAATGAGAGGGGGCAAGGAAAGCCTTGGCTTGGCTTACCTCTATCTCCTCCAGTGGTGGACCTGGTGAAGGAGGCAGCCATTGCTACTGGCTCTGCTACTTTGCTTCCTTCAAACAGGCCCTTCCTGCAGAATCCATTACCCATGGAAATTGGTATCCATGGTGTGTGTGTGTGTCCAGGGGGAATGGATCCCCCATGGATACCAAGGGCCAACTATATTGGCTTTCTGAAAATAAAGCACAACAATTTACACCTTCAGGTTTATTAGAAGATGTCTAATAAAATTTTATGCACATTTATTCACAAGTAAGTTTACTGTCTTCAGTGGGGATTGCTCTCAGGAAGTGAGAAGCCATGACGCAGCCTCTTATTTATCACAAACTGCTCTGCAAGTTATAGTGTTATTTTTTTTTCTATTTCTCATAATATTGGAAGTTAGGACTCATTCAGTTAAACTGACTGGTAAGTAGGTTCAGGAGAGAGAAAAGGAAGGAAAATTTCACAGAAGCACAATTAACAAAATTCATAACCTCAAGATACGGTGATGGGCACTAGCTTAGATGAGCCTTAAAGAGGATTAGACAAATCCACCTTGCTTGAGGATGAAAAGGAGAGTGGCCACGCCAACACAAGTGCTGAGGGAGTCCCGGAAAGTAGGTGAGCCTACCCGTAGCAACTTTTGAAATTTAACAATCTTACAGAGTTCCCTTGGTGTTGCTGAAGGTGCTCTGTAAGGTTTAACAGACCTCCGCAGCCAAAGGAAATTGTCCCTTAGTTTCAAAATCCACTGAACTGAGGTCTGTTAAATTGAGGGTTCATTGTAGTTACAATGCTATTTTCACACTGGTGATGCTGCTCAGTTTTATAACACAATTAAGAGCGACCTGAAAAAAAAACCCCGTTTGCCAGCGATGAAGATAGTGAAACAAAAGCCATGAATGAAAACACCATGGAAAATGATACTTCTATTATGCACCTTTCAGGTCTTCTAAAAACTAGACAGCAACCAACTAATGCATTACACGATACTGCTAAATAAATATCTGGAAACTAAAATGCAAAGTCTTATATGACGTGAATTTCATTACAAAAGGTGCATTTATGTAATTATTCAGCATTATTCCAGGTTAAAGCTGGAGGAATCATCATCTCTTATTTCCAGTGTGGTACCTCGACAGATGGCTCCTTCTGAGTAGCTTTCTTTCATGAAACAAGCAGGTATGTTATTATGTGATTGTAGGGACAGTGGTCTGTACTGAAATCAACTTTGCATACCACAGAATGAATGCCATGTGCCTGCCTAAGAATCTATACGCTTTGCTGTTTGAACATACCAAAGACACTGACCACTATTAAGAAGCAATGGGACCTTCTTGGAGTATCTGACTTTTTTAAGAATGGCCTTTGTGAGCTTTCCCCCTTTCAAAAAAAATGAAGTGATTTCAGAAAGGGTCAGCCAAAATCCAACACCATAAAAATAGCAAGTATTTTCCCAGATGATTCACAAGAGGGCCAGACACGGCCATGTTTAACGTTAATTATCTGTTTTTACAAATGAGAGGAATGACAGAAGTGCCATCCCAACAAGCCAACAAGGCCAACACAGAAAAGGTGTTGCTTCAAGACTGATTCACAGGGACAATTAAACGTTTAGGTGACATCTTTGTGGCACAGTGATCTTCTTGAGAAGTTGGAGATGAAGGCAATCATTTCCTGCTTGTGTTGGCAGGACCAAACCACCGATTGCATGTTCCTGGGAGCCCCAAGGAATGTCCTGCCACAACTTTGGAGGGATTAATTAATGACAAAGGCATCTTTCATGGGCATAAACATCAGCCTGCTTTATGGAGGGATGGCATCTGGATTTTATTGAGAAGGAGCCACTTGAAAAGACCAGAGCCACAGAAATATTTTGGCAAACCCATTTGCAAATGATTTTTGCCAAAGTAAATGGACTGTGTTATTTTAATTTTAGGAGGCCTTGGGAGCTCTGTTTAATTACTTAGTACCAGAAGAAGACCTCTCTGAAAGAGAGAGTACAGTTTAGATAAATATGCTACATACAGAGAATGTTCTATTCAATTTCCCAGCCATTCCATCTTGCCCCTTTGGGCTGCGTTCTGTCACAGCTTCTCCTTTAAAACGCATTTTAGTGGATATTACTACTAGACTTTGAGGTTCACAAAGCTACACCTATTTTGTCACAACTACACCCATTTTAAGGAGCTTTGTAGTTTGCAGGATGAGAAAAAGGAGGAGCCTTTCACTGTTAAAATAAAAAAGAATGGGCATTCACAAATTCTACAGCATACTTTAGAGCAGCAATTTTTCAGTCTTTTTCAACTTAGGGTATTAGTCCGGTCAATTTAGGGCCGAAAACCACCCAACCTGCAAACACCTCTAACAAAAGGTCTGACAACTGTTTCTGACAGTACTCAGGGTACATATTGACAAAACAAAAATCCAACGCAGTCATCCCACCGGAAGTGGGTTGTCTCCAAGAGGGCATCCGCAAGCCATGAAAATGGGCCACAATCAGGCACCCGTGTTATTTCGAATCCTCCAAGAACCCTAACAAGAGTTCCGTCAACTGTTCCTGTCAGTACTAGGTGTGCAGAGTGACAGGGGAAGGACAGAACTTCTGTTAGACGTGGTTGCACATCTAATCACAGATTGACCGGACTATATGCTGACAAGGCCCTAAAATTGTTAAGGCGCACCATCATTTTTTTGACAATTGACAAGGCACACTACACTGCTGGTGGGGGGACACATCCTCCAATGGCCCTATTAATAAATGACCCTCCACCAAACTCCTTTGACACACCCATGGACCATTTGTGGCATCTGCTTTAGAGGCTCACAGTGCCAGGGCCTCAGCTAGCTGAATTTGGATGTAGCAATGTTTTTGAACCAGGCTGGGATTTGTGAATGTTCATGGATTAAGTGTGGAGTCTACTCAGCTGAGAAGAAATGCATCACCCAAAGCCAATTCCAACCCCACCCCTGATCCTTTGAGAAAGGATAGCTTATAAACCATTCTTGGGGTGGGGGAGAATGGGTTGAGACAATGCATACCCTGTGATAAGTATCCTCTGAGGCCCACAGTTCACTTCAGGAGTCCGCCTCAACACGGAAGGGATTCAATTTACACCTTCAGGTTTATTAGAAGATGTCTAATAAAATTTTATGCACATTTATTCACAAGTAAGTTTACTGTTTTCAGTGGGGATTACTCTCAGGAATTGAGAAGCCATGACGCAGCCTCTTATTTATCACAAACGGCTCTGCAAGTTATAGTGTTATTTTTTTTCTATTTCTCATAATATTGGAAGTTAGGACTCATTCAGTTAAACTGACTGGTAAGTAGGTTCAGGAGAGAGAAAAGGAAGGAAAATTTCACAGAAGCACAATTAACAAAATTCATAACCTCAAGATACGGTGATGGGCACTAGCTTAGATGAGCCTTAAAGAGGATTAGACAAATCCACCTTGCTTGAGGATGAAAAGGAGAGTGGCCACGCCAACACAAGTGCTGAGGGAGTTGGGAAAGCACACCTGAGCCGAGTTCTCTTCAAGAGCAGCTGCCATTTCTAAGCTGGGAAGAGCTTGGTTTGACCAGAGACTTTGCAAGGTGTCCTTGGATGGGATGGGTTGCAGAGGATGCACCTTCTCCAAGGTCCCTCCTGACAGACTGCAAGGCAGTGCTCTCCCCTGCAGTGTAGAGGATCCTAAGGTTGAACTTGGAGAACATGGATCTCAGGGCATTCCTTCTCCAAGTCAATTCTCGGCACTGTTTCTTTTTTTTTCTTTCTGTGATTGAGCAATGCCCCTCATAGTTATCCTGGGGGGGGGGGAGGCCATTGGTCTTGGAGGGTGAATACCAGAGAGTGCACACCTTCTGTGACCAGTTCTGTGACTTTGGGGTTCCTGGTAAGCCCTCAAAGTTTGCTTCCCTTCCAGCCTTGCGCTGCTTACTGCTCAGAGATAGTAGGAGAGCAGAGCCTGCCTTCCCCTGTTTGGAGGTAATTAGGCAAGCCTAAGGGGTCCTTCTTAGCATCATTCTTTGTTGTGTTCCTTTAAGTATACCCAAGAATGGATTTTTGCAACTGGGATAATGCAAGGAGAAGAGGCCATAATAAGGAAATACAGCACACCAATTTAGGAGCAGATGAGGGCTATGTGACTGCAGGTGGATATGCAGTCATAAGACTATGACTCATCCTTCACCCTGATTGGTGGGCCCTTGTATAGAAGCAGAGTGCCAACATCTATGTGTGTGGGTTGTTTGTGGTGGATGCTGGAGGAGGTGCAACAACTCGTTGCCTGTTCTTACCTTTGCTGTTCTGCCTTGCTGTGTACCCGACCTTTTGGACTCGTTTGCTGACCATTCTTTTGCCTGTTCCAAGACTCTATGAAATACAAGTCTTTATGAAATAGGAACCTGCTGTGTCTGTGGCTTCTTTCTGGACTGGTTGCTTTCCTGGGGTGCCCCACAATGCTTCCCCTCTGCTACATTGGGGAAGACACACTCCAGACTCTTGCCCTCACCTTCCACCAGTTTTGAAACCCAACATGTCCACACATGACATCCCCCTTTACCAATATAAGGGATCTTAGGTGAAGACTTTTCTTGGCTGATTTTGGCTTGGATAATCTCTCTGCCTGGATGGAGAGAACAGAGACCTCCGGACACAGAGCTTTGCACAATGTGTTGTGTCCCTTTGGCCTAACCCTCTCTGCCCCCCTCCAGCATTCTATTCCTCTGTTTGCAATGGTTGATGGCAATTACTGAATGGGCAATTGTGTCTTGCATTATATGATGCCAAGCGAGGAAGAAAGGAGCAGTGGCAGGCAAGCTTCCTGCAGCACAGATACAGTTTCCAGGCAGATGCTCTTGGGCGCACGGAACAAAGAGTGGCATATTACAGCATGCAGAGCCTTCTGGTGGAGCCATCCTTGAGCTGTTGCACACACTGATACAATCGTTCATCCTTATCTTTGGTTTTGTTACCATTGACCTGACCGTGGCCTCCAAAAGGCACACGGGCTATTAAATATCTGCCAGAGGAACAATGGGGAGGAAACCGAAGCCAACCCTTCAGGGGGAAAAATGTTTGTCCGAAGGAAAGCCTGGGAGAATGCACAGCCCACTGTGCGACCTAATCACACTGTTCCCAGTGCAAACCTCCAAGACCCACAGGCTGGAAAGTCTTAGTACGACAATGAAGCTTGAACCGAGTGCCAAAGATTTCATCCGTTGTGTTGGTGTCCAGTTCTGGCGCCACATTTTAAGAAGGATGCAGCCAAAGTGGAGCAGGTTCAGGAAAGGCAACCAAGATGGTCATGTGCCAGGAAAGCAAGTCCAAGGGGGAAACACGGAGAGAACTTGGTATGTTTGGCCTGGAGAAGAGAAGGCTGAGGGCGGGGGATGATAGTGCTCTTTGAATATGTGAAGGACAGTCATAAGGAACGGGGCAAAGATTTGTTCTCTGCTGCCTCAGAGAGCAGAATGAGATCTAATAGGCTTAAGCTGAAGGAGGGGAGACTTTGGTTAGATATCAGGAAGAAATCCTTAATGGTAAGAATGGTTTGACAATGGAAGCAATTTGTGAGGGAAACGGTGGCCTGTCTGTCACTGAATATATTCGAGCAGAGGCTTTACAGGTACCTTTTCGAGATGCGCTACGGAGGATTTTCCTTCTTCTAGCAGAAGTTTGGACTAGGTGGCCTTCAAGGCTCTTTTCAACTCCATGATAGTATGATTCTATATAGCAGTGTCTCTCAAACTGTGGGCCAGACCCACTTGGTGGGTTGCAACCTCAGGTAGGCCATGGAAGGCTGGGAGCAGCCATTTTGGAAACTGCAGACCTAACTCTTGCTACATTCCTTTTGTGATCCTAAACCTGGCAACTAGTTTGCCTTCTCCTCCCTTGGCATCTTTCCACCTTTCTCCTTTCATTTTGGGCTAGTTCTTTCCTTCCTTCCCTCCCTCCCTCCACATGTCTCTCTGTCTTCCTTCTCTCCCTTACCCCCATTCATAGTCCAAGGGGCAGCTTCCTCCTCCATATCTCTGGCTCCTTCTGCCCTTGTCCTCCTGTCCCCCCTGCCCTTTTTGCTCCTTTTGCCTCTCCCTATTCTCATTCCTTTTCTGTTTCCTCTCATCTCAGGTTGTGCTGTCCTACCTCTTTCAGGGGTGGGAGTCGGCCTCTGCCCAGCCTGCCCAGATGCAGCCAGTTTGCTCTCCACACTGGCTGCGGAGGACTAGCAATGGCTGATGCCATCATCAGACCCCCCTCTCCACTGCCCAGCCAATTGTCAGAGCTACATTTGCCCTAGTTGGGTTGTTGCTCTCATAGTACTCATGAAGCTCATAGTACTACAGTGGCAATAGACTGGCACCATGCTGTAGCCATGACTTCAGGCACATTTGCCAAAAATGTTGGCCACCACCAATCTAGAAGTTCCCTTGGGCTCTTCCAACTCTACGTTCCCCCTTCTAAGTGCAGAGAAATGCCGTACATAACTACTATGTATCAAGAGTTCATCTCAGGACAGTCTAAGATGATTTAGTGGGTGCTGTTCCTCAAGAGATGCTTTGCTGCTTGGAAGACGGTATGGCTAGAAATGAAAGCTGCTTGTTAATGCAGAGTTATCAGGCTTTTGCACATGCGGGCAGGAGGAAAGACGACAAAACACCTTCTCACTGGCATTGTGAGTCAACAACATACACGGCTTTGAAAGAAAGAAGAAAAAAGGGAAATGAGAAGGAAATTCTGATGAAAGCATCAATCCACCATAGGATCATTGTATCCTGACACTCTTTGCGGCTACTTCACAGTTTGCTGCCTCTTGCATTGGTTCGCTTGGTGATTTATTTACATTTTGAGCATCACACAGAGGCGCCAAGATGTATTATTCAATTTGAAGGAAAGAAATGGGGGGGGGGGGAGAGAAGGAACTTTTCAGTAGGTGGATAAACAGTGGACCACTATCTGCAAGAGGATCCAAAGGCTTCCCTAATACAGCTGAATGTACGTGAGCCTGGAAAACGTCTGGAAAACGTATCAAAAGAAGTGCTCCATGGATGGGATTGGATGGGAAGGGATTTTAATCTTCTTCTGCTGGCACAATACAGATGATCACAAGTCACACTGGCAAAGGCCAGCTTGGCCACATCAGGACCTCTATTGGCTCAGGCTGTGCCCTTCTGACTTGTAGCATTCCCTCCGCTCTGCTCCACCCTACCTCATCTGCAGGAAACGTTTGTTCCCTTAAAGGTAAAAGGTTTCCCCATGACTGAATGGTCTAGTTGTGACTGACTGTAGGGGGCGGTGCTCATCTCCATTTCTAAGCCAAAGAGCCAGCGTTTGTCCTGAGGACAAGTTTCCATGGTCATGTGGCCGGCATGACTATATGCCAAAGTGGTACCTATTTATCTACTCTCATTTTTACATGTGTTCAAACTGCTAGGTTGGCAGGAGCTGGGACAAGCGATGGGAGCTCACTCCATTGCGTGGTCTCGAACTGCCAACCTTCCGGTCAGCAGGTTCAGCGACAGCTGTTTAACCCGCAGTGCCACCACGTCCCACTTACCTTGTTCCCTTACCTTGGGGCTAAATTGCAGCTACATTAGCACTGGAAAGTTGAATAAGATTGCCCCCTAACTTATCATAAGGCAGTTCCTCATAGCTACTTTTGTCTTATGATAGCAGCACAGTGAGGAAACTATGCTATGGAGTTATCCAGAGCCTAGAAAAAATAAGCCAATATCCTCTTTCTGAAGGTTGTAGTTTGGCTTCCAGTATAAACTTCTATCTAATCCACCTCCCCACTCAAACAAATAAACCATGTACAGAAAAAAATGTTTTGGCTCCATGAGGCTTGGGGATTAAGCAGAAGGGATATGAAAATCCTCTTCTGCAGAATAAGTTATGCAGTCTTTTCACCTTCAATACTTAATTACATAGTGGTTCCTCGTTTGAAAATTCTCCACAAACAGTGGGCTCTGCGTAGCAAGCATCATTGCATAAGGCAAAATGAAATAAAATCAGGAGGGATGGATTTTATCTGGCCCAGGGCTAATGGAGCATGTGTGATGATTAATCCCAAAATGGAGTTCACAGCATGTGCCTAGCCCTACAAGTGTGTGGGCCATCTTATAAGTGCCTAACTGAGGAATTCCCACCCACCCCCCATTTCAAAAGTGTCTCAGTGCCTTTAAACATAAAAGTCCTTTCCTATTAAACCGAGCCTGCCATCTTCCCAGAATGGACCACTTCTCAGAATGGCATTTGATTTCAAAGCTGTCCTGTACAAGTCATACAGGGATGGAGAGGAGTGGGGCAGGCCTGGTTCCATGTCTGAGGGGGCCCTCAGCTTTGTGTGGGGCTAGTTTTACTAGGGCCAAGCAAGAGGTTTGGGAAGAAGGAGAAACTACCACCATCAGAATGGGCTTCCTCCCAGATATCCCTGAGTCATGTCAGCATCCCCTGGGAGGAAGTTCATTTGAAGATGGAGAAGGCAATAAAAGGGAATGGCATTATTAGTGTTTTGGCCAAGAGACCCAGGCCATGGCTGCCTTCTCCTGGCATTTACAAATAGGAAGTTCTCTTGAGTCTCTCCATGGCAACAGCACCCACCCTCTCTCTCTCCCACCCTCCCCTGCATACCTTCCATGTACAGCTGTGAACCTTGAACTGCATAACCTTCTAGCAGTGAAGTACCTTTTAAACTCTTCTCTAGTAGACAAGAACCTTCTCCAATAATGGGATCTGGGGATTGACTAGCGGAACGCTGGGCGGGACTTACGCATGATTGGCAGCCCGCCCGTTTTGTTCCTTGGGCTGCCTGCCGGCCGCGCGGGCTTCTCCGGGGGAGCGCGCCCCACCGCTGCATGTCCGATCATCTGGCGCGCCCCGCACCCATCCCCCCGGCGAGCCAGCACCCCCCCCCAGGCCAGGACGGGCTGCAGACCGAACGGACGGGCAGCCAATGACGCGTAAGTCCCGTCCAAGCCCCGCCCAGCGTTCCGGTAGTCAATCCCCAGATCCCACTACTGACCTTCTCTGTCTTTACTGAAGCAGTGTAAGAAACAGCACCCAACCCCAATGCACAGGCCTCACAAAAAACCCAGGTGCCCACCTTGCAGGAACGGTGTGCATATGTGTGTCTGAATTCATTTGGTGATATCAAATAGGTGATATGGCGAAACTACGGGAACAAAACGTGCTTGAAATGCCGGTTGGTTAGATGAACGCACTTGTTAGATAAATGCATTGATCTATTGAGACTTTCCTCAACACCTACACAACTGTGGCTGAACCCTAAGCTGGCAAATCTGACTTGGCTCCATGGCTATGACATGACCCAGAGCTGCTTGAATCTACCCAGAAAGGAGGGGCATAAATTCTCTATCCTGAACTCTTTCCTGCACACGGTGGAATTCCTTTAAAGCTCTGCGGAGCCTTCTCTGCTGGCACCCACATCACCCAGCAGACACTATGGTGTTTTTCCATCTCATGAAAGAAGCGGCTGCTAATGAATCCTGCTGTTTCTTTAGGCTTGTTCACAACTGTGTGGGATGCCTGTGGTTTTTGGTAGGGGAGCTTTCCTATGTCGTGCGACTTTGTAATGTATCCAGATCTCTCACTTGCCGGGAGCTCTTCAATGGGAGTTCTTTAACGGCATTATTCTCGGCGGTGGGCAAAGTGCAAACAAGATCTGAATTTACATTTCCACTGCAAACAAGTCCTTGTGTTTGCAGACGGAACTGGGTTCCAGTAACTGGCACACACCCCTATTGTATCCCGTGCGCCTTCTTCTAGGCACTGAATGAAGGCCTGACTGATTGAGAAAACATGTTCATGGAAAAGCACTGGGGTGCCTTATCCTGTTCAAAGGACTTGCCAGAAGTGCAAGATGGGCTTACTTTGCCTTTATAGCACTTCAGAGAGTTCAAAAGGCGCCACATGCATGATCTCAGTAGTCCTTCCAACAGCCCTATAAGGTCCATGACTACACGCATTATGGCAAGCGACACTGGCATAGAGGACTGCAATAATGTCTCTGTGCACACAGCCATGCTTACTCTCTGATGTGGAATTCCTGACGGTTAAGGCCAAGCCGCTCAATGTCTGATCCCTGACTGCAGTGTGTTCTACTCCCACTCCCTCCCAAAGTGAATGACAAGTATTTGCCTATATGGGCACAAACAACTTTGCGACAAACTAGACACGCTCAGCAGTGCCTTGCAGAAGACACCTCTTAAAGGCCAGGTGATGCCACTAGCAATGAAAGCTTTTCATTCTTGGAGTTCAGGATGCAGACAGGGCAACAAATATTTGAATGCTGTTATGTTCCACAGCAACTCAGTACAAACCATTTTCCGAACAGATGGAACCCTAATGATACACATTCAATTTGGGTTCTATTCATTCTAAAATCAATGTGATGGCACACTAATGAGCATGAATGGGTATAAAGGGGGTTCATTACCAATGTATTTTCAGAGTTTTAGGGCACAATCCTAACCTGGAGTTTGGCTGGCACAGTTAGGCCAGCAAAGTTTGGCCGGCACAAGGGACACCGAAAAATATTTTTGGACCACTCTCGGCATCAGAGAGGCCAGGACACAGACATGCAGCACCCTCCCTGACTCCAAGAGTGGTCCAAACGCACTTTACGCTGTCCCTTGTGCCACCCAAACTTTGCTGGCCTAACTGGGCCAGCTTAACTCCAGGTTAGGATTGCGCCCTTCATGTATTCTATCACCTTACTTTTATTCATTTTTTTTAATGAGAGCTGCCTCATTGTTAATTTTGGTGTCATTCACACCCTGTTTGTTTGGTGTCAAACACACCCTGTTTGTTTCATTTTAACTCCTTCCATCGTTTCTACATTTTTAAAATTTAAAAATCCTTATATTTTAAATTGCTCCTATCACTCTCAACCAGAAAGCAGCTGTGCATTTTAAGTTCCTACCACGGCCAATACAGGCAGCATCTAAAAACCAGTTAAAGTAACATTTTTCCAAAAAAAAATGAAAAGAAATTAAAAACAATGGCTTTTTTTTTTGAAAAAGAATGAGTACCTCCAAATGGCTCCTGAAATCAACAGTGGTCCAATGGGCCTAAAACAAACAATGGGATACTCCTCCACCCTGCAATGAACAAAACATGAAAATGTTTTGTATTCATATCACTATTAGACGCTAGCATAACCAAGGATTCAACCTTGGCTGAGTTTCAGTGGGCAAGCCCTTTAAAAGCGTAGGACCTGCAGGGAGGAAGATCCCCTGTTTTTCTAGCGCCCACATGCCAGTCTTGTCAAAGAGATAGATTCTCACTTGTCCTATTGCTGACTAGTTATGTCATTGCTGCTGCCTGGGGGAAGCTATGGAATATTACTGGATGACTCTAATCTCTGGCAGCCTTGCCCCAAATGACACAAAATGAGGCAAGTATAGAACTATATGCAGCATCTGGGTCACAAAATGGTTTATGTAGCAAAATAAATAAGAATAAGAGGGCAGGTCCTCTTATGGATTCAGAATTGGTTGAGGGCCAGGAAACAGAGAGTGGGGGGTCAAGGGAAATTTTCACAATGGAGAGAAGTGAAAAGCGGAGTTCCCCAGGGATCTGTCTTGGGGCCAGTGCTTTTCAACTTGTTCATAAATGACCTGGAAACTGGCATAAGTAGCGAGGTGGCCAAGTTTGCGGATGACACAAAACTTTTCCGGGTGGTGAAAACCAGAAGGGACTATGAAGAGCTCCAGAAGGACCTCTCGCAAGTTGGGGGAATGGGCAGCCAAATGGCAGATGTGTTTCAACGTAGACAAGTCTAAAGTGATGCACATTGGGGCAAAAAAACAAAACTTCACCTATAGGCTAATGGGTTCTGAGCTGTCTGTGACAGCTCAGGAGAGAGATCTTGGGGTGCTGGTGGACAATTCAATGAAGGTATCGACCCAGTGTGTAGCAGCAATTAAGAAGGCCAATTCCATGCTTGGGGTAATTAAGAAAGGGGTTGAGAATAAAACAGCCAATATTATCATGCCATTGTACAAATCGATGGTAAGGCCACATCTAGAGTATTGCGTACAGTTCTGGTCACCGCACCTCAAAAAGGGCATAGTGGAGCTGGAAAAGGTGCAGAAGAGAGCGACAAAAATGATTACGGGGCTGGGGCACCTCCCTTATGAAGAAAGACTGCAGTGTTTGGAACTCTTCAGTCTAGAAAAAAGGCGCCTGAGGTGGGACATGATTGAGACATACAAAATAATGCACGGAAGGGATAGAGTCAGTGGTGTCATTCTATAATGAAGTGCCGGAACGGTGGGTGGGACTTACCGCGTGATTGGCTGCGCGGTTCTGACGCGTCGCCACTGTTCTGAGCCCCGCGCGGGCACCCCTGGCTTCGGAGGGGGTGCCCGCTTGCCTGGGTGGCGCGCTGGGTGCTGCGGAGAGCCGCAGAGGGGCGCGCCACCCAGAAGAAGCCCTCCGTGGCGGAACAGCAGGCGGCGACGCGTCACGGAGCCCCTGTCAATCAAGGGGTAAGTCCCGCCTGCGTTCCGGTAGTTCATTATAGAATGACACCACTGGATAGAGTCAATAGAGGGATGTTCTTTTCCCTCTCTCAAAACACCAGAACCAGGGGGCATCCACTAAAACTGAGGGTTGGGAGAGTTAAAACAGATAAAAAGAAGTACTTTTTTACCCAGCGGGTGGTTAGTCTGTGGAACTCTTTGCCATAGGAGGTGGTGATGGCATCTGGTCTAGATGCCTTTAAGAGGGATTTGGATGGATTTCTGGAGGAAATGTCCATTGTGGGCTATAGTAGTAGGCTACTTCAGAGTACCGGGTGCAAGGGAGTGGCAACAGGATGCAAGCATCTTGTTGTCTACTGAACTCCCTTAGGCACCTGGTGGGCCACTGTGAGATACAGGAAACTGGACTAGATAGGCCTTTGGCCTGATCCAGGGGGCTCTTCTTATGTTCTTATATTCTTAAATAAATGAGGATGCTCCAAAATGGCTCAAAATCTGAAAAAAAGCTGGATGAAAGAGACTAGCAAACAGTCACTACAAAAGATACTGTGCAGGAGTAAACAGGAACAGTTGGTCTGCACCCTTTTAAATATAAGAGAACCATCACTTCAGATTGAGCATCTTGTCTCAATTAATGACAAACCCAGGCTCCCAGGGCCAGGGAGCAGACTGCCACCGCCCCAACTCACCTTAAGCTCCCAGAGCCTCACACAACATCATGCACTGAAAGAATTCTGAAAGCTTCAGGATGCTTTTAAACAACATGAAAACTAGAAGTGTTATTTACAGGCATTCTGATGTTCTCACAATGCTTTTGGCGTGCGACAGGACGTCACACAAGGTTTGAGGTGGACACCGCCTGGGGGCAATATCATAATGGTAGGGCTGTCACTGTTTAACACTGCATCTTTGAAAATGGCTTTAGCTTTTTGGAGAGTATGCTGAGATGCCATTTTCTTATTTTGGTGCCCACAATAAGGCACACAGCACTTTAAGTGTGGTTAAAATACATCCTTTTACGAAGGAGGTGATGGGATCTGGAATGTGAGCCCAGAAGGTCAAGTTCTCCTCACTTAAGCTGCAATGGAAAGAGACATTTTGTGAGATGCTGTACAGGCAGCTTCAATTTCATTGAGCAACGTAATTGCGCAGTTACAGAGACCATCTCCAATGCTGGTTACAAGGCAAGATGCCATGCTCAACCGGGATGAGGAAAACCAAACCGACTGATTAAAATCCTGAAGTAACACATCTTTTTCTGTCTCTGAAATCAAACAGATCTGAGTGTTACATAAGAACATAAGAAGAGCCCCGCTGGATCAGGCCAAAGGCCCATCTAGTCCAGCTTCCTGTATCTCACAGCGGCCCACCACGTGCCCCAGGGAGGCACGAGACACAAGATGCTTGCATCCTGTTGCCACTCCCTTGCACCCAGTACTCTGAAGTAGCCCACCAGTGTTGGTGCTAAAACACACAGCTCCTGATGTCTGGAGCTCCAGTTATGGAAGAGGGTGCCTCCATTTATCCAGGAAGGCCTCGGTATTTATGTATCTCATTACATCTGCAGCCTGTGGCATCTGTTTCCACGCTATTATCTGTCAAGCAACATCTTATCAGAGAAGCTCTCTTTCTCTGCATCGCATTCCTGCCTCCCCTTTTACCTCCCTGATAAGTAACCTGATGCTTATTCTAAACTCTTTTTAAATAACAAGAGTAGAACACAGACAAGGCTAAGCAGATAGGAACTCAAAAAAAGGTGCTGTGAGGTACAACTCATCTCTGATCAGCAGCGCTCAATACAGTGGAGTCAAATTTGCTGAATAATTACATTATGCTGGCACTGATCAAAAACTGCTGCCTATCCATTGGGATTGCAGGGCTCCGATAACAAGTTTAACTGATGCAACACAATCACCTTGTTATAGATGGTTCACACATCCAGAAGAACAGATTTTGCTCCCACCTATAGAGTTGACAACCTGACATCAAAAACTGTACTGATGTTTCTCGAGCTCCTAAAAGGAAGTTCCGAAACACAGCATGCACAATGTGAGCCCCTGGATTGGAAGGCAGAAACATCTGGAATGGGCTCATCATGAGACACGTACTCCTTAAGTCAGTGGTTCCAAAACTGTGGGTTGGGACCCACCACTGGGTCGTGAGCCAATTTCAGGTGGGTCACGAAGCACCTAGGGCAGCCATATTGAAACTATGGGAAGATGGTATGCTGGAAAAGAGAAATAGATATGTGATTGTTTTGCTTTGTGTCAAGGTTGTAAGTAGGCTTTTTCTTCCTGATTCACTTTGCTATTGGAAAATGACTAAGAAGAAATCCAACTTATTACTTGCAATCTCAGGAAAGCAACAGGCTCTAGTATCACAATGACAGCACTTCCAGCCATGACATCATTTTAATGGGTCCCGGACAGATTGTCATTCTAAAAAGTGGGTCCCGGTACTAAAAAGTTTGAGAACCACTGCCTTAAGTAATTGATTCACAAGTAGTTACCTGGGTGAGGATGTGCCTTGATACAAAAAAAGTATCCCCCACATTGTTCAGGAAAGAAAAGCCTCACTTGGTGGTATAAACACAATTGTGCTTGAGAAAGTAACTCGATAACCCTGGCTGTACAAAAGGAATTCGCAAAGGTGGGAACAGTAGCAAGGGTTCTAGAATGTCATGCTGGTGGCAAGACACCTTAGCAGACACTTGTTGCAGGACACAGTGACCCCATTACAAGCAAACACATGTAACAACAGCATGATGGCTACTTCAGTTAGGGAGGGGATGATCTGGAGCACCGAAGGACTGGAGGGAAAACATAACCCTTTCCTACAACTCCCCCCCCCCGATGCTTTCACTTTCAAAGGCTTCCCAACATAGCTTTATGCTTTCAGTCGCACAACTGGAACCCTGGGAGTGACAGCCGTAGTGCAAAACAGGTTAAGGGCTGAGTGGAGCCCCTCCCAGTACTGCTGGTACAATCCAGATTGCCCCCTCCCCAAAGCTGTAACAGAAATAACTGAGGGTAGCATAGTGTGCTGCTGCATGTAACAAGTGGTTCTCCCCTTACTCCCCAGGAGACAATTTCTGCTACTCTTTGGTAGGGGTTATAGCAACAGGAGAAAGACATGGTCATCTTGCTGTTTGAGAATGCTTTGTAAAAAACGTTTTTTGGAAATAAGGTTTCCAAGACTTCCAAACCCTCCATTCCACTGCCCCTAAGGTCTGTTGCCCCTTGCATGTTCATATCCCATTATCTTTTGGACAGTTTTCATCTTACCTGTCCTTTTTAATGGACCCAAGGGAAAATCATGTGCCAGATTTAATTGGGTGTCTTCCCAATATCACAAGATACCGCAAAGTTCATTCCCTGATTGCTGCTGCCCTTGTGACCTGGGTGTGGTGGAGACACTACCTCATATTCTCTTCCACTGCGCAACCCATGTGGCAGCTCGATCCCTGTATTAGGATCCAGTTTTTCAAAAAATAGATGAGTACTCTCTGACTCCAGAAATTGATCTACCTCCTTAATGAAAGCTCCCTGAAACGATGGGGAAAAGAGCGAGACTCCTATACTATTGGTTGTGGAGCAGAAGTTCCTCGCCAGATGATGCAAAGTCCATGACAGCAATTAGAACTTGTCTGTTTGAGTTTGTTTGCATGCTCAATGCCTTCCTTGTGGGAGTAGTTTGTATATATGGTTTTTTTATGTCAATAAAGGTTACTTATTATGATCACTACTACTAATATGTAATAGCAAATGAACTTTGACCTGTTCCTAAGCTGATGCGTAAAATTGATTCTCAATGACAGAATGATACTGCAACAAAAGCAAATTCATTTATATCAAGGAAGTCTGCCACACTGACTTCATTTGTTCAGTGTATGGCTATTGGTTAGATAAAGATCAGGGAGCAAGCCTGACCTGGAGTTAGGCCAGCACAGTTAGTCCAACAAAGTTTGGCCGGCACAAGGGACAGCGTAAAGTATGTTTGGACCATTGTGGGAGTCAGAAAGGCCAGCACACAGATGTGCGCCATCCTTCCTGACTCCGAGAGTGGTCCAAATGCGCTTTATGGTGGTCCTTGTGGTGGCCAAATTTTGCTGGCCTAACTGTGCCAGTCCAACTCCAGGTTAGGATTGCACCCTCAGACAGCCCAATCCCCCTGTGGGGATGAAGTGGCACTGATACAACTTCCACTACATCCCGCAGTGGATTTTTGGCTGCTGGAGGTCTCCTTGGGGTTAGGGGACATTCGGCATAATCCTTCATTAGGATGGGACTTGAGAAAAACCACACCAATAGTGTTTTTTTTTCTTCATGGCAAATAGCACATGGGGCAAGGGTGATACCAGATAAGGACCACTGCATGGGAAGGATTACAATTCAATTCCACACCATGGTCAGGATCCATAAGCCCCTTCTTTATCCTACTCCTGTTTACTAGAGAGCAACCAAAACGATTACTGGGCTGGAGTACTTCCCTTATGAGAAAAGCCTTTGGGGCTTTTCAGTCTAGAAAAAAGGCTCCTGAGGGGGAACATTATTGAGAGATATAAAATTATGCAAGGGATGGATACAGTGGATAGGGGAATGTTCTTTTCCCATTCTCACAACACCAGAACCAGGGGACAAAATGAGTAATGGGAGAATTAGAACAGACAAAAGGAAGTATTTTTTTCATGAAGCGTGCAGTTAGGCTGTGGAACTCCTTGCCACAGGATGTGGTGATGGCATCTGGCCTAAATGCCTTTAAAAGAGGATTGGACAGATTGCTAGAAGAAAAGTCCATCACAGGTTACAAGCCATGATGGTTTTAGAAGTAGGCTACCTCAGAATGCCAGATACAAGGAAATGGTGACAGGATGCAGGCATGTTCCCTGAAGAATCTGATGGGCCGCGGTGAGATACAGGAAGCTAGACTAGATGGGCCTTTTGGCCTGATCCATCGGGCCCTTCTTATGTACTAAAGAAAACTGAAGCATTTAATGTTATATGGCCCAGTTGCTAAGTTTGCATGGATAAACACCTTTTATGCTTCTGTGTGTGACGTTCAGTCCCAGAAAGGGAGAGGGGATTTACTGTTTTTCGTCAAGTCTCTGAGTTAGACATACAGAACTCCCCTGAAGGGGTTCAAATATGAGCCAAAACAAACCTACACTGACACTTTTGGTAGCAACTCGGCTGCTGTGGGTGAAGTTCAGGAGCTGTTCAGGGAATGCTGGAAGGAATGTCTCCATCTCACTGGCAAAAGGCATAAGAGCCCAGATAGAATGGGAGATCTGTAAGGTACACTGAGTGCCTTCTCTGAAGCACTCTGCTCTGAGAGCCAGGCTGTTTGCTGCTAGACAGACCGCACTGGTATTTCCCCTTGCAGCAACGAGAGCATTAGCAAATACAACCCTTTTATTAAGATTGAAAGGTTGGAAGCCTGAGCCGGAGATGCCTTTTTGATTGGGTTTATTAGGAAGACGTTTTATGCATGTGTTTACTCGTTTTCACCTGCTGTGAACCCAGGAGCAACTTCTCTTCCTTACTTCATCACAGGGAGCAAGATGCCTGCAACAAATAAGTGCCCTGGTCTGGAAAGCAAACAAGTCCCAGTGTCGCTCCAATGTCAACCTGCCCCTGGGAGCAGCTGAATGTCAACTTTGCTGGCTTAACTGTGCTGGCCTAACTCCAGGTTAAGATTGCGCTCTCAGTCTCGTTTGTGTAGTATGTTTCAGAATACTATTATTATCATTATTTATACACATACATAACATAGCATATAAGCCATACATATATACATACACAGGTCTATCTTTGTGTGTGTTTTGTATGTATGTATGTATGTATGTATGTATGTATGTATGTATGTATGTATGTATGTATGTATGTAT
>JAJKFI010000048.1:10095800-10108225 GCA_029204185.1 Lerista edwardsae
CTCACTCACTCACTCACTCACTCACTCACTCACTCACTCACTCACTCACTCACTCACTCACTCACCCCAATCACAAATCACAGCCCAGAGAAAAAGAGAGCAAAGAATTCCACAGAAATGTCAGCTGTGACCTGCAACCATGTCACTATTCACTGGCCCCTGTAAGAGTCAAGGGGTTCTGTGCCCTCTCTGGGAGTACTGTACTGCAGGGGTTGGAAGTGCTTTCTCTATTCTCCCCACAATGAGTGGAGGTAGTTCTGTGGCAGCCGCTGCAATCTCAACTTGCTTGTTCTCTTGCTCAGTCTCCTTCTCTGGGCTGCACTATCTAGAGCAGTGGTCTGGAGATAGCTGCTATGAGACAAAATCTTCCTCAGCCCGGACGGTGCTTCCCGTTCTGTTGGGGAAGCCTCAAAAGACCCCTACTACAGCTCTCAGAGGTCTTCGCGGCCAGCCACCCATGTGCAGAACACCAGGTGTGAGGCTTGCTGGGGCAGCAGACCCCAGAAGCGATTGGCCACAAAGACCCCTGGGAGCTATAGTAGAGGGACGGCTTCCTGGTAGAAAGCGAAGCATTGCTCACACCAGATTTGGCCTGCGGGCCGGAGTTTGGAGCCCCCTGATCTAGAGGTTGCACTTTCCACTACTGCACTGTACAGACGGAGAGTGCAGTTGGTGGCTTGTCTGCTCATCACCCTGTGGGCAAGAGTGGATACTAGGAGAGAGTAGATGAGCAAGGGAGTAAAGACAGTGTCTAATTACTTAGCTGTATTGATGGGGCCCAGAAGAACAGCCTCCCAGCAGATGCTTGAGCCTGCACACTGGTCCCTGCAGCTCAAGACTGCCTACACTGACTGGCTGTGTCTTCGCAGGATTTCAGACTCTTCCTCAGCCCTACCTGGAGATAGGCAGAACAGATACAGTATTCTAACACTAGGTGCGCAATCCTAACCTGGAGTTAGGGTGGCACCGTTTGGCCGGCACAAGGGACACTGTTTAATATGTTTGGACCACTCAGAGTCAGAGAGGCCAGCACACAGACCTGCACCATCCTCCCTGACTCTGAGAGTGGTCCAAATGCACTTTATGGTGGCCCTTGTGCTGGCCAAACTTTACTGGCCTAACTGTGCCAGCCTAACTCCAGGTTAGGATTGCGCTCTGTTCAGCTCCTTGCCACCCTCATGTACGTTTCTGCCTCCTATGAATTCTCTTCTGTTGTCCCCATGAATGTAACTAATTTTCTTGTTTCCTATATATGCAGAACATCACACGTTTAGCTAACTCCCCCCACCCCATTTCCTTTTATATAGTGTGGTCCACGTGGCTTTCTGACATGTTCTGCACAGATGTACTAAGATGAACTCAGCATAGAGAATAAACATATGAGTTCCCAAAGATCTGTTGGTGACCTGAATGTCTGATCGACTATCAAAAATGATTTCTGTACATGATGGTGCACATAATGGAGGCGACATGCATTATCAGTGAGTGCATGTGTACATTTAGTTCTTACCTAGTCAAGTGTCTCATTCAGGGTTTGTACTGCTTCTGAAATCTGTGTGGGCGAGGAGCCTGCGACATCATCTACTTCAAGGTTTCAGCATTTAAAACAATAGTAGCTGACTTGTAACCACTGTTATGGGTAACAGAGCCCACTGTCAGAAATAAAACACCCCCCTTGTGAAACTGCATTTCCACTTGTGATGAGATCTGATTTCAGTTTGGAACACATAATGAGTAAAAGTAGAGAATAGTCTTTCCTTTAGGATTTAATTCAATAATGTGTGGGTATGTAAATGTTTGCATTTTAAAATAACCAAATAAGGGCGCAACCCCACCCTCAATGTTGTTGCATCGGCGCTAGGTCACTAGTGCCCCACGTCGGCACTAGAGCTCTCGGGGCAATGCTACCAATAGCGTTGGCCCAAGAGTGCCGTCAGAGAGCCTCCCTTGTGTCAGACAAACTTGGCTGGCACAAGGGAGGTTCTGGGAGGAGGGAGGGCAGGGGGGTAGGAGGAACTGGGGTGGGCAAGCCAGTGGGTGTGCTGGTGCGGGGAGGGGGTGGGAATGGGATGCTGTCATTAGGCCGCATCCAAGGATGCGTCAGGAGGCCGCACAATTCTGATTTGGGCCACGTGGCTTCCTCAGTTCTTAAATAGCTGAGGAACCCTATGGAAGGCTGGAGCCTCCCCTGGGGCAAAGGGACAAATGTGCCCTTGTTCCAGGGATGCTCCCCAGCGCACTTAAGATGCATACAATTTGGCGCAGGCCTGCTGGCCTTGCCAATCCAGCGCAATTTAGGATTGAGCTCTAAGAAAAGCTGGTTAAATTTTGCTTTTTGTTGTTAAAAGTAAATTGCCCAAAAGGTTTGTAGAAGTTCCAGAATTGGGACTTTGTCGCTGCAAGTGTTTGGGAGACTGAGCAGGCATCTATCTGTGGGGAGGCAAGGCTTGCAACACCCTCTTGCCCCGATCAACTCCTTAGCTCCTCAGCATCCTTGCTGTGGGGCTCTTGGGGATGCTGCATATGAAGAATAGGACCAACAGAATCACTAGCAACCAGTGAGAAGGAGGAAAGAAAAACAGGAAGTGGGGAAACAAAACAAAACAAAAACAGGAAGTGGGACTGGAACTTCCCACCTATATCAAAGTGTCAGGCTGCAAACACACAGGCCCAGCTTTCCATTTTGTGGCACTGGTTCCTAGGTTAAGTTACCATGAAATGCACAGGTATCAGATCAATTTAACATAAAACTCTTAAGCAGAGGCCTGTGTGCTCTAACAGGACACAGCACTGGCCACTGGGTTTCAGTGCTGGAATCTTTCTTTCCAAGAGTTCTTCAGAGACATACTTTATATTAAGAAAAAGGTGCAAGTGGAACTGGGCCATGGGCAGGGGAAGATTATATTTCATGAAACTCTTAGTTAACTCAGGAGAAGGCCCCAATCCTGCAACCAATCAACCACAAGGCAGTTAGCCACATAGCAAATCCATGCATGAAAGAATTCAGTACAACCACCGAATTGGTCCTACCGTAAGCAAAAACCGTAGGTGTGGTTGGAATACATTTCAAAAGTGAATTATATTTTAAACATTCTGCTTTTCAACTTTAAAAGCCTACTGGATTATCTCTTGGAAGAAAACCTATGAGAACTCATGGTTGAATTGTTGCTCTAACTGGTTGCTAAACTCCTGCAAGGGAGTTGGAAGCCACATGAGCATTGGCAAGGGCGGGCAAACCCCGGCAATGTGATTCCTAGCATTGTGCGGCTGTGCTGGGCAAAGGGGCTTGTTTGAGACTTACCCCTTGCAGTCTGGGGTGTGTGGGTGGCCCTGGTGACCCCCCTCCCGGCAGGGTTCCCCAAACCTTGAAATGCGTTTAAAATGCAATCGCATTCACTTCTGGTTTTGCGCAAAACTGGAAATGGATTGAGATAACATTTTAAATGCATTTCAAAGCTTGGGGAACCCTGCCGGGGGGGCACCGGGGCTACCCAGACACCAGCGCTGCAAGGGGTAAGTCTAAAACAAGCCCCTTTGCCCAGGCTGGGGGTTGTCTTCCCCTTCTCCCTACCCCTTAAAGGGGCAGAAGCAAGTCCTTCCCAGAGTTTTGGGTCATGACCCACCACTTTGGGAAACACTGCTCTAAATGCTGGGCAAGCGTTTCTACGAAGTCAGCTGCTATGACAAGGAATATGTTTGTCTTCAAAGAAAAGAAGAATATTAAAGATAATGGAGAAACAGGCTGCAGGGTGGCAAGCTGCTAAAAGCAGGACGATTCCATTCCCCTCACGCTCTCGTTCCTTTTGCTGTTTAAATTGGATCAGATACCTTGCAGACAATGCTACTGTTGTAACTATTTGGGTTCTGACACGGCAACTGTCATATAAAGACAACAACACTGGCCTACCTTCCTGGTTTGTTGTAAATCCTACTGAGATAATAGGTGTGAGTACTTTGAACAAACAAAAACTGGGATACATAATGTTAGTAATTTCACTAAGAGCTCTTTTTCATGATTTCCTTTAGGAAACTATTAATAACTACATGAGCTAAATTTCAAACAAAAAAATGAAATACAAATTTATTTGTCGGATTCCAGATATTGTGGTACACGTGTAGAATGTTAAAGGTGAAGAGATGAACATCACCCCTTTAATCATTTTCAATTGACAGCAGCCATGGAGCACAGTCAGGAGGGGGCCATTTAGGCAGGACAGATGTGGAAAAACAATACAAAATTAAAAGAAAAACAACAAAGCAGGAAGATAAGGAACAGAACAGGGAATGCAAATGGGGTGGAGGAGAGACCCTTCTAAATGGGTAAGCACACCTGAACCATATGGTCTGAGTGTTAAGTTACTGCACACAAAAGGGTTACCTTGTCTTTGGAAAAACAGCGTATTTTTAGGCTTGATCCATAGCAAGAGGGGATGTGATCTCGGATTACACTCCGGGGGTTTCATTGAATTCCTGGTGAAATTCTGCATCCAACTGTATACAGCATGATGGTATTATTCCTTAAAACCGCAATTTTAAAAACCGCAATTTTTGCAAAAGAAGTTTTATTTTCAGTTTTTACCTTTTTGGCCATTACATTTGCTAGAATAGAGATATTACACTCTGTTTTTTTCCATTGAGTTCCAAGTGGAATTCCACATCCAACAGTATACAGCATGACCATATTATGCTGTAAACTCACGATTTTCAGAATTTGGGGTTCAGTGGTGACACCACCACCACCGAAGATGGCACCTGGGGGACTGCGCCCCCTGCCCCATAGGCAGCTATGCCACTGGGAAGGAGAAAGCAATACATGAATATGGACATGATGGTGGAAGTGAGGCAGACGCTAGCAGCCGAAAGTGGACATTTTCAAGGAGAACTAAGCACCATTAAGCTATATGCAGGACTTAGTTTTGAGTAAAGTTGCCTAGGCTTGAACTGAAAGTGTGTAGAATGAAGACAGAGACTATGTCTAAACAGAAGGACTGTAAGCAGAGAGTTACAACAGTAGCTCTTTGCAACAGAATTGTCCACTCCAAGCCACAGGAACAGCAGTTAGACTGGTAGTGATCTGCGTCCAGTTGCCTGATCCTTGGCGTGGCACAATTGCAATTTTCTGTGCGCCCAGCTGCTTCAAACAGCTTTAAAAAAAAAAAAAAAGAAACTCAGAAAGTTCCATAAGCAACTTACATTCGGTCCTTGAGTCTTTCCATCTCTCTAGGAAATAAGAAATGGACAGAAGAACGGGCATCCAAAACCCAATCATGATTAAGAAGTCTGTGCTTTTCACTGTGGTTAGCTGCTTGCACAGGGATAACATGCAGCACAGTACAGGCAAGTACAGCACTATGAGCACAGAGAATCACGTCAACCATCACCTGGATTATAAATTCTGTCATATCATTAGTTCTGGTATTTGCACTCATTCGATTGTACCCAAGCAGACCTGGTTAACAGCACTTCAGGACTTCCATGGGAAGCACTGCAAGCCTCCGGCCAGGGAGTCTTGCACTTTGCTCTGAATGCTCCCATGGTAGGTACTTGGGCAAAAGTGAGAGCCGCTGCTGCCGCTGAAGCCCATTGCTGTCTGAGGCTCTTCAGCACAGCCTTTGGAGCTGGCTGCAATGAGGAACTGTAGCCATGCCCCTCATATGCCTAGGCTGACACCATAGTTTTTCAAGGGGCAGAAGGGACCTCTGGCCATTCACCCTGTCCTAGAAACTCTCAGTCTGCCCTGACACCACTGTCTGAACAACTTCCTTTCACTGTGACAATGGAGCTGCCTTGTCTGTGACCCTCCTACCCACGTTTTCTACTATGCCTTGATTCTACATTCAGCCCATTAGCCCTGATTTGGGTATCCCCATATTTGTTAGTTGGTTGGAAGCTGCACCTTTGAGACACTTTGGCACAAGATGGCAGTGCAGCAATATTTGAATGAGCAAATAAAAACGTTGGCATCCACACCAATTGTCCTTTTCAATTTTGGTTGTGCCGAACAGCCTTTGCAAATGGCCCATGAGGCACCCAGGCTGTGAGTCCACAAAACTGGGTTGAGGCAGGATAGGGCAATTGGGACTTGGGTCAGAGAATTCACACAAGACTAGTTTAGCATGCCCACATCTTCTGAAACACTCAAGGGGGTTGCCCTAAGCCCAGTGGTGTATTCCGCAAATGAACAACCGGAATGCTGGGCAGGACGTAGGCAGGACTTCCGCATGATTGTCAGCCCATCCGTAGCATTCTGCAGCTGTCCTGGCCTTGGGGGGGCTCCCGCTCGCCGCGGGGGACAGGTGAGGGTCACGCTGGGTGCCTGGGCGAGCAGCGGTGGGGCGCGCTAACCGGAGGCAGCCCCCCCCCCAGGCCAGGACAGCTGCGGAACGCTACGGACGGGCAGCCAATCACACGGAAGCCCCGCATATGTCCCGCCCAGCATTCCAGTTGTTCATTTGCAGATAACACCACTGCCTAAGCTGCCATCATAGGAACCAAGCCCAAGAGTCATTGACTGCTGCTTTCCCCAAACCACCAGCTCTAGACAACCATGCAAGCCAGTCACTCTGTGCTTGGCTAATGTCTCTGTTGCAACCCCCAAATTAGAAGTGATTTCACATTTCCCCAGTGGACCTGCTTAGATTGATCTAAGTAGTGCTCATTTCCCCTAAACTCTGGTGCTTCTCAATGAAAACTGACAAACCTTTCTTTCCCAGTCATCTCTAAGGGCTGCCTATGCTGTTGCTTCCAGCTGGGGGTCCATTACACACAAAGAGCTTCCTGCTGCACTATTAGCTCCTGTTTTCCCTGTCTAGCCCACTATATTCTCACTCCCACTTAAACTCGACAGGAACAAAATGAGCCTGCAGTGGGAAATGTACTGTCTGCACTGCGGCACTGAGGATTTGCAATTTAATACGAGGGGGGAAAAAGGCCCGTCGTTATGACATGTGTTGCGCGAGGGCACGCAAGAAGCAGAGGGTTTGTGCGCTGCAAGCACCCTAGGGGTCCATTAAGCTCACAGCGACACATTGCACCCATTGCGTGTGGAGGTAGAGGCTAAACCTGTGAACCCAGGGTGAAGACAAGCATATATAAACAGAAAAGTCACAGTGGGTTTGTCAGTCACAGCATGAGCACAGCTTCCTCACAGCTTTGCAATTTGCCTGACCCTGGGGGTTCTTATAATACTCAAGCCTATTCTCTCTCTCTCTCTCTCTCTCTTTCTCTCCCCCATGCTTTGTTATATGACAGACAATTTCCTTGCACTGTTTTAGGAGACAGATTAAACACACCTTTTTAAAACATGCTTTTGTGGCCTGATCTGTTGCTTTTAGAAAGGTGTTCTGTTTGCTGCATGTCATTTAATTGGGTAACACTGTTTTTGTGGCTGTTGTTCTTTTAAGTTTTGCCACTTTTTAAAAACTTAAATGATGCAGGCCAACGCACATTTTGCTGCCTTTAAAATTAGACCTACTGCTGGGTGTTTTGGGGTTGCTGATTCCAAAAATTGGCATCACTTACACCCTATCAGTCTAGCCTACACCATGACTTCCTCATGAGGAAGCTGCTTGAACCATTCACTATGCTCTATCTCCAAAATTAGATGTGATAGGGCAAAAAATTTAATTATATTAAATTGCATCAAATTTTGAAAAAAAGTTTTTCTGACCCTTAATTTCACAGGCCTGTGTTATATAAATATTGTTTGATTGATTAATGTGTTTTACTGTAATTTTGGATGGTTTATTATAGTCTGCTTTGAAAAGCAGGGCTATATATTTATTATTTTTATTTATTTATTAAATTCATACCCCGCCTTTCTGCCCAAAGGCACCCAAGGCGGCATTACAACAAATTAAAATACAATAAAACCATTATATAATAGTTAAAAAACAATAGTTAAAACAATAGTTAAGAAACAATAGTTAAAACAGCATTAAAACAATTAAAATTGGGAACAGCCAACCCCGTGGATCATAAAGTATACAAAAGTATAAAAAGAGGATGCAAAAACCAGCTAGCCTGTCAACAACTAAAAGCCTGCTGAAACAAAAAGGTCTTCAGCCCCCGCCAAAATACCACCAAAGAGGGAGCAGTTCTTAACTGGGGAGGGTATTCCAAAGTTGGGGGGCCACCGCTGAGAAGGCTCTCTTACTGGCCGCCACCCCTTTCACCTCTCCTGGTGGCGGCACAAGGGCCCCCCCCCAGATGACCTCAGAGCATGGGTCAGATTATATGGGAGGAGGCGGTCCCTTAGATACCCCAGGCCCAAGCCGTAAAGGGCTTTAAAGGTCAAAACCAGCACTCTGAATTGGGCCCGGAAAGGAACCGGCAGCCAGTGTAGTCGCCGAAGCAACAGCCCGACAGAGTCAAACCGATGTGCCCCAGCAACCACACGAGCCACGTTCTGTACTAGTTGTAATTTCCGGACCGTTTTCAGAGGCAGCCCCACGTAGAGCGCATTGCAATAATCTAATCTAGATGTCACTAGGGCGTGGGTCACTGTGGCCAGGTCCGCACAGCTCAGGTATGGTCGCAGCTGGTAGATCAGCCGAATTATTATATATTAGAGCTGGAAGCTACCCCTGCTGTTAAAGTGGTGCTTGCTCATACAGGCATGCCCCAGTATCCACTGGGATTCCGTTCTGGACCCCAACAGGGATACCTGAAACTGTGGGACACCTTTTTAAAGACAGGGGAACATCAGTGGTTTTGCCGCAACAAGTTTAAAAAAGAGTTTTGTTAATGTTCCCCTATCTTTTTAATAGGTGTTCCAGTAGCCATAGAATCTGTGGATAACTGAAACTGTGGATACCGAATCAGTGCATAACGGGGCACATTTGTGTATTACATATGCCTATTACATATACATAGTATACAGCATTCCTCTAAGACATCTATTTTCAACCAGTGTGCCATGGCACATTGGTGTGCTGCAAATAGTCCTTGGGTGTGCTGTGGGAGTTTGGGTGAGGGTCATTTCTTAGTCGGGCCATTGGGGGATGTGAGCCCCACACCAGCAGCGTGGAGCGCCTTGTCAATAGTTAAAATATTGATGGTGTGCCTTGACAATTTTAGCACCTTGTCAGTGTGCCATGAGATGAACCAAGTTGAAAATCGCTGCCCTAAGAGGCTATTTGCTGCTATCTGCCTTGTGTCTTTTTAAAGATTGTGGGTCCTTTTGTGACAGAAAACCATTGTCTTATTCCTCTGCTACATAAACCACATCGAGAACTTATTTCTTATGGAAAATAATACGAATTAATAATAAAATATTTGTGATTATCTTCTGGGAGCTTGGAAAAAAAGTTTCTAAGACAAAAATATTATCTTGAGAGAAGATATGTGGAATGCAAATAAGAGACAAATTTGTACGTATCCCCAACTGAATCATGCATAAAGTCCCTTGAGACCACAACAGTTTTACCTCAAAGACTTTGTGAAGAAGCAGCTTCGGAATTGTGACTCTCCTCACAGCACTAATATTCCATATTTGACTAATCCTTGCTTCTCATGAAGTTACACGTGATCGCTCCACAGCTTCTGGTTGGGCACTGTAGCACATGACAGGAAGTGCAGAAAGCACTCCAGGAAACAATTGATCTCTCTTTCTAGGACATTTCTGTACTAAAATTGGGAAGCTAGTCACACAACCTCTGCAGCCCCAACATTAGTCTCGTGGTTGCCACATCCTCTAAGTGCATGTTAGGGGGCAACACCAGAGGAATCCAATGTGATATGGCCACATCCAACTCCCCAAAAGGCATAAGCTAGACCAGTCCTTGATCAGTCTGTATTTGCATCTTTTAAAGGGGATGTGCATGTACATGCTTGTTAGTGAAGTCTACCATACAATTAAAACTTTGGGATATGGCGTCCAATGTACCTCACCCCTCTAAAAGAAAACAATGATCACATGTAAGAGTGCAATCCTAACCTGAATTAGGCCAACACAGTTGGCCAGCAAAGTTTGGCCAGCACAAGGGACATGTTTGGATCACTCTTGGAGTCAGAGGGGCCAACAGACAGACATGTGCCATCCTCCCTGACTCCTAGAATGGTCCAAACCTGCTTTACAGTGTCCCTTGTGCCAGCCAAGCTCTGCCAGCCTAACTCCAGGTTAGAATTGCGACTATATCTCATTTGGATGTATGTGGCAGAAGAGAAAGGGGAAGAACAAATAAACCAACAAAAAAGCAAAATCTTTGAATATACTTGCAAGCTGAATATGCTGGATAGAATTCAGCCTCCTGGCTGGTACAAACTGAGCAAAGGATCCCATATGCAACACTTTGAAATGGATCCAGAAGGCTATTTCAGCATTATGGTGTACCTAGGTGTGGAATGATTGTACCAGGATTCACAATTCCATGTGAATGAAGGGGATTTTTTTCCCTACAAATCAGGCCTTAAGGTTCCTACATTGAATGGAATGTGTGAATACCCAATTCCTGGTCTTGGAAAAATTGAATTGTGACCAGCTTTAGAGAAACACATTGGTATATACATACGAGAAGGATAAATGAATGACAGGTTAGAATGATCCCTCAGGGTACTTCATGACTGTAAAAAATCTAAATGGAGCCCAAACTGCCCAAAAAAATTCAGGCTGAATGGATTAAAAACTGGGTCTTAGTCTGTGAGTTCCTGTCTACCTCAGTAGCATTTGGAGACTAAATTACAGTTCTGGGTGGCAACAGGAGGCAGCAATAATGGACTGTCGTGCTGTAAAGGGTGATTGCTTCTCTTGAGTCTACCACAGATGGACTGAAGCTTTTATCCTTGGGAAGATAAATACAATACTTTCAAAAACAATTCATTCCAGAAAGAAAAAGCACCTTTGTTTATTTGGCTCTGCAATAAAAAAAATGGCATGTCTTGGTACAGACTAAGCAAATTACCTATAAAAGGAAGGTTAAAAAACTGTTTATTATTTGGAATGCTTTTCTCTAGGCTCAGTTACTGATAAATTGCCTCCAGCTTCATTACTTCATAATATATCTCCCCTGACATTTAATTAGACTTACCCCAAACACATTAAGCCAATCAGTTTGAACAGCCTCTTATTAATATGCAAATTTCTGCTTTTGAAAATCCATGAATCTGTGGGAAAAAAATCTCCTTAGGCCTCAATTATGTCCACTCAGGAAGCTGCGTGTCTCAATCAGACACTTTCCTCTTCACCAGCTCAATGAGTCAGCATTTGACTAAACGTTTAAGTTCTGGCAGTCGCATTTTTCCATGCAGAGTTGATGAGGAAAGGGAAAGGGAGGACCAAACAACATTAGACTAAACACCATTTGAGAACCTGCCATCTCTACCGCTTTGGGTGGTAGGCACTCAATATTAAGCCAGATTTATTCTCCTGCCATGGTGAAAAGAAACATCTATTGTAATTTGCTACTTTTATCACCAATTTCATCTAAAATCGTGCATTATGATCCAAGAATGCAGAGGTTCCTCCTTACATAAAATAATCTATTAGGCCCTTTTCACATGACACATAACCTTAGGGTTACCAGATGCAAACTGGGACAGAGTGCCTATACCTTTAACCATTGTATTGTTGTTGTTCAGTCACTAAGTCGTGTCCAAATCTTTGCAACTCCATAAACCAGGCCTCTCTGTCTTCCACTAGCTTCCAGAGTTCAAATTCATGTTCAAACCATTGTATAGAAGAGGGAATTTGGGCAGGTGCAGCTTTTAAAACCCTTCCATTATGAGATGCACCTGCCCGAATTTCCTCTTCTGTACAATGGCTAAAGGTATAGGCCAGTGGTCAGGGAACAGGGGTAAATTACCCCAAATGGGGTAAAAATGAAATTCCTGGGGGTAATGGACAGATAGGAGTATGCCCCGCCCCCCTTTCCCTCATCCTTCCTTCATGACCAACGTTCTCTCTTCTGACCAATGGGAAGTTCCTCTCACGCTTGATGGATTTCCCTTGCTTCCAATAGGAGATTAGAAGCGGCAAGGTACTTGGCCCCCAATAGGCAGTATTCTCCTCCCTTCCCAGGCGGCAAAGAAGGCCGTGGTTATCGATCCCACTACTGGTAGAGGGAGAAGGAAGCAACAGCAGAGAAAATGGCGGCCGTGGATGCAACTGCGGCGGTGCCAGGTGATGGGGGAGCTGGCGAGGCCAAGCCTATTCTGGGCAGCGAGGCCGGCGCAGACCCACTCACGGCTGGCACTCAGGCAGCCGTGGAGTCGGCGGTGCTCAACGCCAGCACCCAAACCAGCTCCGGGTGGGGAGGCCGAGGAGCTGCCGCTGTTGCCGCCACCCAGGAGCCCGGCAGGGACACGAGATGTATAGGCGTGGGGAGGGGGGCTCTGGTGAGCGGCTGAGGTGTGTGTGTGCATGAGCCCGCAGGCACACACGTGTGTGTGTGTGTGTGTGTGTGTGTGTGTGTGTGTGTGTGTGTGTG
>JAJKFI010000048.1:10108235-10136069 GCA_029204185.1 Lerista edwardsae
TGTGTGTGTGTGTGTGTGTGTGTGTGTGTGTGTGTGTGTGTGTGTGTTAAGAGGACTTCTGTGGATGTGCCTCTTTGCTTGTGAGCAGCTAGGGCTCTCCCGGGGTTTGCCTTGTCTTGCTGTCCCAAGGAGTGGGGCGGGTGAGCGGGGGGAGGGCTGGGGTGCCTGCACCTGTGCAGGGAGTCAGGGACACAAAGAGAGGCGGGAGGCAACGAGGCAAGGTGAACAGCAGAAAACAAAAACAAAATCAGAACTGCTGTTGCTTGCCTCTCTCTCTCTCTCTCTCTCTCTCTCTCTCTCTCTCTGTGTGTGTGTGTGTGTGTGTGTGTGTGAGTGAGAGAGAGAGAGAGAGCCAGCCAGCCAGCCAGCCAGCCAGCCCGCCCCAATCTGAATTCATTATAGAGAGAAATCTTAAGTCCAAGCACCTAAACCTGTTGTCAAAAAGGTAAGCTAGTTGTAACCCAGAAGGGTTGAATTCTATTCTCTCAAGGTCTGCAGGTGTACCCAAACTCTTTACAACTTCATATTTACATAGCATTAATTAAGCTCATTAATTAATCAAATAAAAATCAATGGGTTCCAATATGTAATTTTTTTCTTGTGTTCTGGCGGGGGGGGGGGTGTAACGTCAAGGGAGTAACGTTGGCGTATATAAATATATTTTGGGGTAAAAGGTAAAAAAGTTCCCTGACCCCTGGTATAGGCACTCTGTCCCAGTTTGTATCTGGTAACTCTATTTCTGGTAACCTAGGTAACCTGGTCTATAATGCTGTGAGGGTGTGTCTGGTGAGGTAGAATTGTTCTAGCATAGTTCTTTGAAAAATGCCTCCACTGCTGCCTCCACCTCGCCAGGGGGGATGGGTGGGGGGCGCGCCGGGTGCCTGGGCGAGCAGGCGCCCCCTCTGAGGCGAGGGAAAGCTGCGCGGGGAGCGTGAAGAAAGCGGAAGTGAGTCGACGGGCTGTCGATCACTCTAAGTCCCGCCCAGCGTTCCGTCTGCAAGAGAGTAGATGACAACACTGCTTACAACCCATGGGCTTCCGCTGCTCAAAGCCTGTGGGCTGTAAGTATTTGCACATCACAGCAACAAAAAGTGGGGCACTTTTCAAAGAACTCCAGTAAGGCAGTCTGCCTCACAGACACACCTTCACCACACTGCTATGTAAATCGTACACTGGCAAAATGCACGTTTGATTTCTCTTCTCTTGCCACTAACAATATTTGTGTGGCAGGCAAATCACATGAGGATCTTAAAGAAATTAATGTCACATCCTAAACATGTTTAGCTGGATGTTCCAGTGAGTTCTGTGGGTCTGACTTCCTAGTAAAGGGGACATAGCAGGGGACTGTAGTCTTCTTGGTCAATTAATTCCCAAAGCACATAATCAGGGACAACTGACTGTGTCGAGTTTTAATGAGCTCCTGAGCAAAGCTCTCCTAGTAATACAGCTCTGTATCTGCACTAGTGGCATAATGATGCATTGCCACAGGCTCTGCTGGATTTACTGGCAGTCACCAGCATGGTAGCAACAGTGGACAGCAGCCCTTCTCTCACTGCTGCTGTGCGTGGGGCTTCCTGAGCTGCCTGTAGGCACTGTTCACTTCCACTGCTGCAGCACCAGATGTCCCAGCTGTCGGGTTGCATTGCTCTGGATCAACAGAGTTTCTCCATTATGTGTTCAGAAAAAAGACCTCAAATTTACAGAAGGCCTCTGTGTGATGAGCACCATTTGTGATCTAAGGTCGAGATGTGAATAGTTACATTCAAGAGTCAATTTTGCCTTTCTATTTGGTGCTTTGGGAAAGGAAGGAGGGACCACACAGCCTATTGTTTTTATGATCTGAGCTGTGGGATCTCTGCACCCTTCTGGGCTCTCTAAATTCCACAGTGATATTTGAATGCCTTTTTCAGCCCCAGACTCTACTTCCTTTTTTCCCCATTCCCATCCTTCCCATAAAATGCATATGTGCTCAGAATCTCACAAGTTAAATTGATACCAGAAGCGCAAGCCATTTTGGACCACTGAATGTGTTGCAATCTCTATAATTCAGATCTCGGTTTGGAGAAGGAGAAAAAATGTGTTCATCAGCCAGGGACCACGGAGGGCTTGGGTACTCCAAGCGTACGTGACACCTTCTCTTGGGGTTATATCATAGCTACCTTCACTCTGCTAATCTCAAGAGTTTTCCATCATGTCAACGCATCAGCCGAGTTCTTTTAGAGTTACTGCTTTTCTCACTGGGGGAAAATTAAGATGCCTTTTTGTTTGCTTGCTGAATTAATGTGGTT
The DNA here is from genome assembly GCA_029204185.1 of Lerista edwardsae. Classification (NCBI taxonomy): domain Eukaryota; kingdom Metazoa; phylum Chordata; class Lepidosauria; order Squamata; family Scincidae; genus Lerista; species Lerista edwardsae. The sequence goes on from JAJKFI010000048.1 coordinate 10,110,524, forward strand.
ATTTAAATATGCCTTCTTAAATAGGTTTACTAACCAAACTAATTAGTGATCATTAAAGTTAATGCACAACATTAATTGTTCAGTAGTTAAAATTAAATGAATGGAACAAGTGAAATTCAGCAAATCCTGGTTTGCCAGTGTTGGAATGCCTTTATATATACACACAGCTGCATTTGACATACTGTATATCTCCAGCCATCTGGAAAGGAGTGGAAAAGAGCTGGAAAAGATGTAGAACATGGCCACCAAAATGATCAGAAAGCTGGAGAATCTTCTCTGTGACCAAAACCAACAAACAACAAAACCAACAACTATTTAAGGCTTCTTAATTTAGGATAAAAGGGGGAAACAGGTTTATAAAAGTATATGTGGCACGAAGAAAGCAGTAAGAAATGCTTGTTTCTGTCTCAGATTTTATTTTTCATATTTACCTTCCTCTAGGGTAGTGGTCAGGGAACAGGGGTAAATTACCCCAAATGGGGTAAAAATGAAATTCCTGGGGATAATGGACAGCTAGGAGTATGCCCTGCCCCTTTTCCCTCATCCTTCCTTCATGGTCGAGGAGCTGCCGTCGCCGCCGCCACCCAGGAGCCCGGCAGGGACGCAAGACATGCAGGCGTGGGGGAGGCTCTGGTGAGTGGCTGAGGTGTGTGTGTGCATGTGCCCGCAGGCACGTGTGTGTGTGTGTGTGTGTGTGTGTGTGTGTGTGTGTGTGTTGAGAGGACTTCTGTGGATGTGCCTCTTTGCTTGTGAGCAGCTAGGGCTCTCCCGGGGTTTGCCTTGTCTTGCTGTCCCAAGGAGTGGGGCGGGTGAGCGGGGGGAGGGCTGGGGTGCCTGTACCTGTGCAGGGAGTCAGGGACACAAAGAGAGGCGGGAGGCAACGAGGCAAGGTGAACAGCAGAAAACAAAAACAAAATCAGAACTGCTGTTGCTGGTGTGTGTGTGTGTGTGTGTGTGTGTGTGTGTGTGTGTGTGTGTGTGACAGACAGACAGACAGACAGACAGACAGCCCCAATCTGAATTCATTATAGAGAGAAATCTTAAGTCCAAGTTGTCAAAAAGGTAAGCTAGTTGTAACCCAGAAGGGTTGAATTCTATTCTCTCAAGGTCTGCAGGTGTACCCGAACTCTTTACAACTTCATATTTACATAGCATTAATTAAGCTCATTAATTAATCAAATAAAAAGCAATGGGTTCCAATACGTAACTTTTTTTCTTTTGTTCTGGTGGGGGTGGGTGGGTGTAATGTCAAGGGGGTAACGTCAGCGTATCTAAATATATTTTGGGGTAAAAGGTAAAAAAGTTCCCTGACTCTAGGGAGCTCAGGGTCCTTCCCTTCCCTCACAAAATCCTGTGGGGTAGGGTAGGACTGAGAGATAATATCTGGCAGAATCCTATGCATGTCTACTCAGAAACAAGTCCCATTATCTTCAATGGGACTTGCTCCCAGGATTTCAGCCTCCGTGAACTTCATGGATGAATGGGATTTGAAACCAAGTTGAGCTGGTTCAAGTCCAACACTCTAATCAGCATACCACACAGACTCTCATAGTTAGAGCAGGTCACCCAATGCAACTGATTGGCAATAGATGCAGGACAGACTAAAAGCTATTGGCTGTTTACACCAGTGGGACGCATGTTCCGCTGGCATAAACAATTTTATGGCTGCTGCAAATGCAACAGCACCAGTATGCATGACCTGGACATTGCCACAGGTGAGTCTGCACAAAGATGGACATTGGTCATGACCTGCCAGAGTTGGTAGGCAGCTCAAGGGTAAGGAAGGAGGCAGGGAGAAGTACAATGGGAGGGGGTAGCAGAACAGGGAGGAGATGGGGTGGGGAGGAGGGTGAATTGGGCCCAGGAAGGGAGCAGGTTTGGTGTCAGTGAAGCCTGGCAAATCCTAACTCCCTTCCCAGGCCTGATCCACCTTCTTGGACCAAGACAGACTTGCACCAGCTACAGTAAAGTCTATTGAATTCAATGAGACTTGCTTCCAAGAAAGCATGTGTATTATTGCAGCTAAAAGGGAGTTCTCACATATATACACTGGGGCTACAATATATAGGATTGTATTGATCCTATCCTATGCATAAGATCCCACTGAACTAAATGAGACTTTCTTCTGAGTAGACATGCATATTGTTGTGCTGTCAATTTATGGAATTCACCACCACAAAATATGGTGATAGCTACTAATTTAGGGCCAAACTACACATTACATTAGATATCAGAAGTTTGGTCATTTGTGCCTTTTTTCTATCTTCAGCCATTGCTTTGGGGAGACATTAAAATCTGACTGTGACATTAATCATTTGTCCCCACCATGGTCCCAATCAAGATTTCTCCTCCACCAAAGGGAGTTCCAGTGGGAGTTTCCCTTCCAGAGGAAATGCTATAAATCGATGGTAAGGCCGCACGTGGAATATTGTGTGCAGTTCTGGTCACCACACCTCAAAAAGCACATAGTGGAGCTGGAAAAGGTGCAGAAGAGAGCGACGAAAATGATTACGGGGATGGGGCACCTCCCTTATGAAGAAACTCTGCAGCATTTGGGGCTCTTCACCCTAGAAAAAAGGCGCCTGAGGGGGGACATGATTGAGACATACAAAATTATGCATGGAAGGGATAGAGTTGATAAAGGGATGTTGTTTTCCCTCTCTCAAAACACCAGAACCAGGGGGCATCTGCTAAAACTGAGGGTTGGGAGAGTTAAAACAGACAAAAGGAAGTACTTTTTTACCCAGCGGGTAGTTAATCTGTGGAACTCTTTGCCACAGGAGGTGGTGATGGCATCTGGTCTGGATGCCTTTAAGAGGGGATTGGACAGATTTCTGGAGGAAAGGTCCATCATGGGCTATAGGCAATGATGGATTGTGCAACCTCCTTACAATGGTGGTGGGCTACTTCAGAGTACCGGGTGCAAGGGAGTGGCAACAGGATCCAAGCATCTTGTTGTCTCATGCCTCCCGGGCACCTAGTGGGCCGCTGTGAGATACAGGAAGCTGGACTAGATGGGCCTTTGGCCTGATCCAGCAGGGCTCTTCTTATGTTCTTACCCATAGGGGCTCAATCCAGACTGGGGAAGGGGGAACAGATAAAAAGCTTCTCTTGCTGCAGTTCTGATCCTTGTTAACCCTGTGGCTACTATTTAGCCATTTAGCATACTAGAAAGCATGCACGCACACACACATGCACGCACAGAGGGCCAAACTATACATTTAATAATGTGTAATTTGATCCTTAAGATACTCTTCAAAAGAGAATTTGTCAAATTCATAGATATCCATTAATGGCAAGTAGGTATGTGCAATGTTTTCATGATCTCCATGTTCAGAGGGAAGGTCTCACTGAATACCAATCCCAAAGCAGCTACAACAACGCACACCTGTGGCCTTCATGCCTTGCTTGTAGGCTACCCAAAGGCAGCTCTGGTTAGCTACTGTGGGAGACTAGATGATAGACTATGTGGCAGAACTGAAATGATCTATCATTTCCCCACTTACAGACAAATTGCGAGGCTGTCTTAGTGTTCCTGCTGCCTTCCCACCAGTGGCGTGCAGTGTGGGGCAGAAGGTGAAGCAAGGACACCCTTCCGAGGTTCTTCTAAAAGCATCACAGCCACTGCGGGAGTGATCATGCAAACACTTCCAACCCACAAGCTCTAAACAGTGGCTAGAGCATGTGGGTTGTGAGTGCTTGCGTGATCACCACCCTGGCGGTGATGGCACTTTTCGAGGAACCCTGGTGGGGCGGTCCTGCCTCACCTGCCACCCATGCACTGTTCATCCCTGCTTTCCACCCACCCTCCCTTCCACTCTGAAGAAGCTTCTACCTCTAGTCTGCATCTTGGTCACTTTCATGTTTGAGAATTTACTGCTGTCTAGCTTATTACTATTACTGGGCAGGAGGTTTAGTCGAGAGGGTTAAAGCCTCCATTTGCCTGAAGATAAGATCCGAAGGTTGCCAGTTCGAGAACACCGGAAGCTTCCATGAGGACAGACCTTGAGAATTGCGACTGATAAGAGCTGACAGACTTCGTATGTCTACCTGGATTAACAATTCCCATATGAGCAGCAGCATATGTGTCTTTTCCACTCTACGCTAAACATGTAAAATCAAATCACTTGCACTCTTCATTTTGAATGATCCCCCTTATTTTCGCAGGGCTTTTACAGACATGGGGGGGGGGTGCGCACTGAATGCTAAAAGGGTCCCATGAGAGAATACACATGGAGACCAATTTCAATGTGTTTTTATCCATGTAACCTTTTCCGGGAGATTGACAGACTAGACGCATTCTCAATTGCACAGAAAGCAGGCTACAAGTGTGCAGATACACACATAGACTCTATAAAAAAACTTTTGACTGCATGTGTGGTAGTTGCATGTGTGGACCACACAAGCAATCTTGCTCTGCACCTCCAGGTGTTCACCATAGTGAACAGGGCTTCAGAGCAGTGGTTCCCAAACTGGCAGCTCCCTTGAACCACTGGGCCATTGGCCACAGCTCTCCATTTGGGCTAAAATCCTATACATTGTATAGGGTGGCTGGTTTTTTACTATGATTCTGTAGGTCCCTGGATAGCCATGGTTCACAATTAGGAAACCACTAGCTTAAACTCATCCAAATGAGTTTCCATACATTCCTGGCAATGCTTTGTTTGAACATGGAAAATCTCCCTAGGATTGAGCCAAACCGTGTGCATTCCAAACCAGGCATCAGAGGTTCTTTCCAACACCTTCCATGGGGTAGGTGTAACACGTAGCTCATCCCTACATGCCCTGAAAAGCATATGATTTATACACCCATTGAGACATTTCTCAAACCCTTCAGCAACACAACATGATTCTATACCTTTTAACAACAACAATGTGACTTGGGCTCTTGGCAATCTTTCCAGCTTTGTTCTCTCTCTTCCCAGCCAGCCACTAGTATGCTTGCTGTCCTAGCACACATTCTTTTTTTTCACAAAGGCAAATAAATCACCACAGAAACTCTTATTATCTTATTTTCCCTCTGCTTCTCTCTTGTCTATTTGGAGAAAAATTAATGCATTTGTCTCTAGAAGGAATGGGGGGGGGGAAATGGAGCCCTCTCTATAATTCAGTTTTTAAAACAAGCACCGCTGGGTAGTGGAAAGGCCTCCTCTTAGGCAACTCATTTTTCATGCTAGTAATTGAAGCCTTCCCTTCGATTTTTCCTCTGGGTGCTAAAGACAACTGGGGCCTTCCTGGAACTCACAGATATCTTCTGCAGAGGAAAATTCAAGCACCAGCAGGCAGAAAGAGAACTTTGCCATCTCTCATGGAAGAATCTAAGCAAGGATTTTGAATGGTGATTTGGGGGAGCTCTTCAAAAGGTTCCGTACACCAGAGGAAAGGAACTCCACACTAACAGAATAAAAAAGAGAGCCTTCTTTCTTCGAGCATCTTAAGTTGCCTTCCCCGGGGTTTATGGTTTCAAGTGTTGTGAATAACTTGGATATGTAGATAAACTGGCAAATCCTAAACAAATCCTTATCTACAAATCCTACACACATATGCATGCATGCTCTCGCACGTACACACTGTACTTTGTAACGTTGTTTCACTGATCAAGCACTTAGGATATGCATCCTTTCAAGAAATTGAAAACAGAGTGGTACAAGACATATTGCTCTTATGCCAAATAGCTCTGGGTGGTTGGACTTGTGATTCTGTTCCCAATGCTTGGGATGGATGCCACAGATGATTATCTATTGTCCTTGATTCAGGGCGCAATCCTAACCTGGAGTTAGGCCAGCACAGTTAGGCCAGCACAGTTTGGCTGGTTCAAGGGACACCATAAAATAAGTTTGGACCACTCTCAAGAGTCAGAGAGGCAAGCACACAGACGTGTGCCATCCTCCCTGACTCGGACGGCGCAATCCTAACCAACTTTCCAACACCGGAGTAAGGGTGATACAGCTCTGAGTTAAGGGAACAATCACTCCCTTACCTTGAGGAAGCCTCTATGACTGCCCTACAACTGCAGGATGCAGCATATGCAGGAAAATTGGTTAGGATTGCTCCCTGAGAGTGATCCAAACATGCTTTACAGTGGCCCTTAAGCCAGCCAAACTTTGCTGGTCTAACTGTGCCGGCCTAACTCCAGGTTAGGCTTGTGCTCTCCATTTGCTAGTAACACACTGAGCTTCAGAAACCTTCCCTTGGACCACCCAAAACAAATGTTCCCTTTCAAGTCTTAAAACAACTCATTTTGTGCCAGATCTCATCTCTACCCTTGGTCTCATCACACGACAAGTTTATGGCACACAAAGGAACCCCCTTAGAGGACAGAGTTTCTTACATTATTCTGAGATACGACTTCTTTATAGATTGCGGTATATTTTCTACCACTGCAAGGCCAAACAAAAAATCTTTATCTGTGTTAGAGCTACTGACCTTGGGCTACTATCTGAGAAATATATGGGAGAACACTCATATAATCCTAAAGCTTTTCTTCATAGTTCTACTGCTCTATTTTTTTCTCCTTCCATTAAATGTAATTTTTATGGTAAGCAAAGGGCACCCCTGAGTCAAGGAGGGCAAAGGCATCTTCAAGGGAAATAGAGAAAGTAAGTGTATTGGAAAAGGCAGGAGCTACCCCGAGGAGTGAGGGAATGGAATCAGCAATGGCCCCTTGTCCAGGTAATCCAGGGATTATAGGGTTAACCCCCAAGGTCTTTGCAAGCCTCCGGAGCACAGTTGTAGGCTGATGAGGCCCCTGGCAACGAAGGGAGGTTAGCACAGGTGCAGATGGGTGTGGCTGATGAATTAAAGCCTGCCCACTGATTGGCTGGCCTCAGTATAAAGTTGGAGGCAGGAGGTGTAGGATAGGTGCTGGAGGAGGGCACCAGGTAGGTGCTGGACTGATGGAGGGCTGGCGGGACTGCCTGCCTGCAGGATGGACTGAGGAACTGGCTGAAGGACTAGATAAGGTAAGGTTGTTTTGGGAGACTATTGTTGGGAATTGTTGCATTTCTGCCATGCCTCTGGAGCCACCAAGTGGAGGAGGCAGTTATGGTTTGGGCAAGCTAACTGCCTATTGTTTGTTGGTGGGGTTTGTTGGTGCTAGACTTAGGGTATCTTGAGCTAAGCCAGTGATGAAGGTAGTCTGGAGGAAACTGGCCAGCCGGTGATCCCAATCAAAGCTGCTGGAAGATAGGAGGCCCAGTGGGTGAATGAACCCCTCCCTCTTGCCTATCTCTGAGGCTGCTCTGGAGGGGAAACTAGTTAGCCTGATGTGGGCATTTGGGCCCTTGGGGAGGCCCGGCAGGGAATTTGGCAGAACAGTAAGAAGATTCTCTCTGATTCAAGGCAAGGCAAGGATTGGCTGAGTGGCAAATTAGAGTAATTTTGCATAGCTCTCATCAACTCACTTAATATATTATAACAAGGTCAAAAGTTAAGCAGTGTCTCTTTGCCACACACAATAACCTTTCCATTGTCCATGTTCCATTTTCGTATCAGGAAATGCCTCTGTGCCAGGGGCAGAAACCTATTTCAGCCTGTGAAGATACAGAGAATGAATTTTGTGATGCTAGGATTAACATAAGGTACTCAAAGATATTATAAAATATCAGCACTGACCGTCTCAGCTGCTAATGAAAAACAGTAAATAAAAGAGAAGGATTTTCAGAGGTCACCATTTGGCAGTCGTGCAACTTTCAGATATGACAAAATGGGTGCTGAATTTATGGCCACCTGTGGGATTGGTCGTATATATTGCTCGGTCAGCTGAAGGTGAAAGGTTGAAGGTCACAACATTCACATTCCCATTTCTCGGCAATATCAGGCCAGTCCTGCCAGGCTGAGATATGACTAGGAAATAAGGCAAGGGCACTCTGGGATGGAATCCAATATTTCCAGGATCTGCAGGACATGCAGTTATTACGACAGGCATGGTTCAAATTATGAATGACATATGTAATGTGCAATTAACAATGTCCTAAAGAAGGAAAAGCAGAAGTAGATTGACAGTAAGCAAAGCAGGCACACACCCTGTCCGGCAAATGTTTTGGATGAAAGGGAGAAAGAAAACTGACAAGAGGGCTGTGGCTATGCCTGGGACTCCCAAAAGGAATGTTTTGTGATGGTTTCCACTGAGATCTTCCTGCATGTTCCCAATGTCAACACAAAGGAGAACAGGCCCTATCACAACGAAACCACCGGCACAGCACAATGCAACCTGGTCAAGAATTGTTCGGGGACATGCAGCACACGTGATGCACTGTTGTCCCTGATTTGATTAATGACGTGGTCGTGTCAACAGGGTATTCTCCGCTTGGCATTTCGTTGCTGACCCAAAGCAGGGAAAATCCCACCAGGGCATTCATTCTCCCTGCCCCTCCTGTCTCAACCTTGTCAGGTAATTGTTTACCCAAAGATGAATGTACACCATAATCCAGAGCGAAGAGAGCTGATGCATGTGGTCTTAATGAATGAAATAATCAGCTGGGTAATAACCAGTGCGTTTGTTTGTCAGGCAGAATCCAGCAGGGCATTAGCATTCTGCAGCCACTCTGCCTTTATCTCCTGGGCCTCATGTCTGACAACCACCCTGTGTTAGCCCATGAATAAAATACGGACTGATACTCAGACATAATTAAACTGCCAACGTGGATGTACCTAAATGAACTTGATATCTTAATGACACAAGATAGCAGGCGAGTAATGAAGGCCCTAAGAAAGGGATGTGCATAATGAACACAGACATCAGGCTGTCATGGGAGGACTCGCCCTTAGGGGACTGCTCCTCACAATGACAGCTCCCTGCCCCTTCCTTTTCCTTTCTAATCCAAGCAGGACTTGTGGGTCTACTTTTCTGTTGCTTTGCTATTTGCAGAGCAGGCAAGGAAACTAACCATCATTTAGAGTGCAATCCTAACCTGGAGTTAGGCCAGCACAGTTATGCCAGCAAAGTCTGGCTGGCACAAGGGCCACCCTAAAGTATGTTTGGACCAGTCAGGGAGGATGGCACATGTCTCTCTGACTCGGAGAGTGGTCCAAACATACTTTAGGGTAGCCCTTATGCCAGCCAAACTTTGCTGGCATAACTGTTCCAGCCTAACTCCAGGTTAGAATTGCGCTCTTAGGCTTGGTTGGTTGGGGAGGGCATGGCTGAGCAAGGCTTGGTCTTTTTCGCTCTGATTCTAATGCCCCAATCCAGTGGGGTGACTTAGGGCAGCGGATCTAGTAATCTGCTGATGCAAGTAGCCTTGTGACCATGTGAAAGTCATGCTACTGTTGCACCCCAAGGCTGATGGAAACGGCAAGAAACTGCATGTGTGTGCCAGAGCAGGGCAGATGAGAGGTGGGAAGGGGCAGTATTGGTGGTAGTGGTGCTGCAGCTAACCCCCTTCCTAGCTTCAATCTTCCACTTCGATTTGCACCAGCAAAGTTGCTGGTGCAGGTCTGAGTAGACCCATTTGGGTAGCAGAGGCTTACCCTTGGGCAATGTTCCCTTATCTGGAAGAGACCTCTGGAACTGTCCATCCTAGTGGTGTAGCTGGAGGGGGATTAAAAAGCTAAGCATTGATGGCTCCACAACCCACTGTGTAAATGGCCCTTCTCCCTTGCCACTGGAGCCATACTGAGTGGCAAGAGCAACACAGCCTCTGCATTGCTCTTGCTGCCTGGTATGGCTCTGTTGGCGAGGGAGAGATCAATAATATTTTGACCACCCTCCAGCTACACCACTGGCCCACCCACAGGATGCCGCATGCGCTCCAGTGGCACAGCTGCATCAGAGGGAGATGGGGGTTGATTGGATTGGCTGTTAGTCCATTTACTCTTGAAACTGCTATGGAGATTTTGACAGTGCAAGTATCACAGCTTTCTCTCTTGTGGCATCATTACCATCATCCTTGAGCAGATTTATAGCATAAGTGCTCCAAGCATCGTATACACCGTCTGTGCAATCTTTATAGCATGTAAACTATAAATATCTAGTTTATAGTTTAACCAGTAAACATATGCATATACACTACTACATAAACTGCAGTCTACCAGTGGCCATGGAAGTCGACCCCCATATACATGATCTGAATGCCTCTTTTCTGGGAGTAGTGGACAAACTGGACAATTGGGTCCACATTTACCTGTTAGGTTGGCAAGCTTAATTCCTGTGGAAAGAAACAAATGTGAAGCAGCCAGGTCTATATACTGGCAAGGACCAGCAAATTAACCAGCAAATCTGGAGCAAAGGACAAGAGGCAGGAGACTGGGAAGCACCAGCGTGGAGGTACAAACAGCAGCTTCAAACATCCTATCAATGACACGGTTCCCAGACTGAGGCTGCAATCCTATGCACACTTCCCTGGGAGTAAGCCCTATTGAACACAATGGGACTTCTGAACGCACACACAGTGGTGTGAGGGAGTGCCACAGACCAAGGACCTATACAGCAAGCATCTCCAAGCCTACCATCATTTCCATGTCCTGGTCTGTGTTAGCAACCGGATGTGAAAGGCCTGCAGTTTTTTTTCCTCCAAGCAACCCCTTGTGGCACAGCGAGTAGAGAATCAGCCTCTGGGCAAGAGAGGTCCTGGTCTGCGAATGCAGCATGTATTAAGAGGTTGCTGGTGGCTAGGATGCTTGCAGGCTGAATGGCAGACAGACTTTGAGGCAAGGGGTAGCATTTCTGCACCTGTATGGAGTGACCCGCACCACATCACCTTCGCCATCTCATTACTTCTGTCTTTCCTCCACCCCTGATTTTCAAGAAGGGAGTTCATTGGGGCCAGCCAGTAGACAGGCCAGCATGGCAGTTAATAGCTAATGACATGTCAGATGAGGCTTAGAGCACAATCCTACAAGTGCCTACTCTTACTGTCTTCACTGGGGCCAACTTGCAGGACAATGTGCGTAGGATTGTGGCCTTACTCTGGGAAGAGGAGGGACTGAGCAAACTGTGTGACTGGTTGCTTTCACACAGCCCAAACCTAAGCTGCGCTGGAGCAGGCAGGACGGCAGGCCTGCACGGTATCCAGCGCAGCTTGCAAAGACTGAGGAGCCTCCCCATTCATGCCCTTACACCAGGGGAGGCTCCAGCCTCCCCAATGGCTTCCTTGGATCTGTGCCCGCGATTTCGCAGGTGCAGGTCTGAGGAAGCTGCGTGGCCCAAATGGGGGCCATGCTGCCCAGGGACAAGGCCTTGGATGTGGCCTAACAGCTGTGTCCCAACCCCAACCCCTCCCCGAGCCTCCTCGCCAGTTTGCTCCCCCGCCCAGTTACGCCTCCTCCCCACCCTCCCTCCTCCCAGAAACTCCCTTGCGCCAACGGAGTTCGGCTGGCGCACAGGAGGCTCCCCATCGGTGCTCTCGGACTGACGCTACAGGTAGCATCAGCCCAAGTGCTGTAGTGCTGGCGAGGGGGTGCTAGTTGGCACCCCCACGTCAGTGCTACTGATGTAGCACCGACGCTACAGCCACAGGTTTGCATCCACAATCTTATCAAACTACCCAGCAGACTTATTCAGGATAGTGTTTTCAGGTTAAAATTATATCGTGCCAAAATGCCTATTCACCAGGGTTTTTTGTCCATCCTGGCCCCCCACTTGATTAAGCAGCTTCCCTTTTCCCATCGTGATAAGAACCGGGATGCCACCAGGATGCCCTGCGTTCCAATCTTCCCTGCAGGAAGGATTCAAAAAAAAGACTCTGCTTTTCGGCATTTGTCCCTGCATTCGTTCCATCAGGGAGCAGTCAGTGGAATTAAAAGGCTTACGTACCATCTTGGGGTCTATTTAGCTAAGCCACACTAACTTATTTAGGGCAGCGTAGCTACAAATAGAGAGGGATTTACTCACCCCCAGCAGGTGTGCACTATTTCAATAGACAAGCCTAATGAACAATTAGGCGCTCTGCAGAGATAATGCCGGGCAGAACCACAAAGCAGGAGCAGAGGGGTGGGATGAGCAGCCGTGGGTGGAGCCGACGTCCTGCAGTTGTGTTCAACAGCGTGGCAGTTTAGGCTGAAAATGCCTTATTGTAGTCGGCACAGTCGGCTCCTTTGCGCACATATGTCATCCCCTCTGCCAGTTCTGGAGAAAAGTGCAGGATAATGTCGACACCATTTAAACAGAGCTAGAGCGTCACTCTCTTGGTCCTGCTGCCCCCCTCCCCTGCACCCACTGTCAGTGTCACCTTTTGGCCAGGTAGGCTAGCAGGCTTCACTGTTGCTATGTTTATTTTATGAATCTAAAGATTCGGATGGAGTCCACGTTGTTGACAACTGAAAAAAATAAAAGCCCTTCCTATTTTTTTAATGAATCAAAGATAACAATACGATGCCCTCCGTCTGCATGCTTCTCACAATAAATGGCCACGATACCCTCTGAATGGTGGGAATGTCCATGAAAATGCGCTCGAAGGATGGAATATAGCTGAGTTCAGGCAAGAGACGCTCAGCTTCCGTTCCCTCTTTCTAGCGAACCTTCCCCACGATTTGTTCTCTTGGGCTCCCCTGCCTCTCTCCTCATTTTGGCTGTCTCATCTGCCTCCTCCTCTCTCAGGGCACTCAATGGGACCTGGAGTTAGGCTGGCACATTTAGGCCAGCAAAGTTTGGCTGGCACAGGGACACAAAAAAGTATGTTTGACTTTGACTCCACTCTGGGAGTCAGAGAGGCCAGCACACAGATGTGCACCATCCTCCCTGACTCCGAGAGTGGTCCAAATAGGGTTTACGGTAGCCCTTGTACCAGCCAAACTTTGCTGGCCTAACTCCAGGTTAGAATTGTGCTCTTATTCCTAGGAAGGTGGGTATTGCGGCCTCAGGCTCTTAAGAGTCTCTACCACCCTTATGTGTTGCTTCTGCCTTTCCCAATACTGATTTTGTCCCGTCTGCTAGTTCCACGAAGGAATGCCAGACAAGTAAGCAGAGTGCTAATAGGAAGGGATTTTTTTTTGGGTGGGGGAGCTAATGCCTAGGCCCGATTGCCTTACAATCTTTCATCTCTGTAATGGCCTCTTCCCTCTTCACATGTGAGCACATTTTATTAGTTACTGAACCTTGATTTTGATTCAGCAGTGTTGGATTGAATATTATGGGATGAAAACTTGTGAACAGCTATGTGAAACTGGATGAGGAATAGAACTGGTGTTCTTAGTAAAGTAGATATTGATATCACAAAAGCTCAGCCAATCTTCTTGTGGCTTTTCTCCCTTTTTGGCACAGGCTGGGATGGGGAAATTCTTCATAGATTTTGGATCATGGAGCAAAATCAGTCGATACCGCTCCTTCCCTCTTTTTAATGGAACTGCTTCTCCCACCCAAGTTGAAACAGATATTGTTTAGTCAAGTAATTATTTCAAGGGGAAAGGAGAATATGCTAGAAGAGCAAAGCTAAAGGCAGGAAGAGGGCAACAGCCACGTCGACACTCTACACTTTTCAGGAGGATCTACAGGGAGGGCAAAGCTCTAAGTGTTGCAAGAAGCCTTACCCTGTCAGGTAAATCCCTCCTCTCCCTTGCTGCTGTAGCCAGTAAGCAACACCAAGATGTTGCTTTTCCCTGTGAGGATTGGCTAAAACAGTGCAGGAGAGGAGTGATTTCCACTGCAAGGTAAGGCTTCTTGCAAAACTTAGAGCTTTGCCCTCCCTTAGATCTGCCTCTGACACTCTCACAAATAGACACTGTTCACAAATAGGAACACTGTCTTAAGGCCCAGGTGTTTTCTTAGCTGGGATGTAAAGTTGTAGCTGGATTCTCCTCTCAGCCATGTCTAAGATTGCAGCCATTTACGTCGTTCGGCTGAACTCGGTGGGAGCCACAGAGAATTGGACCAGACCACACCTGAATCCACAGCCTTGCTCTGAATTATTTGTTGTGGATTCTGAGTTGCACAAAAACTGTGATGGAATATTGAGAATACAATGAAATTTTGCAAACTGGCTTTTGGACGGACAGTGTCTACCTGGTGTTCTGAACTAGGTAACTTGTACAGCCAGAATGTGACTCAGGCTGCAATCCTGTTCACATTTACCAAGGAGTACATCCCATTGAATATAATGGGACTCGTTTCTGAGTAGACACGCATAGGATTGGGCTCTCAGAGTTACATGCATTTTGGCCTAGTCCAGTTCTTAAAGGGGCACAATTATCTATTTCTGCTTTGATGCCATGCTCTGATACATGTCATGCACAATCCCCTTCTTCAGACATCAGCCGTCATCCCAGGGGCTGGCAAAAACTGTCCAGCCCTGCTGAATTCTTCTATTACAGGCCGTGTACAACTTTGCTCCACACCTCTGCTTCAGCTAATGGAAGTATTTGCATGCTGTACTGCTCGGGAGGTAATTGGCAGTTACTGCTCTAATGGTTCCAGTTTTAGTTGCAAATGAGCAACGTACAGTAAGTATCAGTCTTATTAAAGCAATAATAATGAGAAATTAAAGCTTGCACCGCAGGGGTGAAGAATTTACTCAGTTTGGAAAGATAGAGTCATGGCAAGGCTGACATTTGACAGCAGAGCGTCCCTGGCTCCTGCTGATAGCTCTGCAGTACATTTAAATGGAAAAGTTTGGATTGCATGTAACCAACCAGCTCAATATGGATCAGCTTTCGGTGTAATGAGTGGATTGCCTGGGTAACCCAGAAATAGCGATGAAGCCAGCAAGGGAAATCCGCACGGGTGCACAAGCATTCTCTCTCGAAGACAGGGGGGAGGGAAAGCATTTAATGCCCTATTTAAAAAAAAAATCTAGCCTTCTAGATAGTTTGCCTGTGGGTTTTTCTTGGGGGCAGGGTGCTCGATCCTCAGTGCCCTGGAGAGGCATCAAGCAGGAATGCACTCACTGACATTAACAGCGCACAATGCAAAGAGAAATGGGCCATGAATATGGGTTAGAAAAACAGAGCTACTGTCTGGGCCAGAGAAAGGAAAGACGGTTCAGTGGCACTCTAATCTAAATAAACATATCAGGGCATGAAGAAGATACTGTTTACCCAAGTAATTATTACCAAGGATAAGGAAGGATATACTACAGCAGCCAAGTCAGATTCAGGCAGCCCTGGGTAAGTCTGAACTAAAAGGCAGGTAAATCTCTCTCTTTCCCATGGACATGAAACAAGCTGGGGGCTGGGAATCTGAAGTCAGGGCTGGGAATCTCTGCAAGCCTGCTCCAACTATGTGTAACAGAAATGATACTGCAGGGTGCCACGTGCACAAACACCTCTAGTCTTTTGTGGAGCTCATAGCTAAAGATGATTCAACAAGGCACATCAGTCACTAGATTATGTCTGCTCAGTGTCCTTGGTGGCTGCTATCTTGGATGGAGGTGAAAGAGAAACAAAGCCAGCAAAGGAAACAGGTGCCTGTTTTTGCAACTAGCTAGAGGGCTCCAACAGCATGCTGTTTACTTTTGGGAGGACTGACAGTACTTGAAAGATTACCCTTGTCTTTCTGGAAGCACCCCTAAGCTCAATTCATACATTGGTGAATAGATAGATACTGCAAATAAGTCTTGTCTCTAGTATGCCCTTCCCACAAGGAAACTGATCCTGTAAAGGGTGTCCCTATGAAACTTGCTACAGTTCAGAAAACTGACAGGGATGAGCGAAACTACAAAATTCAACATTTTCCTTAGAGTGCAGTCCTAACCTGGAGTTAGGCTGGCACAGTTAGACCAGCAAAGTTTAGCCACACAAGGGACACTGTAAAGTATGTTTGGACCACTCTCGGAGTCAGAGAGGCCAGCACACGGACGTGCGCCATCCTCCCTGACTCTGAGAATGGTCCAAACATGCTTTACAATGGCCCTTATGCCAGCCAAACTTTGTTGGCCTAACTGTGCCAGCCTAACTCCAGGTTAGGATTGTGCCCTTAATTATGTGAAGTAAACAAAATGGCAAACAACTTTCTGTAGTGGTTGAAAAGCAGTATAGAAATATTCATTTCTGTAAATAGTCTATAATTCATTTAGTTTTGTAATTCACTTCCTGGTGAATGTACACTCCGTGGTAACCCTGTGTTTTTGTTGTTAATGGCCCTTAGAGCAGCTTAGATGGGGGAGGGAGCTACATTTGTATTAGTTACATTTTACAACAAGTTATGATTTGCCTTTGTATTAGTTGAGGAACACGAGTACAGTTCTGTCAAGCACTACATTGGCTCTCTTTACCTTGCACCTGTGTTTCCAAAATGCAGCATCCCTCTCAAAAGCACAGCCTCTCTTGCAGCCTCCAAAACACAGTCTCTCCCTTCCACAAACTAGACCAATCACACCTGCATGAACACATCAGAGCAAATGAACAGGGCCAGCAGAAAAGCAGGATGTGGTTGTCCTTAAGCTGGGACACGTCTGCAAGTTGGACATCCTTAAGGCACTCTCTCTATTTTAATTTGTTCGTGGTCTGACTTTTTTTTTCCAATGAAGAAAAACTTGTCAAAGATCTAGCTCAATATCAGTGAAGGCACCAAAAAGCTGATCAAAAGCTTGTCCAGTTTGTATTAATATAATGGGCCTCAAACATAAGGTCTGTGGGTCAAGTGTGGCCCCCAAAAGCTCTTTAACCAGCCCCCATGATAACTGGGTTCTCCCAGCACTGCCCTTTCAGCATCACTCTTCTACTTAGAGAGACAGGCGGAAGGAGGAATGCTATAGCGTAAGAGGCAGACCAAGAAGGATGAGAGAAGGACACATGGATGTGGTGCTGGAAGATCCCAATTACCACGCAGGCCACCCTTTCGGCAGTACCACTTCTTCCAAGGTGTCACTCTGAAAACTACCTCTCCAGTGAGAGTTCCTGGGAAACACATGCATCTATTATTCTGAATTCTTTCAGGAAACTTTTCCTAAGGCCAACTGTGCATTTCCTGTGACTTTAGTGCAAACTGAGCACTATACAATTAAACCTCTACAACTGGTTTTTTATGGATAACTCCTAAAGCCTGGCACCTATGCTTTGGAAATGTCATCAGGAGGGACCATGAGGAATGCCCCGGGGGGGGGGGGTCACGTCATTCCCCGTGACTGCCATAGTCACTAAGGGCGCAATCCTATACTGAGCTGGAATGGCGAGGCCGGCTGGCCAACGCCATATCCAGTGCAGTATAGGAGACGCTGGAGCCTTACCATAGGGGAGCTAAATAGCGGGCGCAGATCCAAGGAGACCGCGCGGCTCGATTTGGGGCCGCATGGCTTCTCATACGGGCTTAGGATACAGCCATATGGCCGCCTCCCGAGCCTACCCATGTCCCGCCCCCAACCTCCCTCCCGCCCACCAATCCCTGTCCTGGAACGGGATGGTTCCTCCCTCGCGCCGACCGGCTTCAGTCAGCGCAAGGGAGGCTCCCCATCGGTGTTCTGAAGCCGACGCTACTCGTAGCGTCAGCTTCAGAGCGTTAGCGCCGATGCAGGGGTGTTGCTTGGCGCCCCCATGTCAGCACTAATGATGTAGTGCCAACACAACAACGTTGTGTCAACGCTACGTCCTTTATAGGATTGCACTGCAAGACACATGAGAAGACCACCAGAAAGTTAGAAAAGTTAAAAATTTTTTTTTAAAAGATCAAAAAAATATTTAAAAAGATCAAAAACCAATTGCTCCTAGGATGAAAACACCAGGACCTATTTTGAGGAAATTTAGCTGGCTTTGTCCCTTTATGAATGGTTTTCATCCCTATAAATTGTATCCAGTTCTGAAAAGTAATTTTAAAATTTACAGTAAATAGGATTTTGTCCATTGAGATCTATGGGTGATGATTTAAAACAATCAAAATTAAAATGACAACAAAAGCAAAGCAAATTTTGGAATAATCAATGTGGCCACTAAATCAAGCAACAAAGCAATATCCAAAATGAATAATTTTGTTTCTGCACATTCCTATTCCTATCTGTAGGTTCTATGTGAGATTTTGCCCCATTCAACTTTTCCCATTGACTCTTCTTTTTAACTCATGCCTATAACAGCTACTGTTTCCACAACACTGAGCACAGCGATTTTCAACCTTTTTCATCTCACAGCACACTGGCAGGGGCACTAAAATGGCCAAGGCACACCATCAGTTTTTTGACAATTGACAAGGCACACTGTCAGTGGGAGGGCTCACATCCCCCAACGGCCCCACTAATAAATGACCCTCTCACAAATTCCCATGGAACACCGGAGGACCATTAGTTGCACACCAATATGCCACAGCACAGTGATTGAATATGGTTGACTTAACACCACTGCGGCTACCCTGCATAGCACTCCATGCTTCCTCTTACCCACCCAGCCCTTAGCATCTCAACATATCTCGACTTTAAGCACTATGTTTCTTTCCACAGCCTTGCTCCTTAATCACCATTTGTATCAACTCTCTGTCTTCTCTGCTCTTTTTTCTCAGGCTTCCTTTCCATCTGCTTCCTCCTCCTCCTGTTGCATGTTTCACAGTGAGTGCACTGGTTCACCTTGTCCCTTCACTATACTGCTCCTTATCTTTGCCAGCTCCCATAACCTCATCTGTGGCATCACAGGATAAACATTCTATGACATCACACCAGCTCAACCAATCCATCTCCAAAGCTTCACTGACACGACAGTAACACAACTGCTACCTAACGTAACACTTAGCACTTACATAAAATGTTTCCCAAGTGCTATGCTTATATTTTGTCAGTAATCCTGCACAACAATCCCATATGGTAGACCTGTGTAATTTTTCCTCATATTACAGATGTGGGGCTAGGGCTAAGTGACAGTGGTTTGCTTAAGGCTACAAAGTGAATTGAGTGGGGACATTTTCAACGATCACAGGGGCAGACCCACAATCTATTTAATGCACTATTTTTGCTAATATAAACATTTCCTAATGTTTCCCTTGACAAAATGAAAACGCCCATGACTACATCTGAGAAAATGTGTTCAAGAACTGCAACTGGAGTAGCAGATGGAGCATAAAATTCCTTCCCACCATTTCTTTAGATTCTTGTCTAAAATTATTGAAATACCCAAGATTAGACCTGTGTTTATTTTCAGCACTAATTGGCATTCTACAGTGTAGGCTCCATTGTTGTAAGGCATTTAAAGGCAAGGCAGTATCAGGATCAGATAGATGATCGCTGACAGACCACACTAAGGGTGCAATCCTAACCTGGCGCTGCGATGGCACAGCGCTCTTGCACTGGACCAGTGCTGTCACAAACCTGCTATAAGGTGAATTATAGTCACTGGGCTGGTGCAAACAGCAGTGCCGGCTCATGGGACCGCCGCACCCATCAGCTGCGCCAGTCAAGCCCTGGCTTAGCTCTGGTGGCGCACGGTTGCACCAAGGGCGTGCCAGAGGTGGGCGGGAGGCATAACAAGGTAGAGGTATGGGCAGAGACAGAAGACAGCCATTGGGCCATATCCAAACCTCACTCCCCGGGCTGGGCGGCCCCAATTCAGGGTGCTTCTGGTTGCATGGACTTGTACCTGCTATTTTGCTGGTGCAGATCTGAGCAGCCCCATAGGCCTGGCTGGGGCTTACTCTGGAGCAAGAGGACTTTCATCCCCTTGCCCCGTGCTGAGCTGCTGCTGCCTCCTGACGTCATTACGATGCAGGCCAGGTGAGCCAGCCTGCCTATTCCAGCGCAAGTTAGGATTGAGCCCTAACTCTCTGCACAGCTCTTCAAATTCACAGTGTCTAAGAGTTTGGTTTCAGTTTCTGTTATGTTTGTTGTTCACATATCACATTGACACATTGCTACTGATCCTTCATCAGAATTTGCTTCTGTTGATACTAAACTTATCAAAAGGGATCTGAAGAGAAGAGATTCAAGAATTGCTTAGACAACGTTAAAAGGGCAACAAAAAGAAAAGAAATAAATTCACTCTAAATGAGTGTGATCTAAACTTAGGAGCGAATGTGATGGTATTGGCCATGACCTGACCACCACGCTACCCTCTCCTCTCTTCCTTCCCCTTGCAAATAGTATGATATAGACAGTGACATCTTCTACTTCAGCAGATTTAAACCAATAAGATTTGTCCAATAAGGCCAGTGGAATGCATTCTTTAGACACAGCGTATCCTGTCACCAAATGAGGCTCTCCTGAGCACTTGGGTGGAGGGAAAGAGAGAAATCTGATCCAGTGCCTAACATTATAGCCCCTCCATGCCTCCTGTCATCTCTCTTACATCCTGGGATTAAATGCCTCTATAAAAATGCCCAGTGTGAAACACAGCTTTTTCTGCATTCAAAAGCTGCAGAAACACAACCCTGATGTGAGACCTTTAAGGTACTCAAAGCTTTCAGTCTTTGACTTCCATTTCCTCCCCCTCTGCAACTCCCCAATGACCAAGAGCCTGGATTTATGGGCTGGAAGTTTAAATATTTTGCACTGATGGGAAAACACTAGGAAAAATTCCAGCGAGCCGAACACATACCAAAATGCCTGATTCTTCCGTTACCACAACCAAGAACCTTCCTGATGTATATGGTTATTTGGCAACTTCTTCTAAAAAATTAAAAGTATTTTATTTAATTTAAATGAGGGGCAATTGAGAGATATTCAGTAAACTTCAGATAAGTGCAGGGGCTATATAATAAAAATAGATCCAAGAATACTTAGCCACATAGCTGACTGGTGCACCACCCCATAATTATGATGACATGATGATGTGACTGCAGTCACTTTTGCCGCTGTTGAAGCAAAGCCAGCAGCTTCCAGAGAACTGGGTGAGGGGTGTGGAGGAACAGCGGGAGGGAGGGAGGAACTGGGTGGAGGGTGGGCAGGTCAGATGTCCTGCTGGCCCGGGAAGGGGGTGGAGCTGGGATGTGGCCATTAGGCCGCATCCAAGTCTCCGTCCCCAGGCAGCGCGGCCCCAATTCAGGCTGTGTGGCTTGCTCAGAGCTGTGACAGCAGGCGCGGATCCGAGCAAGCCCATCAGGGTGACTGGCTCCTACCTCGGGGCAATCATGAGGCTCCAGTGGCCTCCTAACTTGCGCTGGCCTTGCCGTTTCAGCTCAAGTTAAGATTGTGCCCTTAGTTTGTGCCCCTATCCAGTAGAAATTGGTGGGAGAAGGGTTATACACGATTGGCAGTGGCCAAAGGCCGTGGACTTGGCGTCCTGGGCTCATATGCCCTGTTGTTCACTTTTGCCTTCATCATCGCATCTCCCACTCCCTTCTCACCTTTGTCAGGTGCTGACAAGGGCCAGGCCTTGTGTCTGGAGAGGCAGCATGTACGAGCAGCAAAGCGAAAAAACACACGGGACATGGCTTCTCGCAGTGAGAGGTTGCCCAGAATAAAGGAGTGATGCAAGCTTTGGAACTTGAAAGCCAACAGAAGCACATGATTAGCTCTCTAGATCATCTGATTCCCCAGACCCAGGGCATCCCCGTTCAAGTGTTCAGTTCGTGCATGGCACAAAGGTGCCGCATAACAATGTCTGTGGCTGAGGATGGACAGATCAGCTCCAAATAGCAAACAAAAAGGGCAACAATTTCACAATACAAGCAGTTTTTTAAATCGTTGTTATAAGTTTGTACCACCTAATAATGTAACTTCAAGTATCTATTATTTATCTGTTACTGTTGTCAAATACAGTATAGATTTTCCAAAAAGCTAGAAAACAAAAGAGCACAAATTTCATTATAGATTTGTAAGTGTGAATTGTAAACATCAACTTGCACTCTTTTTTTTTTTTAGAAGTGTGGGACCAAACCAGCAAATAGCGTCCTAATAAAAACACATGGAATCACTGCAGCCATGGTGGTGTAAAGCCTTCATTGTTGTTCTCCTCTGTCCACCATTCAAACCAGAGAAACCACACGTACCATGTGTACAAAAGCACACTAGAAATGTTACTCTTCTTGAACTCTGAGGGCAACTGGGAGACGTGCAGTCTTTTTTCCTTTGAGGGAACTGGCAGGTCAGAACTGTGAAATTCAGGCCAAAACGCTTTCCCTTTCAACACCGGCAGGAGACCATCTGCTAGTGATCTTGCCTGACATGCGCAGGCATTCCAGAGCTGGTGGATTTTTTACACTTCCACAGTGGCCACTTCCCAATTTCCCCCTTGGGCTGTATCGAAGTTAAGAGCAAAGCAGGACCTAGACATGGGGAAAGGGTATGTTTGGTACCCAGCACATTTCTTCTTTCAGACTGAAGTGGGAGGCTGTTCCACAGAGCTAGCAGAGTGCGCCTAGTGATTCTGGCTGGATAATTCCAAATGTTCAAACGAGCCTTTAAAAAAAAATGCCAGGACTGAAGGCACTTGAATATCAGCACTGCACAGATGGGCATGTCAGAACCAGAGATAGCCACACACATGAGCCTGGCTCTGAAAGTTTCGTTGTCAGCCTGCCAAATGCCTCCTAATCATTTGCAATTAGGACACCATGAACAGATGACTTCCATAAAGCACATGTGTGTGTGTGGGGGGGGGAGAGAGAGAGAGAGAGAGCTGAAAGCGCCACACATCATCTTGGCTGAAGAGAGGGCACACATTCAGCTTGGTCCCAGGCCCTGCAGTGACAATCTAGCCCTGTTTGGGCTGCTTTGTAAACAGCAGCACCGTAGGCAAAAAAACACAGAAAATGGGTATCCGAAGAGTCCCTTCAAGATACAAGTGGCTTCGTTTGCTGTTGGCTCAGGGGAGGAGGGGTGCGCTGAGGGATAAATGAGCCGTCCAGTTCATTCAATAAATGTTCTCAGAGCTGCTCTGGCAAACGCTGAGGCTGTGTCTAACTAGGGGCATTCAAGCCCATCAGACTCAATTATACACTTGCACCATGTATTTAGGTCAGAGTGTGAGATGTTTCCCAGCTTTGGCCCCTTGAGAAGCTTGCTAGCCAGCTGCTTAAATATCCAGCTATTCTTTATTTTCAGAATCCATGAGCATGTGTGACACAGGGCTTGTTTTGGCATCCAGGCCTGTCAGGCTCCCCGTGCCTGAGGTTCTCTTCACATACTCTGAATACCACACAAATCTCCATCCTATTGTGCTTCTTTTGGTGCACATCAGGCTGTTATGTTGCTATGGGGAAAAAATGTACAATGCCTTGGTAAGACCTTGAGATAAATTTGCGCACAAGACATAGCCTATGTCCAAACCAGGCAAAATATTCTCATAAACCCACAGAAGAAGAAGAAAAGGAAAAATAGACTGTAGGCTTAGGAATCAAAGGAGACTTTCAGGCTTCATCGGCACAAAGATATTAGAATTTTTAAAAACCCTAAAATATTTATTTCAGTCAGAGCACAATCCTAAACTGCGCTGGATTAGCGAGGCCTGTGGGCCTGTGCTAAATCCAGCGCAGCTTTGGTGCACTGAGGAGCCTCCGTGGGGCAAGACCATGTTTGCACCCTTGCCCCAGGGGTGGCTCCAGCCTCCCCACTGGTTTCCTCATTTCTGAGGAAGCCGAAGAAGCCATGCAGTCTGAATCAGGGCCATGCAGCCTGGGGATGGCCAGGGGACGGCCAGGGGACAGAGACTCGGATGCAGCCTACCAGCTGTATCCCAGGCCTGCCCCCTTCCCAGGCTAGCATGCCAACCGGCCCACCTACCACCCCTGCCCAGTTCCTCCCTCCCACCTTCCCTCACCACACCCAGATGGGGCCCAATCCTATCCAACTCTCCGGCACTGAAACAACTGTAATGCAACTCCAAGGCTAAGGGAACAAGCATTCCCTTGCCTTGAGGAGGCCTCCTTGACTGCCACCGCAGGAGTCAGCGTATACCCTGTTGGCATGGCTGCATCAGCGACAGGATAGGGCCCTTGGTGAGGCTCTGGAAGTAGACTGCATGTTTGTCCCTCTTTGCTTACTGGGAGCGTTCCAGTGAGACTCCACTGTCATTCCACCACATGTTCTAGCCAAGCAGCCAAACTGATCCAGCAGAAAAGACATTAAGCATGGAGAGTCAGTACTCAAGTAGTTGCTGAGGACCTGTGCCACTTCCAGTCCTCGAGGTGCCCATCAGTATGGGCAGAGCAGTTTTCTCAACTGAGTCACTCTGATATTTCAATAAGCTTCCCCTCCCCCATTTCAGCAAATTCATCCCAGAGGCTCTTGCATCCTAGGCAGCGGGGTTTTTTTTTTCCGACTAGAGCTCCCTTATGCAGATTACAGGGCCTGGAGGAGAAGTGATATCTGGCAGTGGTGTAGCTAAAGCGGGGCCAGGGGGTGCATTGCCACACCTTAAGGGAGCATCAGATGGCCTCCAGGAAGCCTTCTCAGGCCTGGGGGTTGTATGGGGAGTAAGGAGGGTGTTATTTATTGGCCCCGGGGCCAGATGCCCTGGCTATGCCACTGTGATCTGGTGCAAACCACCACCAGAGGTTTGGGAGCTATAAGAACTACAACGACAAACCAATGGCTGCCCCAGTTCTACTGCACAATAATTGCACAACGTTTCTGGGAAGTAAGCTGAGCCAGTTAGCTCTGTTCCACTGCCAAGGAAAGTTGCTGCTGTGCTCCAGCTTCCACAGCCCAAGCCAGTTGCATCAGTGGGATGGAGGCAGAAGCATTGAACAGCCATGCCAGCAGCCAGCCAGTAGATATCTGCTTGAGGACGGAACTGGAACGGGATGGAAGAGAAGCAGGAAACACAGCACAAAGTAAACTAATTTGCTTGGAGCCATTTAGATGGTGGGCACAGATCTGCTTTTTTTTCTTTTCTTTTTTGGTCCTGAAACAGAACATACTCTTGGGCTCCTTCGGTACTCAGCGTCTCACATCTGAAAAAGTTACTAAATTAAAATCACCCTCACACAGATCCTGCCTGCTTCTGCTCCTTAGATTTTAGAGTGTGGAACTGAACACATTTCAATCTAAATGAGAGGCCACCCCCACCTTGTACGAGTGCACTGAGGGTTTCTATTACATTAGCTGTTTACTTTGCTGGGAGGAAACATTCGGTGACGCTGGCTCAAGGCAGGCCTTGGCCATAACTCTTGGAGCAAAAGGCACGCTGCAATACCAGAGAAGCCAAGTCCAGAAATACTGAACAAGGCTGCCATTAATGCTTCATGAGCCCTGCAAACCGTAGGGGAGAGTTCTCAGTTTGAAGGAAAGAAAAAAGAACTGCTTTTTCAACACCACAGGCTCAACTCACGCTATAGCCACATTAATCTGGTCCTGCAACTGTGTCGCTCCATTTTGCCTCTGTAAATCCACAGCCTGTGTGTACTCGATTTGCCTAATTCCTCCTCCCAGCACAGCTCACACCTCTCATTTTCTCAGGGCTTTTCAAATGCGGCAATCTAAGACTGATGTTGTCATTCCCCCCTCCCTACCATGGCCTGCGCCAGAGAGACCCCTTGACACTATGACTCTGTTATTGTAAGGATTAGAGGGGATAATGGGCAGTTACTCAAGGACCCAAGAGAGCAAGGGAGGCATCTAATGACAGTATGCCAAGGGGCGCACTGAGGTTCTTCGCAGTCCCAGATTACTCAGCCATCTTGTTCCCAAAGGTATCACTGTGGGTGGATGAACTCTCTCTCTCTCTCTCTCTCTCACTCTCTCTCTCTCTCTCTCTCTCTCTCTCTCTCTCTCTCTCTCTGTGTGTGTGTGTGTGTGTGTGTGTGTGTGTGTGTGTGTGTGTGTGT
>JAJKFI010000048.1:10136079-10163336 GCA_029204185.1 Lerista edwardsae
TGTGTGTGTGTGTGTGTGTGTGTGTGTGTGTGTGTGTGTGTGTGTGTAAGACAGAGAGAAGGGGAAGGTCATGTCTGCAGCCCCGTTGAGCTGGTGGGGTACCAACTTTATCAATCAATCAATCAATGTATTTATATACCGCTTTTCAACACAAAGTTCACAAAGCGGTTTACATGCAAATAAATAATAAAGTAAATGGCTCCCTGTCCCCAAAGGGCTTACAATCTGAAAAATGCAGAACACCACCAGCAACAGCCACTAGAAAACACACTGCGCAGGGGTGAAGAGGGACAATTACTCTCCCCCTGCTAAATAGGCACAAGCCAAGCATATTTACTATCAGCTGGGGCGAGAGCAACAAAGGAGGTGATGTGTTTAAGAATAAGCAGCATTCAACTATGCAAACAGCTACTATTAAAGCACGGGAACCTCCTGCTACTTCAGCATCTGAAGAAAGTGCTTGCAGGCACAGCATGCAGGATTTAGTTTTAATAGAGGAAAAGGATACTTGGACTGTAAGAACGGGTAGATGAATGATTGGTTATCCAGGAGACAATGGCATTGACCTCACTAGAGGCTGTAAAAGAGAGTTCCAGTGGTGTCTTCTTTTACTCTACAACCCAATCTATTCTGCAGGCACATGGCAGTACATATTATTTTATTTGTATCACACTGTAAATAGCTGGACCCTGCCTATCAAAGCAAAGGTGCCCATTGTGGTTAGTGACATAAAATTTAAGAAAAAGAGGAATGGGCGAAACATATGCGCTGGGAACACAAGAGCTTTTCACTTACCAGGTTTTACATGTAATTCTCCACTTCTTTCGCTCACGGCGCAACCCTACGTGGTGCTGGAGCAGGCAGGCAGGCAGGCAGGCGAGCCTGTGCTGTATCCAGTGCAGCGTTCAGGGAGGCTGGCGCCTCCCCGGCACAAGGGCATGCCTCCCCTACGTGCTCCTAGGATCTGCACCTGCAAAATCACGGGCTTAGATCTGAGGAGACCACGTGGTGCAAATCAGGGCTGCGTGGCCTGGGGGTGAGGCCTAGGATGTATCCCAAGCCCACCACCTCCCTGGACAGGCACGCCCAGTTCCACCCTCCCTCCCAGCCTGAGCTGCCCCTGTGCCAGCCGAGGGCCGCTTCCCAAGCCTATCCCCTCCCTGGGCCGGGACGCCCAGTTCCACCCACCCACCCCAGTCCGCCCTCCCTCCTAGCCAGAGCCGCCCCTAGAGCTAGAGCCGGTCTGGGAGACTCAGTGCCAACGTGGGGGTGCTACTCAGCACCCCCGCATCATCAGCGCTACATTTGTCACGTTGACACAGCAGCATTGCATCGATGCGACAGGGTGCTCGGGACTGCGCCCAGAGATAATGGAAGCAAGCTGATCTTGCATCACTTCTGGGTCAAGCTCAGGCTCACTAATTAGTGAACATTCTGAAAAAGGGAGAGCCTCACCCATGAAGCAACCGTCACAAAAGCCTTTCTGGATTTCCTAGCCAACCAAACTTGGCATGAATCATAGAATACCATCATAGAATCATAGAGTTGGAAGGGACCTACAAGATCATCTAGTCCAATCGCCTGCCTGTGGCAGGAAATCCTCCTGGAGCATCTCCAGCAGGTGTCTGTTGAGCCTCTGCTTGAAAGTCTCCCATAGAGCCATGTGAATGGAGCCTGCCACTACGTGCTTGGGTCTGTGGGTTGAGCACACTGTGGGTTGAGCACACTGGTGTGTTGAGCACACAGCTTCAACCCTTCCTAAAACCACACATCGAGAACAATAATAAGAACAAATATTGGGTCTTCCCATAAGAGCTGGGTGACGGGGTAACAGCTAACTCCACAGTCTAACACGAATCATCAGTGTAGAGCCCCCTCCTAAGGGGATTCAGTCCATGCCCTTCCTTCAGGTGCTACATGTCCCCAAAGAGGGGAGCCTTTCAGTCACCTTGCAAATAGTCTCTCGCTCTTTCTCTCTTCCCCCCCCCCCCAAGGAGCTGTAATGAGTATAGACAAAAGGTCAGCACTGAAATTCTACTACTCCTGGGCTAGATCCAGGAAGTCTTTCTTGCATCCCATAGAACAATGTAAAACAGTAGGCAAATGGGTGTGGGGGGGGGCGGGGGGGGAGGCGAATGCTACCTCTAATGGAAACAGCAGAGTCAATTTCATGGGATAAAGAATAGAATTACCTGTGCTGGGATATAGCCAGGATACTGGGATTAACACCTACACTCTTTCAAGAAAGCAGGCCAAGGACCTTTTCATGACCTCCACCAATAAGGTCTTTACGACTAAGTCTCCAGATATACAACCACAGCCACCTTAAGGAGCAGAGCGGCAACCCTGTGAGTCTGGGCTAATCCTAAAATCATCCACCCTAACTTCACGGCATCAAGGTTCAAGAACAAAACGGCCATCCTACAAGACGGAAGCCACAGATTCATGTATCTTCAAGTCTCCAATTAACGGTCCAATCTTATGGGCTCTTTATGATGGCAGAACTCATGTGCCACTGTTGTAAATGGTCAGCAGCTCTGAACACCCACCCCCAACAGGCTGGCCCGCTTCAGGGTAGGGAGGGCAGGGGGCAGGTGGGGGAATAGAGGGGGAGGATCTCAGTGGCAGTTGTGCCTTTCAGGGCTCAGACTCACCCCCCTTCCTCTTCTCGGACTTATGCCAGCAAAATAGCTAGCATGAGTCCAAAGAGACCCACTGGTGATGAGGTGGCCAGAGTTAAGTAGAAATTTTTACTCACCTCTCATGGCCGTCTGAACGCCCCCCCCCCCCAAAAAAAAATAATAACATGCAGCACCTGCTCCATTGGCATGGCTGCATGTTATGGATTGGAGAGGTATAGGATTAGAGAGGTATAGGATTAGGCTATCAGTGACATCATCTTTTTTCCCTAATGACAAGACAGCTTGCCTAGAAAACAAAATCCATCAGTTTGCTAGCATATGCCCCCCCCCTGCCCCTGCATTTATATCTGAGCAAGTCCACAGATTGGAAGCAGGGATATGCCCAAACGTGCACTGGAGGTGGTGGAGAAGACTTAGGTAAGCATGTTGTAATTCTGCTATATCCCTGCTTTTAAATCTGCTGTGCTCCAACAAGAGGAGAGGGAGGAAGGACCTTTTAAAAGAGGTCCTGTGAGTTTTTGCTAGCAGATGGAAGATGTAACGTTGGCGCCCTGAAGCATATCATCCAGGCAAAATAAATTATAGCGGAAGCAAAGGCAGAGGCTCCGTGCCAGCCTGAAACATTCCATGCCGGAAGGAAAAAGGAAAAATGGCATCCCTCTTCTGTTCATTTTGGGAAAAAGGAACCATATCTATACACAGAGATGCAAGAAAACAGCACACACACACCCACACACACTCTTCGGAACCTGCTGCCTGAAGGCACAGCTTCAGGTTGTCCCACAAGCCTTGAGAGAGGGGGGGCTCCGGTTCTGAAAATCCCTCCTCCCTGAACAACCCACAGGCTTGATCAGCACCTGAGGTTCCTCACAACCTATAAGACTGATGCTGAAAAGGATACAAATATAGTATAGATGTATCCTAGACTTCCCTTTAGTTATTAGCCCCTTTATTGGGCCTGGAGGAAGGAGCAGAATCTTAATTTCCAGAAGCAACAATCTAAATTTCATCCTCTTACAGCACTACCTGCCTGTCTCATCCTTCTATAGCACTACCTGCTTTTTATACTGGAAACAGTGTTAGTTAGGCTAGCTGGCTTAGGCCAGCAAAGTTTGGCCAGCACAAGGGACACTGTAAAGTATGTTTCGACCACCCTCGGAGTCAGAGAGGCCAACACACAGACGTGCACCATCCTCCCTGACTCCAAGAGTGGTCCAAACACGCTTTACAGTGGCCTTTGTGCCAACCTTGCTTTGCTGGCCAAACTGAGCCGGCCTAACTCCAGGTTAGGATTGCACCCTTAGAAGGATAGGAAGGAGCGGATACAGATAAACCAATCACACAGTTGCTCTTATTCATCTGGGCTATGTAGTACCTATTGGCCACTTCAATACAACTTCAGTACAACTTGGCCACTTCATTTATTCAAACTTCTACAAGGCTCAGACAATACCTAATATTTGCATTGTTATGCTTTGGCCAGAAATTCACGTGACGTAACAACTCTTCAGGGGAGCCAGAGTTTTACGGATCAGGTCCAGGCCAACAACCAACTTAAAAAAATGCTTCGGATCAGATGGTTAAGGATTACAGGGTCATGTAGCAGATTTCAGCTATAGCTAGACTTTCCTATGAACATAATGAGACCAATCTGCAGATGTTACACATGGAAGCAGGAAGAGCTGGAAACATATTCTGGATAAGGTCCATCATTTCATTTCTCGTCATTTTCTAGATTGCAATTACCAGTGTACTGCTTCTGTACATAATTTCAATAAGCAAAGCACCTATTCCAACCCCAGTATTTATCTGAAAAAAACCACACGTGCACAGTTCAAGAGTGCCATTTTGATGTATTGACACAGTGGTTCTCAAAACCTTTTAGCAACGGGAGTCATTTTTTAGAATGACAATCTGTCCAGAACCCACTGGAAGTGGTGTCATAGCCAGAAGTGCCATCATTGTGACCCCAGAGCCTGTTGAGAATGCAGCAACAAGTTGGGTTATTTCTCACCCATCTTTCAAAAGCAAAATCAGAAAGAAAAAAAGTCTATTTACAACCTTAACACAACCAAAATAACCCCTTCCCCTGTCCAGTGTCCCATCTTCCCTTATTTTCAGTGATGGCTGACTTGGTGCTACTGACCCACTGGAAATTGGCTCACGACCAACCTAATGGGTCCTGACCCACAGTTTGAGAAACACTGTATTAAAAAGTTAATTTTATCCCCGAACAGCTTGAAAGCTTTTGCAGTGTTTACCAATTAGGTTGTTTTTAACTCTTCCCCCCAATGTATACACTAGATGGCACTCAAGTTCACACACAGCAAGATGAAAAGCTACCAAAAGCTATCCCAGACACGGCAAGCAGAGTCAAGATGATCGCGGCGGCAGCAGCTTCAACAGCATCGTGAACATAATTTAATTTGGACTGAGCATTGTAGAGCACACCGCAACCACCTCTTTCCACACAAGTCTCTCAGGCTTGCTCTCTCTTCTGTTGCGTGCTCTCCTGCATGTAGATTGGCCATCTCCATTCTCCACATTACTGACTGCAAGCACAGAATGAGGCAGGGATAGCAATTCTACATCAACAGATGTGAAATAAAGAGCATGAGCCGTTGCCTACACAATGATCTATTTTGACTGCAGACTATGCAGAGGGCAACATATGCCAACCTGGTAGGCAGACTATAAAGCTGTGGAATCACTGGAATGGCTGGAACAGAGAGTTGCTGATGCAAGGAAAGATGTCTTACTCCACACATGTAAAGAGTCAATGTTCTAAGTAAGCAGCACAATATAGTTCTGTGTCCATGTTACAGATAAAAAGGAGGCTAGGGATGAATTTATACGTTCATTTGGGGCACAATCCTAACCTGGAGTTATGCCAGCAAAATTTGGCTGGCACAAGGGCAATGTAAAGCGTGTTTGGACCACTCTCGGAGTCAGGGAGGATGGCACACGTCTGTGTGCTCCCTCTCTGACTCCAAGAGTGGTCCAAAATACTTTACGGTGTCCCTTGTGCCAGCCAAACTTTGCTGGCCTAACTGTGCTGGTCTAACTTTAGGTTAGGATTGTGCCCTTGAAGTAATAGCAACCTCTGGATAGGCCTAGCATTTCATAGGGCCCAATCAGATCCAAGTTTCCAGCGCTGATGCTAGTGAGTGTGTGCTGCATCCTGCAGTGAGGGGGGGGGCAGTCACAGAGGTCTCCTCAAGGGTAAGGAAATGTTTGTTCCCTTACCTTGGGGCTGCATACTGGCACTGGATAGAATTGGGCCCCTAGTTTGTTTGTGTCAGAAGAGAAAAATGATCCACAATATCATGCTGCACAATATCAAAACTGTAGGCTGCTCTGACCCTGTTATCGATGCAGTATGTGCGAGTGTCTCATAAGATGCTCCAAGGCTCAGTGACACTTTGTGATATGCTCAGGGAAAGAGAACACCAAAGTCCTGTACCCCACACTGGCCTCACTGCTCCCAGATGTCACAGTGAAATGATCTGAGACTCTCATTCTTGTCCTAAACAAATTAAGTTACTTCGAACGCTGTATTATCCTGCAACCTCGGAATCACTCTCCCTTCCTCCCTCCCCCACTTGCCTTGTGGTGATATAGACACAGGATACAGTATGATTTAAAAGCTGCTGCCAGCCAAACAGCCAGGCCTGTGAAAGCCCCAACCCCTGGAAACAAGGTCAGAGTTCAAAAGCTCATCAAGGAGCCAACAGCTGCTTTGATAGGATTCGATGCCTGAAGCCAGTCTAGAGGCACAAGGATCACCATCTGGCTAAAGGAGGCACCTTCGAAACACTCTTTGAAACGACTATGATTCCCTTTGGGAGAGATAACCTAACCCTTCTGGTGGTGAAAAGACAGTGCTCCTAGATACTACTCCCAAAACACTGAACGTTTTGGGTACAGCAAACCCTTCTGCTCCTAAGTCAGGAATATATGGATGTGAACCTATCTACATCAAGGGTAAAGATGGAGCCAGGTGGACTCAGAAGACAAGAACAGGCATAAAAATGTAGGCATAAAACTCAAGGCTCTATCACTGATGAACCCAAATACTTACAGTCCAATCCTATCCAAATTTCAGTGCCAATGCAGTCGTGCCAATGGGCTTTGCACGGAATCCTTTTGTGGGAGGAATCACTGAGGTCTCCTCAAGGTAAGGGCTTTTTGTTTCTTTATCTCTGAGCTGCATGGCAGCTGCATCAGTGCTGGAAAGTTGGATAGGGTTGGGCCCTGAAAATGTTAATTAGATCCATTTAAGTTATGGTAATTATTCTTACACAAGGGACACAAAGAAAACATTCTAGCAAGCTACCAAGTCTTCACCTGCTCTTGCACCACCCGACAGTGCCCTTGCCATTAAGGCTGTCACCACTGTGCAGCTATCGACATTCAGGACTGTAAATATTTGGGTTCATCAGCCTTGAGTTTTATGCCTACATTTTTATGCCTGTTCTATTGACATTCAGGACAGAAAGTGTCATTGACAAGAGGAGTCAGCCGAAAACAAAAGGGGATCTCCGTTTCTAAGAGTAAGACCTATCAAATTCAGCACAGATCAGCGAATTTATCTTGGCAAATCTCTACTTTCCAATTTGGACTTTCAATTTGACTTGCCAAGGATTAAAAATTTACATTGATCACACCTCCAACAACAACAGAAGTACTGTACTTACCTGGATGAGTGATTAGAACTCGAATGTTTAAAAAAGAATAAGGAAAGTAAATTACAATGAGCTGGTTTGGAAATAATGCTAAACTAAATAAAAGAGCATTTGTGCTCCCCTGCCCCCTTTGTGTCCTGCCTGACTTCTGATTTCACAGCAAATCTGGCAGTGATTTATAATGGCCAAAATGGCCTTTATTATACACATGGAACAGTTAAGCAGATCTTTTAACAAAGTGGCTTCTGGCCAACATAGGAGTACGTATTCATCTTTTCCTCAGCTTCAGGATGATCCCTAAAATGGACCTCAGGTTTGTATAATCTCTCACTGTCTCCCTTCCCATTCCTTCCTTTATACTATTAAGGTGTAGACACTTAAATGAGAGGCCGGGAGACATGAAGCTGCATTATATTCTCAGACCTCTGCTCCATCTTGCTCAGATACATTGACACTGATTGGCAGAGGTTCTCCAGAACCTCTTGGGATGCCCCAAGACCTTCATCCTTAGACCTTCTGAGAGCCCAGAATGTGCTCCACTATTGAACCACAGCCCTTCCGAAAGATCCCACAGTCACTTGAATGCAGGATTTCACGTGTCCCCAGGTAAACCTGGTTGCTTTTTGATCAGAGAAGCACAGGAAGAGGCACACCAGCCCAGTGCCACAATGGATCTCCACCAAGGAGACTATCCTTTGGTGGGACATAGTATCCAAACAAGATCCTTTTCTTACCAAAGTTTAAACACGTACACATGTATACATCCCCCACTTCCAAGCAGAATACCATGCGCTAGAGGGTTATTCCATTCCACTACAAATGGTGCAAAACACACCTCCTTCAAGCAACTTGTCCACTGCTGCGTCCACAAACCCCCATGGCTTCTTTAAGAGCTGCTGCATGGGACACCGTCATGTCCCTCTGAGCCTGTGGCATGTTCAGCCACCCCATGCACACAGAGCCCTCCACAGCTGTCAAACACTTCAGTCCCGGCGGCTCAGATTCCATCTCAGCCTTTCATACGAGAAAGCGCTTCAGGCACTGTGGCTGGGAAGCCGTACAGGAAACTCTGCTCCACAGCTGCCTCCAGCTGCTGGAACAGGCTCCTCTCCAACCCCTTTCAAGGAACTGAAACCCTCTCCCTGCACTTTGATTCCCACTATCCCTGTTTGCTTGGGAGGGGGAGACAAAAAGAGATACAGTATTAATTAGAGGACAGAGTTACTTCCCAGATCTGAGGCATCAAGGAGTGCCAATACTTAACAACCTCCTTGAAAGGATCGTGCACTGAATCATCTTTCATCTCCACGCAGCCCACTGTCTCAGATAGTGACATTCTTTCCTCTCGCAAATCCGGTGGCAGCTTTACAAAGGCAGGCGAGATTAAAACATACAAAATAGACACTCTTGGGGTGACTGACAGGATAATGGAATTCCAGTAGGCAACCAAAGCTGCATCGGGCGAAACAAAGGACCAGAGTGCCAAACAGCGCCTCTCAAGAAACACCCCTTCATCCGAATGCCCTTGGTAATGATTCCTTTCCCCGCCCCCCTGCACTTTGTAACCGGCCTGAATTACTCCCATACATTTTAACAAACCTACACACGGTTTCCTTTCCCCTCAGGCTCTATAAAGTCATATTACACAGGAGGAGGAGGAGGAGGAGGAGGAGGAGAGAAGCTTCGCCTGCTATTGAACTCGGCCTGCTCAATAGACTTGTTCAGCGATCCCTTGATTTTTAAATCAATGAAGCCATTGTGGATTGCTTTTCCCCTCCCCCGCCCCCAATTCCCAACTTCTCCCTTGTGAACCTAGGAACTTATAGATGTGAAACAGAAAACGCCACTGCAGGCAGTCCAATCCCTTCAATATTCAATGCGCACGGATCCATCCAGAACGTGTGGGTGTTAGAGCTTCCAAATGAACGCACTGAGATGGCTTTAACATAAGTGCTTCTGTGGGTGATCTGGGTTTTTTTTGTTTTTTTGACAGAAGAAATGTACTCTAAAGGAGGGGGGAGCGATGCTTCCCTTAAGTCAACATACAGCAATTTAGACAAGTTTCATTTCCTACACTGATCCATAAGCAAGCAGTGGGGCTTGAGTCGGCTAGCAGTGAGCTTTGCTCTCTGCTTTCCCGGAGTCATCCAAATGAATGTGTTGATTAAAAAAAACGAAAAGAAAGGAGCTTAATCACATTTATTCAGCTTCTGGCCACAATGTTGCTAAGGTTTTAATTTCCCATTAGACTAGCAACATGAAACTCTTCTTAGACCTCTTTTTGAAACTGGGCTCCTATCAGTTTCTTTCTTTTTTTTTAGCCAGCCTTTTCATATTTTTCAAACTGCAGGGGTCACTGTTGTCCTCTTACGTTAGTTGAAATGGAAAATATCCCAAGAGACCAACTTCAGGCTGATATTAAAGCCACTGTGTCCTCACTCTACATTCCAAAGCCTGGGCCTCACTAATATATTCAAGCATCCACATCCATACAGTGCATTAATTGCTGGGAGCTTCATTAGGCACGCGGTTTTCATGCTAGCAAGAGGTTCCTGGCAGGAGTGAGGAAGCATGCATCAAATTCTGGAGGAGGAACAGCATATATTCCATAACTAGTAGCCTCCAATGTTCCTGCAAAATACAGTAGTCCCACCTGAAGATTCCTTTTTTGATGAAGTAGACTGTGAGCTGCTTTCTTCTGCAGGGATACGAACTCACTTTAAACAGATGCTGCAGTGCTTTGTTGGCTCTGAAATGTTTGCGGAGCAGTCTTCAGCACCTGTGCACTTCCCAATTGTAAATGTGCTGAAGATGTACAGGATTTGCAATCAACAATCCAGTTCTCTATGCATTTCCACATATAATAAGGGCTAATCCAAAACTCTTTTCAAGCTGTTGTCAAGGGTGGGAAGCAAAAGGAAAACATTTCAAAGGATTACCCTAACTAAAATCAGGATGTTATCAGTCAGTGGATCTCCCAACTCATTCAGCAGGGCCAAAAGCTTGTGTAGATCTCTTTGAATGATTTTTGTTGCAAAGCAATTTTAGCCTGCATTAGTAGAACTGTAGCATCCAAGTTGCAAGACGTTGTGGCTCCGCTTTATTCGGCATTGGTGAGACCTCACCTGGAGTACTGCGTCCAGTTCTGGGCACTTCACTTTCAGAAGGATGCAGCCAAACTGGGGTGGATTCAGAGGACAGTGAGGATGAACAAGCATTATGAGGAAAGGTGGAGGGAACTTGTTATGTTTAGCCTGGAGAAAAGAAGGCTGAGAGGGGACATGACAGCACAGTGGAACAGGCTGCCTAGAGAGGTGGTGGATTGTCCCTACCTGGAGATCTTCAAGCAGAGGCTCGAAAGGCACCTGCTGGAAATGCTCTAGGAGGATTTCCTGTTACAGGCAGGGGGTTGGACTAGATGGCTTTGTAGGACCCTTCCAACTATTTGATTCTGATTCTATTATTCTCATCACTATCATGTTTCCAAAAATCACTGCACCTTCATGTGTAAAAGACTATTCATTGCTATGTCGCAACAAACAGTCCTATTTAAATTTCCCACTTTATTACCATGGATGGCCAAGCTGCATCCACCTGCTGCAGGAAAAAAAATGCAGTTACTTACTGCCTTCCTTCCCATGCATCCTTTTAGTCAAAACAGGAAGTGTTTTGGTCATGCAGGGAATTCCTAGCCTTTCTGTTTTGTCTAACAGGAGCCAGGTAAGGTCTCATCACCTGAGAGCCTCTTGATGTTTAAAGATATACTGAGTGAGGAAGAAGTGAAGCAAATGAGGTGGATCACCACTGCTCACATGGTCTTTTCAGGTGTGGACAGTGGCAATCTGTTTCCTTCCTCGCTGATACTTGTGCAGTAAAGGGTTTGTATGAGGGAAGGAACAAGATGAGTGGCACGGAAGAAAATGATCCGCTTCCCACCAGCAACTGGGAATGCTGCAGCTTGGTCCGTGGTGGGCCGGAGGGAGGCTGTGCCAAACTACTCTAAGTCTAGCAAATCTACCACTCCCCTGTCAGTAAGCTGAGCTGCATCATTTGCTTCATCGCTGGGCCAGCCCTTTATATTACTAATTCCAGGAGATCTAATAACTACAACATCAGATTCATTTGCTCATACTGCAGTTGCAGGGAACTGAGGAAGGTGTGGAGAACAATTGCAGTCCCTGCCTCATGCTTCAGGCAGTCTGTGATTATTGCTCAGAAGCATCCACAGAGCCAGGCTATTGGAGGCCCCAAGGCAAAGCCCTAATTGGGCCTCTCAGTGTGTCCCGGCTACCCCGATGGCCCACTGGGCATTGCCATAATACTGAGCTTCAGGGGATGGCTTGGCCAGGTGGGTCTTCTGATGGAGTTAACCCTTGGCAAGGGCTTTACCCCACCCCCAAAGCAAATGCCCCCAAAACAGTTCCCCTTTCCCATGTCTGGCCAACACAGTAGCTACACACTATTATTTATTTATTTATTTATTTATTTAATTTATACCCCACCTTTCTGCCCAAAGGCACTCAAGGCGGCTTACAACAATTAAAATACAGTAAAGTCATTGTATGAGAAAGTTAAAAACAATAGTTAAAACAATATTAAAACAATTAAAATTTAAAACAGCCAACTCCATGGATCATAAAATATACAAAAAGAGTGTAAAAAGAGAACGCAAAAACCAACCAGCTTGTCAACAACTAAAAGCCTGCTGAAACAAAAAGGTCTTCAGCCTCTGCCGAAATACAGCAAAAGAGGGAGCAGTTCTCAACTCTAAGGGGAGGGTATTCCAAAGTTGGGGGGCCACCACCAAGAAGGCCCTATTCCTGGGCCGCCACTCCTCTCACCTGGTGGTGGCACAGTCAAAAGGGCCCCCCAGATGACCTCAGAGTACGGGTAGGATTATGTGGAAGGAGGCGGTCCCTCAAATACCCCAGACCTGAGCCGTAAAGGGCTTTAAAGGTCAAAACTAGCACTTTGAATCGGGCCCGGAAAGGAACCGGCAGCCAGTGTAGTCGCCGAAGCAAAGGCTCGACAGAGTCAAACCGACGTGCCCCAGCAACCACACGAGCAGCCGCATTCTGCACTAGTTGTAATTTCCAGACTGTCTTCAGAGGCAGCCCCGTGTAGAGCGCATTGCAATAATCTAATCTGGATGTCACTAGGGCATGGGTCACTGTGGCCAGGTCCGCGCAGCTCAGGTATGGTCGCAGTTGGCAGATCAGCCGGAGTTGAGCAAAGGCTCCCCTGGCCACCGCCGCCACCTGGGACTCCAGGTGCAGCTGTGGATCCAGGAGAACCCTGAAGCTGCGGACCTGCTCCTTCAGAGGGAGTGCAACCCCATACAGAGCAGGGCGATAGTCCAATACCCAAGCTGTGGATTTCCGAACCAAGAGCACCTCTGTTTTATCCGGATTTAATTTCAGCTTGATCGCCCACATCCAGCCCCCAACCACCTCCAGACAGAGATCCAGGACCCCAACTGCCTCCTCAGAATCAGGGGGAAAGGAGAGATAAAGTTGGGTGTCATCAGCATATTGATGGCACCCCACTCCAAACCCCTGGATGACCTCTCCCCCAGCGGCTTCATGTAGATATTAAATAGCATGGGGGATAAGATGGACCCTTGCGGCACCCCAAACTTAAGAGGTCGGGGTGCCGAACAAGCATCCCCCAGCACCACCTTCTGGGATCTGTCAGCCAGGAAGGAGCGGAACCACTTCAAAACAGTGCCTCCAAGCCCCAACCCGGCCAGCCGACCCAGAAGGACACCATGGTCGATGGTGTCGAAAGCCGCCGAGAGGTCCAGCAGGACTAACAGGGTTGCACTCCCCCTGTCCATTCCCTGGCGAAGGTCATCCACCAAGGCGACCAAGGCAGTCTCCGGCCCAAATCCCGGCTGGAAGCCAGATTGATCACTAGGCCTGTGATCAATTCTAGATGCCCACTCACTTAACAAAGGGTGAAAATGAACAAATATTTGATCTGCTTGGAGGCAAGAGTCATTGCAAATTTGCTTTGCAGTAACTATAACAAATGCTCTTGCAATATATTGTTTTCCAATTTGATCCAGCGTATGTCCTCTTGCCTTCATGTCCCTATGCAGTTTATGTACATGGCTAAAGGTAGTTATAGTGGTGAATTACATGATGGACGCAAACCTAGGCAAAATCCACTATGGTTCAAAGATCAATTTCATCTCTGTGAAATTAATGCTACTTACAGTTCAATGCTATCCTTATAGTGTGCAGTTGTGCCAATGGAGCTCAAGCTGCATGCTATGGTGGTGGCAGGTGACCTGAAGACCAACTTTAATATAGACCCATTGGTAGGCCTTCAGCTATTTTTATGTCCAAGGAGGAGAAAGGGAGCAGGCCAAGTCGAAAAACGGGGGATAGGATCCTGCATACACCTTTGCCACAAAGATCCAACCCCTCCAGCCCACTCCCCCTTCCCTGCCCCAATCCTCCCCTGAACTTCCATGGTCTGTCCCTGCCAGTGGGGCATTTGGGTGAGTTTGGCATGTGCATGGTACTGCTTGCTGCCACAGCCCCTTGATAGGGCTAAGCCATGATTCAATAAATCTAACAGGTGGGGACAGAAAGGGATGTGGCTGCTCCTGTCCCCATTGCAGTTCCGCAGCCTCCATCCTGGCAAATGGAGCTGAATGGAGTCTGAATGCAGCTTTTCCTCCTAAAAACTTTTCCTTGATTGCAGTGGAACGTTTGTCCCAATTTCCTCAGCATCACAGCTGAAGATAAATAGTTTATTTTTTGTCCTAAATAGCAGCCAGACACACTGTCCCACAAATCAGGTGGTGGTGGTGTTTTCAAAGACAAAAAAAAATCATTAAAAATAAATGCAAAAATCTCACAAGTTTTAATGTTTCCTTTCTTATCCTTTTTCATGGCATGCAAAATTGGATAACTGCAGATTTAAAAAAATACAGTTCCACGGGCAGTTCGGAGTTTCAGGAATAGAAAATCTTTTTTCAGGGAAAAGCTAATCTATATACCATCAAACCTGTGGAATTGGGGCCCAGGATATTGGTATTTAAAATACAATGGTCTTTTTCCAATGCCCTCTTACCACCACAATCAAAAAACTGTCTAAATGGAAGTGTTCTGGTGTTTGCTTTCACTTTTTGGAGTTGCTTTCACTATTACCCTTTCAACTAACAGGCTCAGGCTGCAATCTTCTGCAGTCTTTACCGGAAATAAACCCTGTTTAACAGAGTGAGAAGTAAACATGGCTGGAATTTCACGTGCAATTGAAAAAGCATCTAGAGCAGTGGTCTTCAACCTTTTTTCATGCCACAACCTTAAAACATGCATAAATAAACTATGAGAATTGGGACCCACCATCAATCCTTCCCCACTCCCAAAACCTAATTTGTCCCCTTCACCTCCCACTCCCATCTGCCCCATTTACCTCTACTTCTTGCACCTTCACAACAACCCTATGAGGTAGCAGTCTAAGCAGGATTGGCCTTAGGAGCTGCAGGGCAAGACAACAAGAAGAGACTATGCAGGATTATACCATGAACTCAGTTTTGATAAGGCAGTGCTATTAGTGGATTGGATCCAAGCCCCGGCTTGCACAGGCTTTGAAAGGTTGCCACGACCCCTAAATTGAGGCTTCGTGACCCCATTAGGGTCCCAACCCACAGGTTGAAGAACACTGCTCTAGAGTAAAGGTTAAATCAGAAAGAAGTGCACAGCAAGAAGAGCTGAGGCACATTTACTCAGTAGCAAGCACCCATTAATTTCAGCAGGTCTTACTCTCTTGTCCGTGAGCCTAGGTTGGCAACCTTAGAGCCCTAGTACTAGGGCCCGATGTGCATGCCTTCGGCTAAAAGTGTTGCAACATGCCGTAAAGCATGTTTGCGGCACCGCACGAGTCAGCGGCACCAGCGCTGGGCCAGCGCTAGTCAGTGCTGGGCCTCAGCACCAAGCAGGAAGCCGGCTGGTGATCCAGCAGTGCCAGGCAATGGTAAAGCGATTTGGGGCAGGGGAAGACAGGGAGGATTAGGCCCGTGCACAGGGTAGGACTGGTGATGGCTTCTCAAGCCCCAACATGGGGCTTCTCAAGCCAGCTCAAATGCAAATAACCCCTTTGCAGGGACCAGGGCTTTATTCCGGGTAAGGGGATGAATGTCCCCTTCCCCTGAGGAGAATCTGGTGGTTGCCACAGCACCTATACAATGCAGCAGTAGCCATTTTAGCGCCACTGCTCCTCTGGGCGCTAGGCAGTTTAGGATTGGGCTGCCTCACACCAATTTTGTTCCAACACTGTTACATCAAAGGGGGTTGTACAGACGATAATTTCGAAGTGCGTTTCCTTGCTAGGCCCCCCCCAAGCCCAGCCACAGAGCCCTTTGCTTTACTCTTGCACATTTGACGGAAAACAAAGCCTTTCTGCTGCACAACGAAGACAAATTGCTTGCTGAGCCAACAAGCTATTTTCATATTAACTTGCCAGAGGACACAACTTTATTAACTTTAAATGACAGAAGCACGTGGGAGAACCATCTAAACAATGCAAATTGCAAATAAAACAATTGCCCTATGGCTTTTGGGTTTATTTTCACATTGTTGAGGCGTCCTCCATTTTTTTTTGGTCCCTTTCCAAATAAATGAAAAATGTGTTCTATTAAAAAAATATATCTGATAGGACTTGATTAAAGCCGCATTTGCAGGTACCTCCAATAACCAATGTTTATTAGATTTTTCAACATGCTAGCATTGTGAAAGTCATTTATGTAAATTATGAAAAGGGTGGGAGAATAAGGGCTACAGACATTCTGCAGCCTCCAGCACATGCAGCAGGAACATAAACACACAGAGACATGTGAATTGGAAAAGGCAGGAGATACCCTGAGGTGACAGGGAATTGTATCAGCAATGGCCCCTTGTTCCAGATTAACCAGGAATTACAGGGTTAACCCCCAAGGTTTTTGCAAGCCTGGGAGCACAACTGTAGGGTGATGAGGCCCCTGGCTAAGAAGAGAGGCCAGCACAGGTGCAGATGGGTGTGGCTGATGAATTAAAGCCTGCCCACTGATTGGCTGGCCTCAGTATAAAGTTGGAGGCAGGAGCTGCAGTGAAGGTGCTGGAGGATGGCACCAGGTTGGTGCTGGATGGATTGTGAAAGGAAGGGTGATTAGCACCAGGTAGGTGCTGGAGGGATGGATTGTTCTGATGGAGTGCTGGCTGGACTTCCTGCCTGAACGACTGTCGGACGGACTGAAGGAAGGACTGGCTGAAGGAAGGACTGGCGAAGGTAAGGTTATTGTGGGGAATAACCATTGGGAGTTGTTATATGGGTGCCACACCCCTGGAGCCACCAAGTGGAGGAAGCAGTTGTGGCTTAGGCAAGCTGACTGCCTATTGTTTGTTGGTGGGGTTTGTTGGTGCTGGACTTAGAGCAGTTTGAAGCTAAGCCAGTGATGAGGGCAGTCTGGAGGAGGCTGACCAGCCAGTGGTCCCAAGCGAAGCTGCTGGAAGAGAGGAGGCCCAGTGGGTGACTGAACCCCCTCCCTCTTGCCTATCTCCGAGACTGCTCTGGAGATGAAACTAGCCTAATGTGGTCATCAGGGCCCTTGGGGAGGCCCAGCAGGGAATTTGGCAGAACAACATGTGAGTGACCCTCTAAGTCAAGCTGGTGCTGAATAGCTTGTGGAATCAAGCTTAATAATCAAAGAAGATTAAAGCTGGATTTTGTACAGCAATAGTCAATAACATGCTGAGGTACAACTGGTGTAAAAGCATTTTTTTCCTTTTCAAGGAAAACCATATTCTTTGTTTTTAATGGATATTTCAAATGACTTTTCCAGTGGTTCTCAAACATTTTAGCACAGGGACCCACTTTTTAAATGACAATCTGCTTGGGGCCCCACCAGAAGTAATATTATGACCAGACGTACCGTCAGAGTGACACCAGAGCCTGCTGCTTTCCTGAGAAGGCAGCAGTAAGTTGGGTGATTTCTCAGCCATTTTCCAATAGCAAAGTGAATCAGAAATTTTTAAAAAATCCTATTTACAACCTTGACACAAGCAAAACAACCACAGAGCCCTCCCCCTTTCCAGCATCCCACCTTCCCATATTTTCAATATGGCTGCCGTAGGTCCTTTGCGATCCAGCTGAAATTGGTTCGCAACCCACAGATGGGTCCCAATGCACAGTTTGAGAATCACTGGACTATTCAAAGCAGGACCTTTTTTAA
Organism: Lerista edwardsae; assembly: GCA_029204185.1. NCBI lineage: Eukaryota > Metazoa > Chordata > Lepidosauria > Squamata > Scincidae > Lerista > Lerista edwardsae. The sequence continues at coordinate 10,153,626 of JAJKFI010000048.1, forward strand.
AAATGGTTTCACAAGCTCAGCTCCATGGGGAAACCCATGTATGCGATGGAACAACAAGTGTATGCGTACTCACACAATACACAATGCAAAGGGTGACATGGGTGGTATGAATGTAATCTAGGATGCAGGATGTACTGTGTGTGCCTGGATAGCACCAAATGCCTACCCATTGTGAACATCAGGTCAAAAGCTGTGCTTTCATGGGACTGAAATATTACTATACTAGGGGTGTTTTAAAACTGCTGTTTCTTCTGCAGATTTTGTGACCTGGAAGGCAGAAAGCAGTGTTATATGCTTTTATTCTATGTACTCATTCTTAGTCATTTCAAATGCTTTAAAAGTGTACTAGGTAGGTAATATAAGCGATATAGTGTCAGCAGATGCAGCCACAGCATTATTTCTACTTGGAAAAGTAACCTTAATTTCTTAAATATCTTAAACCCCAAAACGTGGTGTTTTGTGTTTTTATTTGATAACACCAAAAAGGCAGTGGTTTATTTTTATGTATTGAACCCCTAAATATGGCAGTACTTGAAAACAAATATTACATTATGAGACAACTTGAAAAAGCTGAACAGTGTCACTACCATTGTTTCATCTACCTGTTACTCCCTCAGTTTTATTCTTCAGGTGACTGTGGCTGCAATTCTGTACATATTTTCCAGGGAGTAAATCACATTGAACACAATGGGACTTACTTCTGAGCAGACATGCACTATAAGACTGCAATCCTATATGATGCTTTCCTGGAAGTAAACGCCCACAAGCCACAGTGAGACTTACTTCTGAGTAAACATGCATATTGGATTGTGATGTAAATCCTGCCTCACTTAGGCCCCAATCCTATTATTAGGGCCTTGAAGTTGCTGAAACTAGAGGTCCACCACCATAAGATCTTTTACAGCAGCATGAAAGCAAGGCTGCTGTCATGCATAGGGACAGCCCCGCTGGATCAGGCCAAGGCGCATTTAGTCCATCTTCCTGGTTTTAACAGTGGCCAACTAGATGCCTCAGGGAGCACAAAAGACAACAAGGTACTTGCATCTTGCTGCCACTCTCCTGCATCTGGCATTCTGAGGTAGCCTATTTACCCGTGCACACACACACACCCAGTGATGTCATTCGGGGGAACAGACCAGAACGGGCGTTCCGGATCCTAATGGGCTCCGTGGCTGGTTCCGGTTTCCCGACAAGTGCCAATCAAAAGTGAGTTCCTGTTCCTAAATCATTTGAATGACACCACTGCACACACCATAGTAAGAGGTGCAGCACATGTGACAGTAGCTCCAGAAGGCTTAACAGATGCTGTAAGTTGGCAGCAGGGACAGGCCAAGGCCCAGCGAGTGGCATGTTAAGGAACAAACCAGGGATGTGCTTGGGATGGAAGGGGATCAAGCGGCAGTTGTACATGTTGGATTTTATTTTTTTGCCTGCCCCACAGCTGGCTTAGGTTCGATGAGACCTATAGGCAATTGGGCAGCCTACCTGGAGCTAAGAAAAGGATACCTCCTGCAGGCTATTGTCTGATTCAACACCACAGCATGCACTGCGTACCCGCCGTTGGCACAACTGAATGCTATAATGTTGCAGATGCGGAGAATAGGATTGGGTAGTTAAACACATAGATATCTCAGTAAGAGCCCAATCCTAACCTGGAGTTAGGCAAGCACGGTTAAGCTAGCAAAGTTTGGCCGGCACAAGGTTTGGCCACTGTAAAGCACGTTTGGACCACTCTCAGAATCGGGGAGGGTGGCGCATGTCTGTGTGCTGGCAAGGCTTGTTGGTTTTAAACTATCGTAAAACCAATTCGCGTATTTCCCATTCAACGAAAGGGAGAAAACTTCACTCACCAGATATACACATATGACATGTTACCTTACATTTTATCATTTTTGTACCCTGGCCTAAGTCCAACAGTCTATTCACTACACTATACTGGCACATGCCAATTTCCCCACTAAGTCCATGTAAGACACCCCTAAGCTTTCTCTTTAAAAAAAACAGGCATAAGATAGCCAGATATTTAATAGGAAATCAATGGACTGACACTGGAGTACACAAGAAAACAAATAGTTTTGTTTCTCAGTTGCTATTAAAGTGTTGGTTAATTCTAATACTTGTTCATTACTTTTCTCACTTTGTTAATACTTTGTTCAAGATATTTTTTCCACTTTAATACTGTAGCAATTTACAACTAGTGTGGTCCACAATTGGGAGTTTGGAGGACAGTCGTGTATTAGTAGGGCCACTGGGGGATGTCAGCCCCCCACTAGCAGCACACTATACCCTGACAATTTTAGCACCCTGTTGGTGCACAGTGAGATGAAAAATGTTGAAAATTGCTGTTACTGTGTGAGAGTGAGAGAGAGATTTTCCTGTCTTTATACAGGGTGCCACTGCAGTGAGTGCAGACGTCCTCAATATAGCTGCCTCCTTGCAGCCACCATTTTATTTTCCCATAGTGCTGTAGAGCAGCAGTTCCCATACCTTTTAGCACTAGGGACCACTTTTTAAAATGACATACTATCAGGACCCACCAAGCTTTAGGAGACCTATTCAAGCCTCTGTTTTTATCCTTTTGACTATGGCGAGGGTGGGGAGCTGCCTTCTGGAGCATTTATCTGGAAGAAAAGTCCATCGTGGGCTATAGGCAATGATGGGTTGTAGCCTCCTTTCATTAGTGGTAGGCTACTTCAGAGTACTGGGTGCAAGGGCGTGGCAACAGGATCCAAGCATCTTGTTGTCTCATGCCTCCCTGGGGCACCAGGTGGGCCGCTGTGAGATACAGGAAGCTGGACTAGATGGGCCTTTGGCCTGATCCAGCAGGGCTCTTCTTATGTTCTTATTGAGCTTCACATTCATCTGGTCAATACCATTATGGGGGCCTTGCATTCCCCTTCAAAGGCAGTCAAGGCACATTTGGTTACTGTGCATATGTGACTCAGGCTGCAATCCTATATTCATTTTCATAGAAGTAAGCTGCATTGAACACAGTGAGACTTACTTTTGAGTAGATATGCATAGGATTGTGCCGTCATTCATTTTCTAGAGGGCTCAATACATTTGTCAGCTTGGAGGAGAGGGCCTTCATTCTCAAGTGGTTTTTTGGGACCTGCATTCATCAGATCAGGGCAATTCTGGTGGTGTTGCATTCCTCTTGGTTTGCCCTTTGAAATGGAGCAAGGCACATTTGCCTACTTATGCAGTGCACCTCAATATCCCTTTCCATAGGATTCCATGCATTTTCCTTGGCAGCTTGCAAGTTTCACGATGCACCAACAATCAGGTCCTGACCCACAGTTTGGGAAACACTGCTGTAGAGCAAAACTGTGGTTCATCTTTGATGGAAAATAGAATGGCTACCACGAAAACATGGCAGCCCCCATGTTTTCCCCACAATGACATGAACTGTGCTGCAACCAAAACACTGTAGGAAAATAAAATGGCAGCTGCCAGGATGGCTTCTGCTGCCCACCATTTCTGGTGGACAGCATGACTACCAAATGGATACTGAGGCTATCATTTCCTAATAGCGGCATTTATGGAGCTATACACTCCACAGAAACACTCATTACAACTGACACACCACCTTGGGATGGTTCATTTTTGGTCAAGGACTAAATATTGTAGTTTTAAGTGCTGAGAAAATAAAACATCTAGCTCTCCTTGCAACAACAACAAAAATAGGAGTTACATTTATTGATAAAAACCTCCTGTCTCAATCTAGGTCACGGTTGCCATACATGAACTTACCTTCACCAAGGTAAGTTCTTGGTGATCCACAACCAAGTTGTGTTCAATAGGGCTTACTCTCAGGAAAATGCATATAGGGTTAGGATGCTGTAGAATGACTATTTTTTTCTTAATTTGTCGCATCAGCCTTCAAATGGCCCTTTAGAAGGAGTCATTATTTTTCAAGGACTCAAGTGCTATCCTTTATGAGTGCGAAAATATGACCATGGTAGAACAAACAACTGCTGAACTATTTACAGGAACAGAAAGACAGTTAATGGCACTAATTTCCAACCATCAACTAGCAAAGAATACTGTCACATCAAGAGCTCTGAGAAAGAAGGTAAGAGAATGAAGGAAAAGAAACCTGCAACTGACTCCTGTCATTTCTTAATTCTGCCTTCTCAAAACTTACTCTGAAACCTACTTAAGATTTTGAGACAGAGCTGTAAAAATTACAGCTCACTTGCCAGCTATGCCTGACCCTTTTAACAAAAGATGGTGAATTATGACTTCTGCAGTTTGTTTTAATTTAACATCTAGAAGGAATATAAATTCTGAAGAAGGAAGAAGCTACTAGCAGTGGAAACTTTCAAGGTTACTACTTGTCTCAGTGATTGGATCCTGCGCACAAGTGACAAATTGTCCCACATCTCAAATACAAGTATAAAGCCTACATTGGTTAGAATGTCACCAAGCATAAAACCATCCCTAGAAGTATTTGTTTCTGGTGAGTAAGATAGGATTACAGCCTAAGCCTTACTGAACACAATGGTCTTGCTTCTGAGTAAAATAATCAACACCTTTATTCAAACAACTCTAAGTATTACATACACTGGAATTTTAATTTAAATCCAGAGAGTCTGCCTACTGAAATGACCTAGAATTCATTAGGCCAAGAATGGACCTAGAAATGGGCTTCTAGGAACTTCGAACACCTCTAGGCCTGTCACCATTTTCTTGTCTCTCCTGCTCCAAGGAAAACTGGATTCAGGGCATCACTTGGGAAAATGCTTCAAAAGGGAATGTGAAATACCCCTTTCTTCTTCCATCCCCATCCCAACTGAGACCTTGATTAATTGAGCTCAGCTGATCACACTCTCACACCTCCTCTTTGACCCTGCAGATAAGGGAGAAAAGGTTCAGGGCAGATACCAAGGTAGGGAGCTTTCAAGGCTGATGCTGACAAGGCCAGATATTCAGAAGGTTTATAGCTTAGGGAAAAAGGTGAGTTCATGGAAGGGCGTGAGCTTTAATTAAGGGTTTATTTACAGGGAGATGACAAGGCTGGAAGACAATTTTATTTATTTACAATATTTAAGGGGCAGATTGGGGGGGGCTAGAAAACAGCCTGGCTTGGGATAAACTGGGGGTTCTTTGAGGCACCAGTTCAAAAAATACACTTGAGTTGAAATTAAAAAATACACATGCTATTGAAATTAATGGGACTTAATTTATTTCCTGGTATGTGTGCTGGTTTGTACAGGAAGTTGTGGCAATGGTACTATGAGGAGGGGCTGGGGCTGGGGGAGGGATGTACTGTATAGGAGCTGCGGGCTCAGCTAGAGGGGGTGAGATTTTGTGAGAATGGCGTTAGGCCGGCATAAGCTAAGCCAGCAAAGTTTGGCCAGCACAAGGGCCACCATAAAGCATGTTTGGACTACTCTCAGAAACAGGGAGGATGGCGCATGTCTGTGTGCTGGCCTCTCTGACTCCAAGAGTGGTTCAAACACACTTTACGATGTTCCTTATGCTGGCCTAGGCATGACTACTCATAAGTAAGTTCAGGGAGGGTTACTTCCAGGAAAGTGCAGCCTTAGGACCTATTCAACTTTCTAGCACCAATGCAGCCCTGAGCTAAGGGAACAAACATTCCCTTACCAGGTCCCTGTGACAGTTCCCCCATTGCAGGATGCAGTGCACACGCCATTGGCATGGCTGCATCAGTGCTCAAAAGTTGGATAGGATTGGGCCCTTAATCTCAACACTGGCATATGCACAAAGGTGTGTTGAGAACAAGTTGAAATAAATACGCTTGTGGGCTGGGAGTGAGCTGAGAACTAAGCTCACAGGAGAGGCGTGAGGTAGAGAGTGGGGTTTCTTTAAAACAACAAACTCTGTGCAAACTGGCATATGCCAAAGGCTACAATCCTATGCACCCTTGCCTGGGAGAAAACCCCATTGACACTAATGGGGCTTAAAGCAGACATTCATAAGATTGTGCTGTGTGAATCTATTAAATTAGCCGAACACTAGCACTTACTGCTTTCTCTTTCATGGCTCACTGTGGTTGGTTGCCTGCCCTTGTGCAGAGGATTTGGGGCTAGGTTTGCGGGGCAGGGAAGAGAGGTGTGGTTTTTCCTTCTTTCTGTTTTTCTAACAGTTGAGTGGGCTGCACAGAAAGACACTGACAGCTTAGTGTGTTAGGAGAGCAGGGGCTGGTGGTAGCTTTAGAACGGAAGGCTGGCTGAGGATGACTCAAGGCTGCAGGGTTGATGCATCCCCACATGCCAGATAGATGCTTACAAAATCATTTTCTACCAATGATGCATTAGAGCAACATTGGTAGAAATACAATCTCCAGCATCACTGGTAGAAATTATGGAGTTACCCGTGGTTGGTTTCTGCCAAGAACTCTGGACAAGAAAAAGTGGTCTGGAGAGACTGGTACGAATGTGGATTGTGAGAAAGAGATTTGGGGCTCTGGGGTCAGCATGGAATGAAAGGCTTTCATTCAAGCTACTGGGAAAGGATCACCTCTCAGGACAAAGAGCGATGAAGAATTATGGTTGACAGATGGGGGTGTGGGAAGGAGAGTCCACCGTATTTGAAGTCCTTGAAAAGGAACAAGTGAATTGAGTGGGCTCCTTTTTAGGCATGCTGAGGACTTGAGATTGGTGTGGGCAGTGCTCGAGTTGTCCCAAAGCTCTTAGAGGGAGACCCAGGTGCTTCCACCACCATCACTACCACCCAATATGAGGGCTGAGGCTTGGGAAAATGTTAACAAAGGAAAGAGTGCTCCTGAGCATGTGTCAAGTGCATTGTTCTCATTACACACAGCTTGGTTCTTGCACATTTTGGATTAAGCAACAAAACTTCCAAGGCAAAATTCATAATACAAGTCCCTCACATCCCTGAAAGAAATTGAGAACTCAGTGAATTCGGCAGTCTGTGAACCCCCGGTCTAGATCTTCATAACTCTATGGAGTAGGACAGAGTCCCCAAGTTAATAATAATAATTCCCTAGAGTCCCCGAACAGGGGAAGCGGAGCTACAGTCAAGGTAACCTCGGAGCTGCATCGGAGCTCCCCTGTCCCGGGCCTGGCCAACTGGTGGAGCCAGGGGTCAGTGTTCAATCAGCCAGAGCCCGTCCGCATACATACCTGTACCAGGCGAGTCCCCGGCCATAGTTGCGATCGAAGAAGTGGGGCTCGGCGCCCGCCGCCCTCACATCTGGATGCACCCGCAGAAACTCGAGCAGCGCTCGGGTGCCGCCCTTCTTTACGCCGATGATCACCGCTTGGGGCAGCCGCTTGTTGCCCTCGCCCCCGGGCTGGGGTTGCAGCAAGGGATCCCGGGGCGTGCCTGCCACTTCCTCGCCCTGCGCGATCGGGATGGGGGCCGGATCCCTGGTGAGGACGCGCGCCGCCCCGGCCAGGCAGTAACTGGCGTAGAGAGACATGAGGAGGGAGCCGAGGACCAGCAGCAGCTTCCGCAGAGCGCGGCGGGGCAGGGGCTCCGGGCCAGACGGTGAGGCGGGGGGTGTCCCTCCCCGGGCCATGCTAGGCGGCCCCCCGCGTCGGGGCCATCGCCCCCTACGTTCAGCCGCTTAGCCCTGGCGGGGACCGAGCAGCCCCATGGACGAGCGTTCCGGATCGGGCCCCGCTGCGGCCTCTGGGGCGGATGTCGGAGCTGCTGCCCGCTTGCCGCTCCTGGGTGCGCGGGGCTTCAAGGGCGCTTCATCCCAGCGCGCACGCCAGAAAACGAGGCTTCCTCGCGGAAAAGGGAGGGGGGCGATCAAATCTGCGTTCACGGGACGGAGAAAGGCTCTACCGGAGGCGGGATTCCTAGAGGATTAGGGGGCACCTAGGCAGAGGAAGAGCCACGGGGAGTCGGGCGCCTCGACAGCAAAGCCAGCCAGGACCAGCGCATCTAAGCAGGACAACGTTTGCATCCGCCTCGCAAGCAGCAACGCATGTCCTAGTATGAGGCTGCATCCAGGCGGAGATCCTGATGGAAGTTGCGGGGAGGGGGAGGAGGGCATCAAACGTGAGCCAGAAAAATCCCGGCGAGAGTTGCATGCACTTAATCTGAGCAAGGAGCTGCTGGAGCCTTTCGGCTGACAGGTCTCGCCTCGGCCACTCCTCCTTCCTATCCGGGAGGCTGAGACCCGAGCTCTGCCAGTTGCGACCTCTACCCAACCATGCCGCCGCCGCCGCCGCTGCTGCTGCTGGGAGAACCGAAAGCCAGTCCAGCCGGCGCGCTTGCTTTCTGGGCGGCAGAACGCAAAAGGACCTGTTTGCAATCCTGGCGCGGGCGACGCTTTGCAAGCAAACCGCGGGTCACTGTGCAGTTGCTCGTCCGCGGAATCTTGCTCGGATTGTGCTCGCTTGACTCATTAGCAATTCCCACCTTGCACGGGCAGATGGGCTAGTTTGGAAAGAGGAAGGCTGAAAGCGTTCCAATCGCCTGTCACCGTTCCAGTGGGATTCTCTTGTTTTCCGGGCGGCTCCAGCGGCTACCACACGTGGAGCTCTTGATTGTAGCGAAAACTTCTCCAAAAGGCCCCTCCACGCTTGAATGACGTGCTCAGGAGCCAATGAGACGATTAGACAGGCGAGAGGGCGGTTCTGTTTCTCCGAGGGGAATCTGAGGGCAGGCGGGGCGTGGACTAAGAGGGACACACCCACCTTCGACTCTGAGGATGGAGATGGTTGTCTTAAGAACCGGAGACCTTTTCAAATCCAAATCGAAAAAGGATTCTGCATTTCAGGATCACTTATTACTCCCGGAGTCTGTACGTAGTGCTACGGATAGAAATCCCACTCCCGTAGTGGAGAGCTCAAGTGATGCATAGAGATGATTGCTTCTGTCCGCTTGGATACGCTCCGATGCTGACCTGTTGCAGGAAGGGTAGTCGTCGTCTCCCCCGCGCCGTGATCAACTATAACTTCTGAGAGTTGGCAGCGCTGTTAATCTGTCCTCCAGCGCCCTTTTACTCGCATAGGTGCAGATCCAGAAAAGGGAAACTTTGGGAAAGTTTCGTGGCTACTTAGTTTCGAGGCTAAGGAGCCCTGATCTCTTTTACATCTGATAATATTATTTCTTCTGAATTAGGCAAACTAAAAACCTGCTGCCTTTAATTAAAAAAAAAAAAGAACAAATACGTGTTTTGGAACAAACTGCCCTACACAATTCAACAGCGAAGTCACCTCTTTTGGGATGCTGTAACATGCTGCTGAAATTGAACGGTGAATCAGTTCCAGGTAAAGTTGCAGGCCTATGTGCACTTACCTGGGAGTAAGTTATATTGACTATAATGAAACTCACTTCTTAGTAGATATGCATAGGATTGTGCTGTACATCTGAACTCCTAGCCACACTGACCTGGGAGCAAGCCATATTGACTATAATGGGATTACTTCTTCATAGGCGTGCGTAAGATGGGGCTGTAAATTTTTCTGGCAGATGTTGTCCCCCATTTATGGCTATATGGCAAGCAGAAAGTCAGTTGTCATCATGGCTGGAGTCTTTCTAGGCAAGACTCCAGGGGCACGCACACCCAAAGAAAAAGTGGCCAGAGCGTCATAATTTGTAACATAGACTAAAACATACACACACGGGCAGTCATACGCAACATCACACATTCTCCAGTACCAGTATTAGCTCTGGGCTGAAAAAAGTAACACAAGAAGTGAGATTCTCAGTGGCATTCAGTGTGGGGAACGCTAGGTTTTTCAGGCTCCTGAATGTCTGTGT
>JAJKFI010000048.1:10192764-10203263 GCA_029204185.1 Lerista edwardsae
ATAGATAGATAGATAGATAGATAGATAGATAGATAGATAGATAGATAGATAGATAGATAGATAGACATTCATCTGATTAGGGACCACAGCATGGGTGAAAGTCAAAAATGGATATATTTTGGCCACCGAACAACATAACTAACTATATAATCAACAGGATTTATATACTGCTTTTCAACACAAAGTTCACAAAGTGGTTTACAGGCAAATAATAATAATAAAGTTAAATGGCTCCCTGTCCCAAAAGGGCTCACAATCTAAAAAAAAATGCAGAAAACCACCACAGCCACTAGAAAAGACACTGTGCAGGGGTGAAGAGGGACAATTACTCTTCCCTGCTAAATATAAGAGGAACACCACTTAAAAAAAATATAAGAGGAACACCACTTGCCCAGTTAGTAGGGGTTATAACCAGTGGTGTCATCCAAATGATTTAGGAACAGGTACTCACTTTTGATTGGCACTTGTCGGGGTCCGCCCACTGGAAGTGATGTCATAAGCCAGAAGTGATGTCATGGCAGGAAGTGAGGTCATAGCCGGAAGTGAGGTCAAAGTTGTTGCCATGGATGTGATCATGTTTGTGATTACAATAACTTCAGCTTGTGGTTAGTGTTGATTTAACTTCTATTGCTTTGCTTTCTAGAGATGTGTATAGACATATTTTGCTTCAACTGTTCCCTGGTTAAATAGCAGGCTACACTGTACTAGATTGGGAGCCCTTTGGGGACAGGGAGCCATTTAACTTTAATGCTAAATGCAAGGAGCCAGCAAGGAGCAGGAAGGGGAATGGGTGACCAAAAAAAGACTGCGTGTGGACTGGGGCTGGGGGGAGGCTGCAGGAGGAACCGGGACGCTGGATCTGCACGGCTGGAGGGGGCGGGAGCCCCAGGCAGCCTACCTTCTCACGCTTGCTGCCTTATTCCCGGGTCTCCCTCGCTGCTGCTGCTGCTGCTGCCGCCGCCTCCGGTCCTCTCGCTCTGCTGCTGCCACTGCTGCCGCTGCTGCCGCCACCACCACACTGCCTTCCTTCCTGCCTCCTCACAGAAAGTGCAGGCAACGGCTGCGGGCGTGCAGTACGCATGCGCAGCTGCTGAGCCAACCAGCCGATGGGGCCAGCTTCGAGTGGGCGGGGCCAGCTCAACTTCTAGGAACTGGTACTCGCGTAGTGGTGCGTAGTGGGTGCATGACATAACTGGTTATAACAATGCAAATGCATGTGAAACCTAAATAAACAGAAATAAAAGAAAAACATTTAATTGGAAAATTGACGAGTGTCATGGAATGTCGCATGAAATCGGACAAAAGAGGAAAGCACGTGGACAAAATTTGAAATGTGGTTATAACAAGATAATGGTTGAAAGAGCAAAGCGATGAAAGTCAAGCAGATGAAAGTCAAGGTATTACTGTATGTCCAAAGAGTAACTATATAGTGGTAAATTGTACAGGAACACGTCATGGCACTCACTGCAGCTATGTCCTCATAGCTGCACCCCACTAAGAACCCAATCCTGCTGCTGCTGCTGCTGCTGCTGCTGCCGCCACCATTGGAGAAGTCCCAGCAGTGCACTTCACCATCCCCTCTCAAGAGCACCCCTGCCACTGACCTAGAGCGTTTGCCCTGAGTGATGAATGCCCCAATGTCCTTAACCTCTGCTGGGAAGTTGGAAGGTGTTGTCCTGCTGTGATCATGGAGCAGGCTGAGAAGGATGAGTGTTCAGCCTCACCCCCAAAGACATGGTGGAAGTAACACGGTGTCACTGTCCTATGTGGCGTACATGCACCTCCATATTTCTTTCTCAGAATATGTTTTTGTTACTCCTTCTATGTGTCTTTTTCATGCCTTTATTATTATTACTGTTATTACTATTATTACTATTATTCACATATACACAGTCAAAATGATAAAAAGATCACAAATATCACAGACTGGTCTTTTTATTGGCAATTCAAGCTCTAACCAAAAGCCTAAGAATTGTCCAAATCATCATCATCATCATCATCATCATCTCTTTTGTCCAGTGAGCCATGACAGATTGTCATTTTAAAAATTGGGACACAATTCTAAGGGGGTTGAGAAGCACTGTATTAGGGCGTTGAATATATACAGCGCAATATCTTGCTGCAGAGCGGGATGGTTGACTGAATGTCCGCCTGTTTCCAGGCTCCACAGCTGTGCGATGAGAATCGATGTGAGTTGTGCACTGGTGGGTTGGAACACACAACACCCTGAAGTGAGACCCGCGACTTGACATATGTACAGTAAAAATGAATAATGGCACAATCCAATGCACATTTACTCAGAAGTAAGTCTCACAGGGAAATTGGCATAAAATTGCCACCTCAATGGTTTACAAAATAAAAAGTTGGGCTTGCGGTGTGTCCTAGATCAGAAATGTTTGCAGACTATTGCAGTAGTAGATAGAGTGCACTGATGGAATCCTGGCTCAAATCCCTTTTCAGTCATGAAACTAAATGAGTGGCCTTGAGTAATTTGGTATGTCACCCTAAAATAGTGATTTTTCAACCTTTTTCATCTCATGGCACACAAGGTACTAAAATTGTCAAGGCATACCATTAGGTTTTTTGACAATTATTAAGGCACACCATGCTGCCAATGGGAGGCTCACATCTCCCATTGGCCCTACTAATAAATCACCTTCCCCCAAGTTCCTGCATCACACCTGTGGACCACTCGTGGCACACCAATGTGCCATGGCACAGTGGTTAAAAATGGCTGCCCTAAACCACCTCACAGGGCTGTTGTGATGATAAAATGAGGCAGACCCAGGCACGGTTCCCAAGGTAGGGTGGCGTACTAAACAACACTGTCAAAACCAACTAAAATTATCATTTACCATACATGTGAAACTGGAATGCTACACCTTAACACTATTTCTCTCAAATACATTTTCCAAGGGACGATATTACAGTTCTCACTACCCTTTGTCTGGCCATGTTTCAGCCAGATTTTGAAAGTATTTCTCTCAAAAGATACGTCACACGTATTTGGGATTGTCAATGTCAGGGCCTTACCTTATTGAAACAGACTCCCATCAGCTTGCATAAACTTCTCTTCCATGCTTCCATCCTGTCAATGTTAAGTATACATTTAATGAACTGCTCCAGCATTCTGTAGAAGAGGCTCCCCATAAATCTCACTGTGATCCAGCTCACATTTACAATCTGGAGCAAGATTTATCAGGGTACTAACAGTACCCTGAGCCATGGAGGCCAACCAAAACTGCTTGGAGAAGAACTCCAACTTAGGCTGTAATTCAGGACTTCCCGAAAGTGTGTTTCAGTCCCTCGAGAAGTGAATTAGTGCCCTGCCTCCCCACTGGCATTATGATGTTATTCTATGCAACATTATAAAAGTAATACTTTCTTTGTTGGGAAATCTGCCTTGATGGATTCTGCTGACAATTCTTTACTAACAAGCATTGAGCATTGACTGGGTCTGGTAGGGAAGGGGTTATCAGTTAAATGGAAAAGCACGTGCTGTACAGGCAGAAGGTCCCAGGCTCAATCCTAGCTTGGAGTTAAGCTGGCACAGTTAGGCCAGCAAAGTTTGGCTGGCACAAGGGTACAGTACAGTATGTTTGCGCCACTCTCTGAGGCAGAGAGGCCAGCAAACAGATGTGCGCCACTCTCCCTGACTCCGAGAGTGGTCCAAATGCGCTTTACAGCATCCCTTGTGCTGGCTAAACTTTGCTGGCCTAACTGTGCCAGCCTAACGCCAGGTAAGGATTGCACCCTGAATTCCTAAATGCTGCTATAGTATTGGCCCAGATGAGCCAATGAGTTCATTCAGTATAAAGCAGTTTCATGGGTTTTAGGTGGAGTTTGGAATGTCTAGAGGCCCCCGTGGAGACAGAGCATTTTTACAGTATATTGGATCACTTCATTTGGAGTGCCATTTCCATGGCCACCAAGGTGACCAGCAATGAAAGCAGCACAGGAACAGCCTGAGTGGTGCTGTGCTGATCTGATCACTACATCTTAAATTGCCACATCAACCTACAACTTGCCAAAGGCGGGCCCATACATAAGGCCAACTAAAGCAGTTAGTTGCAGTCAGGCAGTAAGTTGGGGGGGGGATGATGCCTACCTTTGTTTGGCTACATGCCTCCACTGCTCCTCCAGATTGGAAAAGGAACAGGGGGACATACAGGAAGAGGAAAAATGAAGGGGTGGAGAGTGCTGAGCTAGAACATTTGACGGTGGGAGGAGCAGGGGTTGCCACGTCAGTGGGTAGGGGCACTTGGCATGCTGCATCAGGTGTCAGGAAGTCTTGGCCCTGCATTTGCCATTCAGAAATCATAGGTTTGAGGAAGAGCAGGGACATAATAAAGAAGTTCAGGGAGGTGCAATTGCACCGGGCAACAAGCTTTAAGGGGGCAACAAGCGGAGCTTGACATTGTGGCCAAAATTGTGAAAACCTTGGCATGTATGAATAATGCCATCAAGTTATATATCATTTGAAAGGTAATTTAATGCAGAATGCAATGAAACAAACCAGATGTAGTATCTTTACTCTGTAATATGTTATGGCCAAAACAAACAAACAAACAAACAGAAAACAGAAACACTACTGTCATGTAAAAATTGCAGTTTGCTAAAATCAGAGTTTTTAGGAATAATACTGTCATATTTTTTACCATTTGATATGGAATTTAATGCAGAATGCAATGAAAGAAGCTGGAGTGTAATATCTTTATCCTATCAAAGGTTATGGTCCAAAAACTGGAAAAAAAAATACAACTAATGTAAAAATCTCTGGCTTAGATAAATTTGAAAGTGGACAAAAGAAAGGGAGGAACCATACACAGCATCATGAGCTCCTTGGAAGAATGATAGTATAAAAATGTGAAAAAGATGAATGAATGCATAATTTTGTCATATGGAGGGGATGTTAAAAATGTATGGGCCCTGAGTGTCAAATAACATACCTACGCCACCATTGGGAAGTGACTGCAGGCTTGGGGGCAGCAGGAGGGGGCACGGTGTCCCCCCCATTTTTCACCTTAAAAAAACTTGATCATGCTTTCATTTCCTGTTGTGATGTCACTTCCTGTTATGATGTCACATCTGGAGCATCCTTTTGCCCTTGGCATCCAGCCTCACTTTCCTTAGCTGTCACTGAGGAGGAAGAGGAAAGCAATGATCCAGAGCAAACTTTACAGTTGCCATGGGGACACTGTTGCCCATGATCCCAACCCACTATGTTTAGAAGTGGAGCTGGTATCACTTTGTCCATCAGTACACTCTTCTTGCAGCTGCTAGGATAAGAATTAGTAGATATTTGTGTGGCATCTCATTGAGGAGATGCCACTTTGGGAAGCATCCTGAAGTGCAACTTATGTACTGGCCATACGTCTGGGGCAAATGAAGATAATGGAATGGAAAAACCCATTCAAATAGAAAACTACATATTGGGAAGGCAAGTACATGCCTATCTTCTCTCTGGCATGCCAATTCACTAGGTAAAGATAACTTTACATAACCATAGCCAAAGATAACCACTTTTTTTAAAAGGAGGACCAGTCAATCATGTGAGCTCCCAAATGACATAGTTCAGACACAGATGTACCACTTCAGTGAGAGCTGAGCATAGGATTGCCCACAGAAGTCAGCCTGCTGGAGTTGTATTCATTGCATCACTGCACAAATTGGGGATTGGTTTTATTCAAACAAAATGGAATGCCAACAGCAAAAAAGGTGGCTCAGCAATAAAGGCCAATGGCAAATTGTTCCAATCTGCTTGACTGAGATCATCAAGCACAACTTGGTAAGGATGTGTAATTGAAAACGTGAGCGGGTTTGCTTTGGAAAGCCGTGCCATCCTTGATTAAGTAACACATTTTTTGTTACGTGCTGCATACAAGCACCCGAGACAATAGCTGGCTCAAAGGCAAATGTGAACAGTTGGCTTGCCAGAGTGCATGTAACGGTGTGGTTATAGCCCTGTGTTTCTGCGTGTTGCGCTAATCCCTAAGAATAAAGTGGTGGATCAACTTCTGCTACTGACTGACCAAAGGCCAGCATGACTGTTTCACATAGCACTCTTCTGCATTGAGATGCTGTTAATGTCGTCCAGGGTTTTCAGACCAGGAAACACTTTCCAGATCAATCTGCCTATCAAGGAACCCTTGGGAATCTATCATGGAACCCTCATACATTGCACAGGATTCTGGAGCACGTTCTAGGGTGCACACCCTAATTTCTCATGTGCCATTGGCCAGACCTGTAAAGCACAGCCTTGAAAACATCCAGCATTCCCGTGCAGCTGCCCAGGGCAAAGGACATTTGGTGGTGAGGACGTGCTATGTTTCAGAGGTGGCATAGCAGGGCGGCATGGCAATGCACCATCTAAGCAGCCTCTCCCTCACTGCCAGGGCCATACAGGGTGGCAAGAGCAACGCAGAGCAGTCTCCTCTGTGTTGCTCTCACTGCCCTGTATGGCTCCAGCAGTGAAGGGGAGGAAAGGAAAGGAAAGAATGAAGAGAGATTCTTGTTGTGATTCAAACAATTTGTCGAAATTCTTGAGAATGATTAAGGTTTTTCAAAGGGAACAGCAGGCTTCCAATGATAACTTCCAAGGCGCTAATTTTCGCCTCTCCTAGGAAACCCAATCCACTGTCCAACTCCTAAGGGGAGGCAAAGAAACTTAAGTTTGATGAGGTTAAATCATGCATATTCTTTTACAAAACATGACCAGAGAGACATGAGTAACAGAAAGCAACACATGTGAGCCATAATGTGATGATTGGGCCTGAATTAACACACCAACTTTTTTGCCTTGCGCTGCCTGCTACTGAAAATTCTTCTTTTCACAGCATGAGCAGTGGGGCGGTTGCTGGTGTACGGCAGAGGTGATTCTGCATTAGTAGTCTGAAGGAGCTTGTGTCGTAGTCGACCTCAGGGACTCATGGTTCCCCAAATCAGTGCCCAATTTGGCCAGTCTGTCACTACACTGAGCAGATCCAGTACGGCAGAGCATGCTTGTGAAAAGGGCCTGAATTAGATCCACCAGCTGTAACCCACTTTCCGCCTATTGATTCCTTGCTTCTTTTGGAGGACCTTGGTTTCTGCGTTCGGTTGACCTATTCTCCAAGTTTATTTTCCCCAGGCATTGCCTGTGTTGGGCTTTCACGTTGGCTAGGACAAAGTTGCAAGGCTCTAGTTATCAGCAGTTTGAGCACAGCACAAAGAAAAGCCTTCCTACCCACAAAAAGAAATCTCTCTAATCATTTAAAGATAAGGCAGATGGTAGGGGAACAGCATGAAGTTTTTCATCCAACGCAATTATAAAGCTAAATCTGAAAGTAGAAATGGAACAAGTTCTGTGATTCAAGGGAATGTTCAATTATATCAACAATATGAAAAGGTTGTTTTACCCCTGAACCCGCCAAACAATCCCACCAGACTACGGCTTGGATTTAACATGGGCCACTTTATTAATAACAGGATTTGCAACAGTACAGGGGCAGAGTAGAGTGAAGCTGTTTAAGCCCCACTATCTAATGTGCTAGGTCCATTAAGGGGAAATGGGCCAAGCCTTCTACCTCCCCATCAGACAACATCAGACTCTAGGCAATGAACAGTGCATGCACTGTTTTAGCCTTTCATTGTCACCCCCGAAGGGTCATGGCAGCCAACCGCATGGCCCAAGGTGTAGCCTTTTCGAGCCTTGCCAGTCCAGTCAAGGTGTTTGCCAGCTCAGTCTCCTCGAGCCGGATAGGCATCATCAGAGCGGTCATGACTTGCACCCTGACCTTGCCGCCTTGGATGCACACAGAGCTGTCCTTCCTACCCAAACCCGCATACCATGCCCAAAGTGACAGGTAATAACAGGGATATAAATAGCTAAACAAGTACCACTCCCTAGCACCAGTCTGGATTAGGCGAAAAAACTGCCATCCAACAGCCAATCTGGATGACAGCAAAAAATTCCTACCAGCCCTCTAAAAGAGCAACCAGCTAATCTCAGACTAGTTGAGAGGGAGGGAGGGGTCACCGCTCCAGCCGGATTGAGCACAGCCAGGCGCTTCGTGCCCAACCAGCTTCCCTCCCGCCCACCAGCCCTTCAAACTAGCCAATGGGGAGTGAGGAAGCCACAGCCTGGCAGGAGCCGCAGGATGGGGTAATCATTAGTGTGCAGAGCGCAAATGGTCTTTATTAGATTTCTTGCAGGAAAGAGGTTCATTAGGTCTCAGCACATCATGTCTTCCAAATGTTTCCCAAACACACAAGAGAACCTTGCTTTTGAGAACAGCAATCATATGAGAAGTTAGATTAAGATGTTAGATGTTAGATTAAAGATAACCAGAGAGAGAGAGAGAGAGAGAGAGAGAGAGAATTTTCAGTTAAAATTTCTTCATGTAACTGCTGATGCGCTCAAATGATGGAACGGTGTGTGATTTCAGTGCTGTTCAGAAATCCTTCTCCAAGTGGCTGGCTGTGATCTTGCTTCAGATGACTGAAACACTTTCATAGCTATGAATCTGGAAACGCACCATGCAAAAAGAGATTACTGCTTCAGGATTCATCACATGTGATGGATGAAAAACGAGACGAGCGTGCATGCTGAAATTAAGCAAGCAAGGGGGAAGCTCAGAACCATAGACCTAGGAAGCCACACTTTGATGGGGGGTGGGGGCGGGAAGATGCCATATCCAGATGCCAGCCCAGGATGCTGGATAAAATTACCAAACGTTTAAAGGGAGGAGGTTCTCAAGTTTAATAGCTCTTAGTCATAGCCCTTCCACTGCCTTTGACCATATTGTTTTCTCTACAGTGCTCTTGCTGGTTACATTTCAATACTTGTGTAAAAGATATCTGACATCAGTCATGTCTTAACACTGACATCAATGGGCTGTAGAACAAATAGTTTACTTTTTGCACTGAATGCTGCTCTCGATGTTAAACCACTGCAAATCCCCAGCCCTAATCAGATTGGGATGATGATGTGAATTGTGTATTGCCTCTTTAAGAGGCAAGCTCAGAAGGTCTCAAGACTAGACAGTACCTGACAGCTGGGTTTGTGCCTAACACTTTAGATCAATCTGAATATACCTCCAATTGTCTTTTCTGTAAATTTGTCATCTTGCTCAAGCCACTGCCACCACGGTTAGGTTGGAATTTATTGACTTCGCTTCTCCTTACTCATTTCTGACTGGGAGCCATATTAATTTCAGTTTTGCTGTATCTTCTGTTGGTCTCAATGGGAGTTTTCCTGCTATAAGGTAGGCGAAATTGCTGGAACATTAGTTCCACCAGCGGAGAAGCCCAATAGGATTGGGCTGTAAAGCCCATACCCCTATCCTACTGAAACCAACTGGGACTGAAAAGTCCCTGTATTTGGTTGGAACATGGCCTATCTTTAGAATGCCCAGAGGTTGCAGCTCATTCAGTGCAAGTTCTTTTGGGCTGACTTCCAGGAAACCACACAGGTTTAGGCTGGCTTTTGAACTTGCGTAGGAGCGCAAATCCTGTGGGTTGTAACCTATTTGAGGTTTTAGTCTTCCCTTTCATTCACTATTTGTGGTCATCATTTCCTGGTTCATTTATTTACATATACCCCCCAAGCCAAGGGTGCCTTTGGGCATGACGCACATTTTGAGAAATAATAATTAGTGTTCCTTTTTCTTCTCGGATGGCCAGCAGAAATGACACAGGGGCATAAATTACCCACATTAATAATGCTGTAATAGATTAGAATCAGCATGTGCTGTTGCTGCAGATTTGAAAAGAATGGTTACATGGTTATATAACAAGGGGAAGTGTTGCTTCTTCCAGGTGCCAGATACACCTGATTTAGCTTTGGAGAGAAGAAAAATATCCAAGACATTAAAACTCTTATCATCCTCCTGATAGACCAATATTGGAAAAACCTGTTATTTGGCAGCAAATGGGATTATTAACTTCTAAAGAAGACCATGTGCTTGAATGTGATAGGGAAAGGAGCATTCGTCAGAGTGCTCATTGGATCAAAAGATGAATTAATCCTTTGAAGAAGCCCAGCATTTCAAATCTGCAACTTTAAACAATCTACCAGGCTATAGACAGAGCCACGGAAATGCTGCCTAATCCCTTTCATCACACTGAAAGTTGATCTGCTCCTTTCGGTTCCAGACCCAGAAAGTTGATCTGCCACTCCTGTCTTGGGGAAATAAGTGCAATCCAGGGCTCTTTGTAGATGGTGAATAACTGAGCTGAAGGCAGCAGAAATGGCTACATCTGGTTGAGTGGGAGAGAGGAGGAGCAAGGTGTTATTATGGCATCAATCATAGTATGAGTGCCATTGGGGCATACATGGGTAGTCCTCGCACTCCTTGATATGAGGCTGTTCTTTTTGAAACTTTTCTAGCTTCTCCCCTTTCCTGCTTGTCTCAGTTTGAAACCGTAATACAGATTACCTTGTCTCTTTGAAAAGTGTGCCATCCACATAATCTCTCTCTCTCT
This sequence comes from Lerista edwardsae, assembly GCA_029204185.1. Classification (NCBI taxonomy): domain Eukaryota; kingdom Metazoa; phylum Chordata; class Lepidosauria; order Squamata; family Scincidae; genus Lerista; species Lerista edwardsae. The sequence continues at coordinate 10,203,229 of JAJKFI010000048.1, forward strand.
CTCTCTCTCTCTCTCTCTCTCTCTCTCTCTCTCTC